>MU224632.1:181473-260686 GCA_018584345.1 Thuja plicata | reverse complement strand
TAAAACAAAAAATATAAAAAAAAATAGCAGTGGGCTGCGGTAGAGCCGCAACCCCTGCCTCCCCCGCATTTCCTTACTGAAAGCGGTAGAGTATGGTGGGGTTTAAATGCCCCCCTATGGCAGTCGGCCCCCATGCAAACCCGCAGGCCCTTCATTCGCGGACTGTGGCGGCGGTGGTGGCCGCGCGGCACCCGCTCCGCCCCACCTCCCTCGTGATAACAGATATTGTTGATAAGCCTAAAGAAAAAGAGGCAATGCAAGTGTTGGTTGATCTACCACACTTTGCATCATCCACTCCTATAGGTCCTACAATTGGTGGTATGCCCAATCCACAAATAGTACTTACAGAATTGAAAGAGGCATTGGATATTGACACTGTCAAAGGGAAATATATTATGCTGCCGAGCATATGTTCTCCAGAATTGAAGAAGAAGTTTCAGATTTTAGATGTAACATTAGATGAAGTCATTTTCATTCCATAATGGGATCCCAATGACTTATCTTTTGAAAAAATAGGGAGACTTCAAGAGTTACTTAAGAGGAAGAAGAGACAGGAAGAGATGAAGATAAAACAAAAGAAAAAGTAGGTGTTGCATGACATCAAAGACATATTTGCAAAGGATTTTGACTTAGAGGATGAAATGCCTCAAGCTCCAATCATTGATCAGTTAGTCAACATTGTACAGAAGGTAACTGATGAGGACATATACAACAATGAGAAGCTTCTGCAATGGTCCAGGAGAAGATTTGAGAGCAAACTTCTAGAGAAGATCTAAGAAGAGATTGCCACTAAAGAGGTTGAACTTTCTATTCTTGTAGAAACTTTAGAGAAACTTACAGCCAATGTTTATTCTTTGTATAGGAAATTATGTGATGTTGAATTTTTCACAAAGGATAAACTATAGCTTGTTGAGAAGCTACAGTTAGACTTGAGATCAACTGGAACTACTTTAGGTAAATATACTACCTCTAGTTATTTACATCTTAATAAGTTGATAAATGCACAAATGATAATAGCCAAGCTTATGCCTGAAGATGGTCGAATAAGGACCAAATTGATAACTATTTAGACAAGCCTGTTGCCTCACTTGGAGGTAATATAGGAGGAACTTTCAAATGCAAAGGAGTTTTCACAAAGTAGTGCAAATCTATCAACTATAGAAAGTTTAGTAAGTCTAGCTGCCGAGCTAGAAATAAAATTGGAAGTTATGAAGGTTGCAAAGGAAAGCTGGGATACTACACTTGAATCCACCCTACAACTTCATAAACAATTTTTGGATAAGTACAACTTGACCCCACTAGCAATCAGTGACAAAAACAAGGGGGAAGTTAGTAAGGAAGTATGAAATGATACATCAGTACAGTATAGGTACACTTTTATATAATTTTTGAAGGCATCTAAACTTTTGTATGAGTTATTTTGAGTATATTCCTAGGGGGAGTACTTAGTGTACTTAGGAAATATTTTGATGAAATGAACGGAAGTAATGATAAGTGTTTTTGCCACTAATATCAAAGGGGGAGATTGTTAATCTCTAAGTTTTGTTGATGATTAGTGACCAACACTTACTCATTCAATTAAGAAATTTTAGTTGGCTATTACTGTGACCGAGCTAAAACTATGCAAGGCCAAGCAACATTGCCGAGTAGTTTTCAGATTTCCTAGTTACATTGCCAAGTCGAGTTACATTGCTGAGATGAGTAGCGACAGAGATGTTAAATGTCGAGCGATAGAGAAGTCAAGTGCTGAGAAGAAAAGTTTTTGTATACATGTCTGGAATGATACAAACTTTGAGGATAAGTGATCTGGCCAACTTGTATAAGCTTTTTGGGCTGACCTATGTATGCATTTAATATTTTTCTATGGAGTTAGTTATGCATTTAATTGTTTTATCCTATGCATGACTCATTGTAAACATTAATTATTTTACCATCATGGTATGGGTATTGGATCTTGATTTTTGATCTAGATCTCACTATAAGATCTGAATATGTATATTAGATTTCTTCTAAACCCTATTTTGTGTGTGTGAGGAGACAACAGAGCAATTTTCTAGTGACTTCATTTTGAAGTGAAATGCACAGAGGGTTATTTTGTTAAGAAGCAGAGATCAAGCAGAGTAATAACACAGTGAACAACATACAAAAGCTATATCACACTATAAGATCATAGAAGGTATTGAAAAGAGGAGATTCATCATCAGCATTAGAGTGCATAATGAAGGATCAATACTTGAGACATTCTAATCATTGTATCAGGTGAAAATCTCTTAACAAAGTGGTTCTAGCAGACCTTTCTTAAATCTCCTAACAGAGTGCTTACATCATTGTAAGTTTCAAATCCTTTCACAAGGTAGATTGTAATGATCTTAAGCTCTTAACAGGGTAGACCTTTCACAGGGTAGATTGCATTTTGTAATCAAACATTTGTAACCTTAACAGGTACACTTTATTATTGTAGTAGTGGAGAATTTTGTGGGCGTCATCCCCACCCCAGTTTTACCTATTTGGGTTTCTGGGTTACCAAGTTATTGTGTTATTTATTTCATTGTGTGGATGCTATCTAAGATTACATTAGATTCATATATGTATGAATGTGGATCAGTTTGCTTTAAGTGTTTAATTTTCAAGATCTGATTCACCNTCTGATTCCCCCCCCCCCCCCCCTTTCTCAGTATCTTGCTTTCCCATTATTGTATTTCCAACAAACATTAATCTATATTTAAAATAAGATATTTATGATAACATTCTGATTGCTGGGATATTTTTTGATGATATCATATTTGGAGGTAATGATGTGCTATGAAAATCATTTGCTGATGAAATGAGAAAATAATTTGAGATGTCAATGTTTGGAGAGATTGAATTTTTTCTTGGTCTACAAATTCTACAACAGGATGAAGGCATCTACATCACACAATCCAAATACATTAAAGAAGTTTTGAAGATATTCACAATGGAGGACTCCAAACTAGTTGGAACACCTATGGAAACTGGATACAAACTGACAAAGGAAGACAATTCAGCTGAGGAAAACAAGACCTTATACAAATCTATGATTGGAAAACTAATGTATCTAGCACACACAGGACTAGATATAGCACATGTAGTTGGTATAGTTGCAAGATTATCTACTAATCCCAAGGAATCACACATGAGTGATGTCAAAAGAATTCTGAGATATGTAAAGAATATTGAAGACTATGGTTTGTGGTATAATAAGGAAGGCAATTTTGAGCTACAAGTTATACATATGTTGATTGTGCTGGAAACATAGATGATAGAAAGAGTACCATAGGAGGAACATTATTTATGGATGATAGACTTGTCACATGTATAATTAAAAAGAAAGGATACATTTCTCAATCCTCTACAGAAGCGGAATATGTGGCTTCTACTGCAAATCTATCTAATATTGCATGGATCAAGCAATTACTGAAAGGTATGAATATGGAAATTATTGAACCAGTAATAATCTATTGTGATAATACAAGTGCTATAAACATTTCAAAGAACCCTATGATGCATGCTAAAAAAAAGCACATAGCTATTGAGTATCATTACTTAAGGGAACAAGTACAAGAGAAATAAGTGATACTAGAATATGTACAATCCAAAGAATAATTGGCTGACATATTCACAAGGCCATTACCAAAAGATACATTTGATTACCTAAGGAATAGACTAGGGGTTCAACCATTATCTCTTGGTCACTAAGCTGAATTAGAGGCTGCATCAACCTATACATTATCAAAAGATCAATCATGTTGATACAAGCTAAGATATGGACGGCCATGACATATCAGTACAAGAAGGTACTTATCAGAACCAAACACCAGAGATATTATTGGCTACTATAGAGCTATATTTCTGATGGACATAAGATTCAATAATATATTTATGTTTGCCATTGTTTTCAAAGGGAGAGAGATATCCATGTGAAATATCCATCAAGGAAAAGTACATCCTAAGGGATACATATATCCAATAATGAAATATCTATCAGGGAGAAGAACATCAATCAAAGGGAGAGAAAATATCAGAAAAAGAATTTTCTACAAAGGGAAAGAAAGATCTGAGAAAGATTCAATGAAGTAAACCATCCATCTAAGGGAGAGAATTGGAGAAAGTTGACAGTTCATATCTATCCAAAAAAGGGAGAAGAGATTCTACAAAAAAGGGAGAGACAAAAGAAGAAGACATAATTGTTACATCTATCCATTAAAGGGAATGAAGAAAGAAAGCACTCTAGAAGACTAAAATATAAGCTAGAAGAGTTTACTAAGAGTCATATATTTGTATTGGTTATAGAATAATAAGTTTGGTATGATATGGCATATTTCATATTGTATTGATAGTATGTTTCCATCAATGCCAAAGGGAGAGATTGATGAACATAACTGATTGAATTTTGAAGATGATAAGTTGATGATCACTGAGCTGCAAAAAGTAAATGCAAGACATTAAATCAATTAATGTATTGTATTGTTATTGATGTTAACTTGATATAATCAGATTGGTCATATACATATTGTCATAGAATTTGGGAAACCAAAGAGATAAATTTTATGTTATCAGTAAACATATAAAGCCAGTGTACACTGAGTGATAGTAACCACTGACAGACACTACACACTGACAGATAGAGAACCTCAAGAAGTCACAATGTATACCGAGCACCGCAACACCGAGCATAATTGAAGTGGTCATCGATGAGAACTAAAGTTGATTGCCAAGGACAACTGGAGTCAATGACTAAGAAAACTAAGAGTTGATGACTGATCAGAACTGGAGTTAGAAAATGACAAAACACTTAGCAGGCAGGAGCTAGATTTAGAGTTAACTGATTGATTTCTTTATTTCCATCGACCAGCAAAACAAAATATTTAAAGCTAGTTTTATTCATAGTTTTCAAGGAGAAATCTATGGAATAAAACTAAAGCAAAGCTTTAAAGATTAAAGCAATTCATGGCGATATTTACGGATCAACAAAGCAATCTATGTCAAGAACAAGAAAGAAATGAACAATAAATGGTGAAAACAAGTCTATATAAAGAGACAAATAATTCATTATGAAAGAGAGGAATGCTGAATATAATTCTGGTGAAGATAGAAGTCTTCATGCAGATCTAATCATATAGGCTTAAGAATAGAGCCAAAGGAATTATGTAGACACTAAGCAATAGAGAAGCAACAAAATTCACCGAGCAAAAAGAACAAAGAGGGGAGAAAAGGAACATAAGAGCATATAGATAAGAGAGGTATTTTGTGGACTTACAATAGATCTAAAAATATGCAAGATTAAGTTGTATTATTGAAATGATCATTTATTGTTTTAGTTTAACCATTGATTCAGAAAATCTCTTAACCAAGTGGGATTTAACCATCCTTATTGTATTTAGATACTCAAGAGTATCAAAAGGTTTTCCTATTGATAGCATAGTGGATGCTAGGTTAAATGATAAACTGTTAGTTTTAAATCCTCTAACAAGGTCACACTTAACAATGTGTTTATAACCTTTAACACGGTTGGCTCTTCACCAAGCTCACTTCAGAAGAGTGAAAATTTTGGGTTACTACTTCCAAGTGGTTTTTCCCTTAATAGCGTTTCCACGTTAAAAATCCATGTTTCAAATGTGTATATGGTTCATTTCTTTGATGTTTTTCTTTACGCATTACTAAAACAGGATTGGTTGGTAAATAGTAAGTTTAATTGTTGCTATTTAGTAAAAGCTAGAAAAAGGATAAACACTATATTCACCGAGCAGTATATATTGGTTAGAATTACACAAGTCATACATCTTGTAAGACTAAAGATAACTAGAGGATATTATATTTCTGATATAATGTTTTGGTTGGATTATTGGATTAATTTTTGAGGCCACTGATTCACACCCCCCCCCCCTCTCAGNCACCCCCCCCCCCCCTCTCAGTTATTCTAACACTTCCAAGCCACACTTAGGTACTAGATATACCCAAATACACACGATTCCCCCCTCAAGACTCCACAAAACCCTCTACTTATACCCAACTAAGCCACAAGTCAACCTAGTAAATACAAATGAAATAAACCCTTACATAAATACATATTCAAGCCACAAGTCAACCTGCAACAAATATTAAATGATCCAGTCGGCTATTCCAATCCACTAAATGCATATAGGATAAAGATCCAAGACCCAAATTGGTGCACACACATATCCATGATCGATCCACATCACGATCACACACTAGAAAAATTAAATGCATCAAGTCGGCCTCCCAGATCCATAAGAACACCAGTCTACAAGACAAACTACCAAGTGCCAACAAAACCAGGGAAGCATCACAAAACCAACAAGCACTATTGAGCACGCATTACAACCAAGATCACTCAAGAATCACCAATACACCACACCTTCCAAGAAACCAACACATGCTGATTAATACCAAAGCCAAGAAACTATATGTGTTGAGCCCTTCAACAACTAAGATCCTTCAATGAATGAGCCCCTTGGCCAACACAGAAACTGAGAAACATCACTCCAATTATTCTCTAAGGTTACTACGGATCACCCCTCCAAGAAATCCAAACTACACCGAGAAAATCCAAGATTCTCATGCATCAGTAAAGAAGGAAGCTGAGACTGTGGATGAAGCTAAGTAAGAAATAGATGTATCCATTCCTATTTCTTCAACTCTACTGTTGGCAAGTGATGATAAAACTATGAACACTGATGTTGATGAAATGGATGAGGATCAATTGATGAATTTGTCACACATATCCTTTTCTAAGGCTAAGGAAAGATCATAATAGACGATAGAGAAAAAGACAGAGGTATTGGACAGGGTAGTACATAGAATCAACAACAATATACCCTTACCTTTCACCTTTCAGGGAAATGATATAGTTAATAATTTGAACAAAGTCCTTGATGACTTTGATTTTCACTTTACTTCTTTGGAGAAGGCTGCAGCTATGAAAGTTGAGAGAGAATACATGGGGAAGAAGTTACAGGACATTACTAGTCATTAAAGTAGGATATCAACTTGTTAGACACCACTATATCTAGTATTAGGTATTGCATTGAGCATGGAAAGAAGCTATACAACTATTGCAAAAACCCTTCCAGACATGTAGAGAATGTAGTGGATATAATTCATAGTGATTAAATTTTTTGGATGATTTGGAAAAGAATTATGAGTCTTCCTCTTAATCTATTTTAGAATTGGATATGGAAGTGTCTAGGTTAGTGGACAAAATTAGTGTTCTTGAAACTGAGAAATCAAGAGTGTTGGTGAGGGTTTCTATGTTGAGGAGTATGTTTACTCCTAAACAATATATTATGGAGAAATGTCTTGAGGACATGGAGACAATGAATAATTCTCTTGATGAATTTGTTCATATAGTGCAGAAGGATGCATAGATCTTATCCCTTGCTTTGAATGACCTTATTCATTTTGGGCAGACCTTGGAGAAGACTTGGAAAGCAAATTAAAAGATATTGGAAACCTCTTTTCAAGATATTATACATATGGTATGATTTTTTTGGTGAGAAGCTATACAATTTTGATATGTATATAGACATACTTTTTAGTATACCTTTTCCATTGATATCAAAGGGGGAGTAATAAGTGTAGTATGAAAAATGTATGGACAGAAGTGTATTTTGACATTAGGCACTTAGTCATTTTTCACTACATGTTTTCATTAATGCCAAAGGGGTAGATTGTTGGAAAGTGGCCTGATGAGTATAACTTAGAGGTTTTCCTTTATGGAAACACTACTTATTGGCATGGTGGCTTGGAGTACAATCTATTTTTGGAGATTTTACTTGTAAAAATGACTAAGTCTAGGAAGCAGTTGATAGGGTATAGTTCTACAGTTTTTCTTGGCGAGCACACTATGTGGTGAGTTAAGTCCTATGAGATTAGAGGAATGTATTATGGGATGTATTAAACCTTCACTCAAGGTCTCTTATATTTTTGAGTTGACTAGAGAGAGTTACAACTTTTTTAAGTTATGTGAAGACGGTGCAATAGTGAAACATGGCAAATGAGTGGTCGTGATGTTTAAGGGAGTAACATGTGGAATCCAGAAAAGCTACTTTGGATTTGGTTTGGGTCCTACCCTATCTTTGTTAATGTATGATTTATGACTATGTATTTGATATTTGTTTATGTGTTGGACACATTTTGTGATGTATTTGTGAGCCAAATTGAAAAGTTATGGGATCGAGTATAATGACAAGATATTTTGAGATGCGAAGAAAAGTGTTGAATAGATAGATGCATTGTGATGTTAGAACTAGATAGAGGATGTTGTGAGCTATAAAAAGGATTAATTGAGCATAGAATATGCTTGTATAGTTCATTTTTGATAGATAATTGTAAAAGATAGATTTGCATTGTAAGAGAAATGAGCTCCTTGTATACCCCTAACAATGTTTCTATCCTTTAACAAATATGTGTACTAAATGTAATATTGAGCTCCTAACAGGGACATTATGCTATTAGTGGATTATTTGTGGGTATCATCCCCACCAGGTTTTTCCCTTTGCTAGTGTTTCCTCATGAACAAATCATGGTGTTATGAGTTGTTTACTTTATGTGTATGGTATTCTTATTTTAGTAATTGCATGGTTAAGCTTGAAATTGTTAAGTTTGAGATTAAAGTTCTATAATATTGATTCACCCCTCCCTCTCAATATTACTAAATGCTAAATGAAAATTGGTAAATAATAGTGGTATGTTATTGATGCCTGATTGGGATATACAATATACTTTCATCATTGATCAAATTAGGAAACAAGAGGATACAATGTTCAAATCTGAATTTGAAACTAGTAATGTATTGAGAGGATAAGGTTTTGATCCTTAGTAAAAAGCATTAGATATTTGGTCCTTAGCTCCTCCTACACAAAAGAAAAATTTGATAAATATTAGAGAGGAAAGAAAGGTAGATAGGATGATTTTGAATCTACAAAATACTAGTGATGCAGAAATTCAAAACTTCATCACTAAAGTTTCCTTTATAAATCTGGCAAAGACAGAGGATCTGTCTAAGAGATATGAGAAAAATTTTAATTAGATCATTTATTTGGATAAGAAGTATGAGGAAGTAATAATAAGGAATAATACTTTGGAAGAACAATTGGAAGAGTTAAAACAAAAACATGCAAATGAGCCCCCTAAAGTGTTAATAATAGATAAGGTTGATGTATCTGGTGGAGGAGCACCTAGGTAGGCTAGATGATGCAATGTAACCTAGGGCTTCTTCTATCTTTTTGTCTTGCAGTGGTTCTAGCCAGACCACTAGGTGAATAAAGGGATTAAGAGTCCTAGTATATAGAGTGCTAAGTAGGAGGATGTCTTGTTAGGTCCTTAGAGACCTTTTGTGTCCATTTAGGTCCAATAGGGTATTTTTGGTATTTGATTTCCAAATGATTCAAACAAAGGGCTAGAGGTCCTATTTTTTTTTACTTCACCCTAATTAGTGGTTTGGACAAGCTTGGACAAGGTTAGACCAAGTTTGGATAGCATATCCAAAAAGTTGCAAAAGTTGTCAATGTTGTCATTGACAACATTGACAACATTTATGACAAGAATGAAACTTTGAGGAATTTATTTCCCTAACTATCTGAAATTGATTTTCTAGTTCCTTGGTCAACTATATAAGACAATCCTTGATCTTTTTGCAAGTTTTTCATTTTAAATTCACATTATCTACGGACTATGAATTTGATATATAGTTACAGTTTTGTGTTTTGTGAAGATCAAATTGTTTAATGGATTGAAATAACTTTTGTAAGAATTGATTTGAGTAATGTAGGTTGATATAAGATTTCTTGTGGCATTATTTTTTTGGATTCAATAGTTTTAGTTTCTTTTTTAAATTCTTTTGTTTTCTGGACTGTTGTTGTCTTGAATTGAGCACTGTGAACTAATGGAGTCATAGATCCATTTTCCACTATGGCACTTACACATGCTCTTGGATTATGGAAGGTGACTCCATGTAAATTGTGTACAGTGAAGGAGGAGCCCAGGAAGTTATGGCAGCCATTTTAAGGTGATGCCGTAGGCGAGCAAGAGTGGCATGGCTAGGGATCACCAGTGATTACAGAGCTTGTTATAGGGATTGAAAGCATTCATAGCTTCAATAAATGAATGTGGGAAGGTAGGAGAGTTAGTGAAGGAACCTCAAATTAGAGGATAAGAATGGGTAAGTTGTTTTTTTCCCAAGAAGATCCATTTCTTGTGCAGACAATGCCAAAGACCTAAAACCCTAAATTTTAGGCAAGAATGTAGGAGGTAGTATACGGACACCACTAAGAGACAAGAACTAGAAAATACTTAGGTTCTTGATAAATGGTATCAGGATATGGATTTTATTTTCATACTTGTTTGGAGTTTTTAATAGTTATTCCAGAAGATGATCCTAATTAGGCCTATAGCTAGTAGCCCTCTTTTGGCTGTATTTGATTTGGAATTTGGAACTCAATTAGGGTTTCACTTCCAAAATAGGTTGTGGACATTGATATTGGTCCAATTAACAATCTTGGAGACTACCTTTCCATTTGGGAATGTTTGGGGTCCATTTGGATCAAATTTTATAGGTAGAGCAAGAATGACCAATTTGGGTCTAGGAGAGAGCATGAAGAATTTGGATTCTACCTTGTTGGTGTTCACTAGTTGAAAGTTTTAGGTTCTTGTGAGAAGGAACCTAAGGAGCATAGGGTTAGTGAAAGAACCATAGTAGGTCAGGATATTGACGTAGGAGACCCTAGAGGAAGCTAGGGAGAAGAAAGGCTAGTGCTACATCAGAGTGGTATCAGAGCAAGTTGAGAAACTTGGGAAGATTGGTATATGTCAAAAGTGGAATCTAGTGGTTCTACAAAGATGGTGAAAAATGAATAATTGGACAAGGACATGGAAGAGAAAAAGAATAAAAATAGAATCCTTGAAGGTACCTTGGAAGCAATAAGGTTGAAGATGGAAGAGCTAGAAAATGTTTCTAAAAAGAAGGACTTTGGAGCTGAAACCAGGGGTAAGAAAAAGATTAAAGAGGAAGAATTCATCCCCGAACCAAACCCAGTGTTGAATGAAGAACCTTTCTTGAAAGCCATAAAAGAATTAAGTAGCAAGGATTTGGAAGGGATACCCTTGTTTTTAGGAAAGATGGAGATAGAAATAGTCATAGACTGGATTGAAGCAATAGAGAATCACTTCAAGTGTGAGGGTATATATGAAGCACAAAAGATCAAAGTGGCCAATTCTAGACTCAGAGGGTCAGCCTTGACTTGGTGGAAATACCTTGAGGATGAGAGGGTAAGTGTGGGAAAGAAACCAATAGAAAATTGGAATGCCATGGTAACCAAATTGAAGGAGAATTATCTTTCGAAGGATTATGAGACCCAAATTCATAGGAAGAGACAACATTTGAAATAGAAAGATCTAGATGTGGCCTCATTTACTGAGGAATTCTAGAGATTGTGCTTAAGGTCTAAATTGTAGGAAGAAGAGTCAATCAAAGTGGCTAGATACTTGGGTGGGTTGAAGTGGAACATCCAAGAGGAGATTAGCCTATGGACACCTACTACAATTCAAAAGTTTCATCAATTGGCTATAAGAGTGGAAGAAAAGAATAAGAAGAAAGGGGATTCTAGATTCAAGAATAACAATAATAATAGGGGTAGAGGGAGAGACCAAAGTGGTCAAAGAGGAGGCTACCAGGGAAGGGGTAGTGAACAAAGGTCACAAGGAGAGAATAAGTTGACAAAGAAATAAACTAAAAGTAGTTCAAGAGGAGGATATAATAGGGGCAGGGGTAATCATGGTGGTCCTAACAGAGGAAGAGGAGGTATAAGTAGTTCTTACTTTGCAACCATGAAGTGTTATTGTTACCCAAATTTTCCTCATCTGGTAAATTTTAGCTACAGGTGGAGTAAATGTGGCTCCCACAAGGGTTGAGCCCATCCTGTGAGAAAGACCTTAAATGTTTTGGTCTTGGTTGTGTCCTCTACTATGTTTTCAGCTCTATAGTCTATCTTATTCATGCAAAATAACCTAAGTATTGAAAGTGCTATGCATACTTGATAAAAAGACCCTAGTTATCCTAAGCTTATTCTATTTTGTCATTACCTTTTCAGATAACTTAAGCTCCCTCTAAATACATGTGTGCAAATATAATACCCTTTGTCTCCTTATCACAGTAAGAAAATGAATATTCTCTAATGCTCAAAAGACTTCCCATGCACCGTCGATCCTGATCATTCATATTCTCCATCTTACGGTTGTCGCTAAGTCTTCGAAAGAAATGATGACATCAGCACAGATTATGAGACTTGGAGACTATTGTTCTTTTTCTTCAGTTGCTTAGTCTCCATGAAATGGTGGGGCCAGTTAAAAGTTCTCCCGACTTCACATTGGCTGTTGATCTCATGTGATGATCCAACGATAGTCACGTGATCTCATGAAGTAACTCAGAGTTAACAAAAGATCATGAGATCTCATGACTCAGTATATTTCTAACCCTGTAGATATAACTTGAGTTCAGGCTGGTAGAGTTAAGATTTCTTTTAGTCACCAAGTCTCATAAAGAAACCATAGTTAAGCAGAAAGATAGGATACCATGAGACCACTTAGTTTTCAGGTCTCTAGATGAACCATGGTCAAGGAAGTTGAGTAAGGTAAAGGCCCAGTTTGTGGATGTTTTAATCAGCGTCGTTGATCTATTTTAAATCCCGTGGTGGTCACTAAGTCTCATGAAGGAATGGAATATTCTCTTATGTTCTGGAGACTTGGCGATAGTCATCCGATGTAGATCTAATCCTGTGGTGGTCATGTTGTCTCATAATGGACTCAGAGTTAATAAAAACATCTTGCGACCTGGAGACATAAGAAAATTGGAGACTGAAGGTTAAGGGCTAGTCTAATGTATGTTAAAGGACAAAGGTAGTAATAAAAAAGATAGGGATCTATGGATCCAGTTTAAAGGAAGATGAAGATTCAAATATGAACCATTGATTAAACTCCTGTGCCACTTAACCATTATTATTTGAATATTTAAAATTATGAAAATCTGATTTTTTAGAGTTCATAAGCGGTGGCGTGATTTCTCAGGAATTTGATCAAGAGATGGGTTAGGCCGACTTCTCAGATTTGAATTAATGGAAAAATAAATATATTCAAGGCATATCAAATCATTTTAGATATTTCATGAAGCATTTATGAGAAGAATTGATAGTATTATGGTTTCTGATTATTCTATTGCATATGAATTACAACCCTATTATTGGGAATCAGATTTGCTCCAAGCCTGAGTGCAAAAGGGGGATGTATATAATAGTTTTAGAAGTTGTTGGTATTTATATTTTTCCAGTTGATGAAAACTATCTATAACATCTTCTCTTCCCTCTAGTTTTCAACAGTTGTAACCTTTCATTGATTTCCAGATTCTGTATGAATTATATGTGGCATCTTCTCTTCCCTCTAGCTTTTCTTTGTCTGTATTTCTCTTACTAAATATAATATAAAGACTGGTATTGGAATGAAATTGGAGTTCTTGATCCCTCTTTCTTTCTATAATATTGTGTACTACTATGGATGATTTGATTTAGATGAGTTTGTAGATATTCTTCAGTCCCCTATCATTTTGTATCATCCCTGTGTCTGATTATAGAAGTGGATGTTTGTTTGTAGGTCATGGTTCATGTCTATTTATAGTGAATATGTTATTGTTTATGAAATCATCTCTTTCCCTGAATACCCTCTTTTTATCTTAGACCTCTCTATAAATACTTATGCAAGCCTGTGTCCTATTAGATTCAGGTCCTCTTTCTAAGATTGATTGTTGTGTTCTAATTCAGAAAATTACCTTTGGTTTATCACCTAGTAGGATAGTTTGCTTTTAGTTATTTCCCTTCCATGCATTCCTTATATCCTTTTTCCCTCAAGAATTTACTTTCATGTTAAGAAGCAAATTTGGGTGATTATCCAAGAGGAACCAGCCTAGAATCTGGAGGTCTCATTTTAGTTAGCAAAGGTCCCACAACCTGGAAATGATTCCCATGTTATACTAGATTATCAAGACTATGAGAGCTTTACTTAGGGTGCAAAATTTAGTGTATAACAGTTCTGGCACGCCCGGTGGGACACACCTAAAGGAAGTTTATTTTCAAGATTATGCTATCTCTAATATATTGATTGCATAATATAGACCTAGAGAGGTTTCCCTGCCAAGTATATCTGGCAACTCCATTGGTAAAGAACATAAGATTTGGTCGTATTCAAAGTTTATGAGAAAGGTCAAGACAATAAGCTCAAAGCTTTATGAGTTCTTGTAGCTGCCTTTAATAAGAAAATATAAGGGGAGATCATCTCAAAGAACAACTCCTACAAGGAGGGTACAGTATACACCACCTAATACTTTAGAGAGGAGACCTTTGCCTTTTCATTTTAGAAGGAGAGGAAGATCCTTAACTAGAGAGCTACAAGAAGATTCATCTCCACCCTTAAATACAAATCACATAGTTTTTTTTCAGAAAATCACAGCTCCTGCAATGGCTAGACAGTTTGGCTTTGCACCTTTCAACCAAGGAAGTCCTTTAAACTTTTCTCAACATCATGATGTGCCCTTGGTAGCACTCAAAATTCTACCTAATTTCATAGGTGAAAAATAGACAACAAATTTTGAACATATAAGATATCTGACTGCTATCTGTAGTACACATAATATCATAGAAGAAGATGTGGCTACCAAGCTATTAGCATCCTCTTTTAAAGGTAAGGCCTTAGAATGGTTTAGAACTCTAGATATTGGTTCTATTAATTCATGGGATGGATTAAGAGATTCATTAAGTAGATACTTTGAAGATAAATCAAATAACCTATCTTTGGTTGAGAAACTAACAACCATAAGGAGAGATCCTCAAGAACAGATGATAGATTTCAATAATAGATTCCCCAAGACATGGAATAGAATACCTATCTCTATAAGGCCATCATTTGACCATGCTTTCCTATACTTCTTGCAAAGTTTGAATGGTCAGATCTCTGTCATGATCTAATCCATGGGAGGTACCTCGTTACCTTAGGCTTTTGACATAGTTGTCAAGGCTAAAAATTGTTTGATTCATGAAGGCATGATAGCCAGAAGGCCACCCATGCCTATCTTTCCTAATCTTCAGCCCACTGCACCTCTGCAAACACCTCCTTTTACCCCTATACCCATGATAGTAGCACCTGAGGTTGGTATGAGCAATGAGGATTCAAAGGCAGCCCCTTCTCAAGAGATACTTGAATTAAGAGACAGTTAGCAAAAGATACAGAGTCATCAGCAAGAAATGACCAACTTATTGCAAATTATGACCAAGGAACTGGCCAACTTAAAGAAATAGGATCAGGGGAGTAGGCCATCCTATCAAGATTAGAATCAAGGTCCTAATTAGTAGTATAAAAATCAAGGACAATCTTACCAGCAAAATAGGCAACCATATCAAGGAGATTATTAGGGGCAAAGGCAAAATTTTAATCAAAGGTAGTTCCAATCTTATAATCTGATGCCTCTTAACTCTAAAATTCTAGTCAAGGATGTGGTCCCAATTCAAAATAATCTTGTTGTAGAGATGGAATGGTTTTATCCTTGTAATCAATCCCATAGCCAGACAACATATTTAAATGGAAGGGTACACCAAGCACTTATGGTGCAAAATACTTCAAATATACAATCAGAGGCCTCTTCTAGTGAGCCACCTCCCCAACAAGAAGCATATGCTGATGAGACCACTCTTCCTAATTGGGAGGAACAATATTTCAATGGAGTTAATGGTGAATCCCTAATTTCTTCCAACACTAGGTCTAAAAGAAGGGCTCAAGACATGGAGCAAATGGAAGATAGGGCTAAGGCTTCTACATCTGCAGAATCTTCACAACCATTTACTCCTATCATACTAAAGAAGGTCCACATCATTCTAATCAAGGAAAATCAACCTTCCAAGGAGGTTGAGCCTATCATAGTGAAAGCACACCAAAGAGTACACAAAATATTGCCTTTCAACATTGTGGACAATATGAAGAAAGCAAATGTTACTATGTCTATGTGGGGCTCTTTGGCTATTCCATGGAAGCCTAAAATATTGAAGAAGGCTATGGGTGAAGTGTCAACTCCTCAACCCACAAAAAATACAACAAAGTCAGTATTGGTCAACACTAATCAAGAAAAGGAGGCTCCAAGCAGAAACTCGAAAGAAAACACCATTCAAGCTAGGAACTTAAAACCACCTCCCTTTTATGTAACTTTAATGATTGGGAAATATTTAGTACATAATTGTATGCTAGATAGTGGAGCTACTAGCACTGTCATGCCTAAGAAAGTGGCTGACCAATTGGGACTAAAATATGAACCTTTTCAAAAGAGGGTTACCCAACTTGATGGTACCTCAGTAAACATAATATATGTAGCGAAGGATACAATTTTAATCCTCCATGCTAGCCCCAATTTCTCTATCCTACTTGACATATACATCATAGGCCTCCCTGCTTTATTTTCCATATGCTTATCAAGGGATTTTACAGCCAAGATAGGAGGCTATCTTTCTTCTAATTGGTCTCACATGCTTTTCCATACAAGATATGGAACTAAGGTCACTATCAAGTCTAAATCATTGGCAGCACACCATATAGATCCTTACGTGTCCAATGTACTCAATACAAGATACCTTGCACTTCATAGTAATGACTTCCCAATCATCAGAGAAACAAACACTAAAATAGAAGGTATCCTAGATATCTATCTAGATGATTTGGAATCAGAGAGAGCTTCAGAGGCCCAAGCCAATGTTATTTGAGATACTGGTTTGGGAAACTATTTGTTACAAGAACATGAATCCATAGAGCCAAATATTTTGAAAATAGATACTAAGTCAAAAGATTAGAACAACCAAGTTTGGAAGATATACTTTGATGGTGCTAGAAGTAGACATGGTGCTGGTGCTGGTGCTATGTTAGTCTCTCCTAATGAGGAGAAGTATTATACAACCTTTAGGTTCAATTTCTCTTGCACTAGAAACACTGCTGAATATGAGAGCCTAGTGAATGGATTGGAATGGACAAGAAAGAGAGGGATCAAACCCCTAAAATTTTATGGTGACATTGAGATGGTTTTCAGCCAAGTAAGAGGGATAAGTGCAACCAAAAGTGATACAATGAGAGAATATAAGCATCAATTTTGGGATGCAATTGAAGATTTCTATGCTTTCAATATTGTTTCTATCCCTAGGAAACTAAATTAGAATGCAGATAGATTAGTTATTGTTGGATCTCAGTATGATATCCCTAATAGAATTTCAAAGGAGAGAGAGAAAAAACATATTAAATTGATTTTCAGACCTTCTATCACTGATAATAATATTAATTGGAAAGTGTTTGACAATGATGAACAAATTCTGCAGTTCTTATTTGAACAGGATGTTTTCTCAGAACATAACCAAGATAGACTAATATAGAGCTATTATGATCAAGTGATACAACTCAGATCTAATAAGATACCCAAGGTTATTTTCACCTTAAAGGATTTCTTCAATAAATATGATCAAGTTAAGAGTTTTAAGACTGGCGTGGTAGTCCAACAAGAACATTGTACTAAACTAGAGTTGGAGCAAGGTAAAAGTCTACAATTTGGGAAGGTAAATACTGATTCAGAAAAGTAGGCCTATACCCAATTATTTCAAGAGTTCAATGATATATTTACATGGAATTATGAAGACCTCAAAGGTTTTAATCCAACCCTTGCTCAACATACCATTGTATTGGAACCAAATTCCAAACCAGTAAGACAAAAGAAAAGGCCTATCAACCCCAAGCTTGAACCACTTATGCACAAAGAAGTGCTAAAACTGATTGAAGGTGGAATTATTTACCCCATCAAGCATACTAGTTGGGTTTCCAACCTTTTCCCTGTTAGGAAGAATAATGGGGAACTCGGGCTATGTGTTGACTTCAGAGACCTTAATAGAGAATCCCTGAAAGATCGTCACCCTCTGCCATCTATGCAACAAATTTTGCAATGTGTCTCTGGATCTGAAATATTTTCATTATTGGATGGCTATTCAGGATATAATCTGATCCTGGTTCATGAATAAGATCAATAAAAGACTGCATTTACAACCAAGTGGGGAACCATGGCTTATCAAAAGATGCCCTTTGGTTTGTCTAATGCAGGTGCTACTTTTCAAAAGGCAATGGATATGGCCTTTAAAAGCCTCATGTAAAAATTTGTACTGGTCTACTTATATGACATAACTATTTATTCTAAACATGCAGCAGACCATATCAAACACTCGAGGAAAATATTTGAAAGATGCAGAGAATTTGGGATATCTCTTAATCCTAAGAAGTGTGTGTTTGCAGTCCATGAAGGGAAATTGTTAGGATATATAGTATCCAAGAAAGGGATCACAGTAGACCCTGAGAGGATTGCAGCTATCTTAAAGCTCCCACTCCCACATCACAAGAAAAGTCTCCAATCTTTCATAGGAAGGATAAACTTTGTTAGGCATTTCTTACCCAATATTGTAGATTTATTAAAGCCTTTGATAGCCATGTTAAAGAAGAATTCAGATTTTAGCTGAAGAAAAGAAGGGAAGGCTAATTTCCAAGCTATTAAAGAGGCCTTGACAGAAGCTCCTACCCTATTAAACCCAAATTTTAGTAAGGATTTTATCCTTTATGCTTATGGAGGTTCTGATGCCATATCTACAATATTGACCCAAGAAAATTCTGAAGGATTATAGAAACCTGTTGCTTTCTTTAGCAAAGGTTTAGAAGAATATGAATGGAGATATTATTTTGTGGAAAAACATGTACTTTTTGTGGTGAAGAGCCTAAAAATGTTTAGATATCTATTGACTCACAACAAGGTACACTTAAAGGTTACTCATCCAAGTGTCAAAGAGTTCTTTCTTTCCAAGGACCTAAATGAGAAAAGAGTTGGTTGGATTACTAGAGTGATGGAATATGGAATTGACATCCAAACTACCAAGCTAGTTAGAGGTAGAGGTCTTTGAGACTAGTTGATAGGGGACGAGGGTCCAAAGGATTCAGAGAAAATGAATTCATCCTTAATTGTGCATTTAACAAAAGAACATGCCAAGGCAACAGGTTGGTTGTCTAACATGATTCATTACCTAAAGATAGGAAAATGCCCTATAGATTTGGATTCAGCCAAGAGAAGGTATTACAGACTATAGTCTATCCCCTTTGTGCTGATAGATGAGATTATTTTTAGAAAAAATCATAATGGTGTCCTTTTGAGTTGTAATGATTTAGAAAAGATAGCAAATGTCCTATTTGAATTTCATGATGGACCTTCTGGAGGTCATTTCTCTCCTAGGACTACTCCTTTTAAAATCATGAGGGCTAGATACTATTGGCCATCTATCTTCAAAGATAGTCATGATTATGTGAGAAAATGCATCAAATGTGCCATGTTTGTAGGAAAAGAAAGGCTTGTAGCTCTGCCCCTTCAACCCATCAGAACAGAGAAACCTTTCATGAAATGGGGCATAGATTTTATTGGCATGATTAATCCTCCATCTAGTGCAGGCCATAAGTGGATAATCACTGCAACTTATTATTTCACTAGATGAACAAAAGTTGTTTCATTAAAAGAAGAAAATGAGAACATTGTCCTGAACTTTTATGATGATATAATTCACAGATTTGGTGTCCCTGACTCCATTATTTTAGACAATGCACATGCTTTCATAGGCCTAAAAGTCTCAGAATGGGCAATCAGACATAGTGTTTATTTGAACACAAGTTCAAACTATTACCCTCAGGGAAATGGTTGGCAGAATCAACTAATGAAAACTTGATTAGGATAATCAAGAAAACACTACAAGATAACCAAAGAGATTGGCACACCAAATTGAAATCTGCCTTATGGTTAGATAGAATTACCCCAAAAAAGATCATTGGGAATTATCCATACATGTTAGTGTATGGAAGAGAGGCTAAGTTGTCCATTTCAACAAAATTGCCAGCCTTGGACTTAGCTTCTCAATATGTCAGTTAGAAGAAGGAGATCCTTTGTAGATTAGGTATGCTCAGATTATGGAATTAGAAGAACACAGAGATAAATCCATGAAAGATATGGAATTCCATCAAATGCAGACTAAGAAAAGTTTTGATGAAAGAGCCAGGGCCATAAATTTCAAAGTTGGGGATGTAGTCCTCAAATGGGATGAATTCAAGGTCAAGCCTGGCAGACATACTAAATTTGATTCCTTCTGGAGAGGTCCATTCATCATCATAGAATGCAAGGAGCATAATTCATTTCAGCTATCAACCCTTGAAGGAAATCCCTTGCCCATTTCTATGAATGGATTCTATTTGAAGCCATGTTTTGAGGTTTGTCCTTCCTTGTAAATATTTGTGAATAAGATTCCTTGTCTTGTGTTCTTTCTTTCTAGGTTAGTTTACTGCTTTTCAAGAAGTGTTTATGCATAGTTAGTAGTTCCTACTCCTAGTTTCAATCTATTTTTGAGGTTCTATTTTTCTCAAAGGATGACTCCTATGCCTAATGGAATGTTTTCAAAGTCACTGGTTTTCAATGTCTAGTAGGCAGACATCCAGCAGAAATCGCCAAGAATGTTACCCAAATTTTCCTCATCTGGTAAATTTTGGCTATAGGTTGAGTAAATGTGGCTCCCACAAGGGTTGAGCCCAACTTGTGAGAAAGACCTTAAATTTTATGGTCTTGGTTGTGTCCTCTTCTATGTTTTCAGCCCTCTGGTTTGTCTTATTCATGCAAAATAACCTAAGTATTGAAAGCCCTGTGCAAAATTGATAAAAAGACCCTAGTTATCCAGAGCTTATTCTATTTTTTCATTACCTTTCTGGATGACTTAAGCTCCCTCTACAGACATGTGTGCAAATATAATACCCTTTGTCTCCTTGTTGTAGTAAGAAAACAAATATTCTCCACTTCTCAAGAGACTTCCCATGCATTGTCGATCCTAACCATTCATATTCTCCGTCTTACGGTTGTCGCTAAGTCTCCAAAAGAAATGATAACATCAACAAAGATTACAAGATTTAGAGACTATTTTCTTTTGCTTCAGTCAGTTAGTCTTCGTGAAATGGTGGGGCCAGTTAAAAGTTCTCCCAACTTCATGTTGGTCATTGATTTTATGTGATGATCCAATGATAGTCACGTGATCTCATGAAGTAACTCAAAGTTAACAAAAGATCATGAGATCTTGTGAATAAATATATTTCTAACCTTGCATATATAACTTGAGTTTAGGTTGGTCGAGTTAAGCTTTCTTTCAGTTTCCAAGTCTCATAAAGAAACCATAGTTAAGTTGAAAGATAGGAGACCACAAGATTTCTCAGTCACCAGGTCTTCGGATGAACCATGGTCAAGGAAGTTGAGTAAGGTAAAGGTCCAGTTTGTGATTGTTTTAATCAGCACCGTTGATCTATTTTAAATCTTATGGTGGTCGCAAAGTTTTGTGAAGTAATGGAATATTATCTCATGATATGGACACTTAGTGATAATTTTCCAATGTAGATCTAATCCTGTACTGGTTGCATTGTCTCATAATGGACTCAGAGTTAATAAAAATATCTCGCAACCTAGAGACATAAGAAAATCAGAGACTCAAGGTTAAGGGTTGGTCTGATGCGGGTTAAAGGAAAAAGGAATTAATAACAAAGATAGGGATATATGGATCCAATTTAAAGGAAGATGAAGATTCAAATATGAACCATTGATCAACCTCCCGCGCCACCTAACCATTATTATTTGAATATTTAAAATTATGAAAATCTGATTTTCAGAGTTCATAAGCGGTGGCACAGTTTCTCAGGAATTTGATAGAGAGATGGGTCAGGCCGACTTCTTAGAGCTGCATTAATAGAAAAGAAAAAATATTCAAGGCATATCAGATCATTTCAGATATTTCATGATGCATTTATGAGAATAACTAATAGTATTAGGGTTTCTGATTATTCTATTGCATATGAATTATAACCCTATTTTTGAGAATCAGATTTGCTCCAAGCCTACGTGCAAAAGGGGATGTATATAATAGTTTTAGAAGTTGTTGGTAGTTAGAGTTATCCAGTTGATGAAAAATATCTATGACATCTTCTCTGCCCTCTACTTTTCAACAGTTGTAACCTTTCATTGATTTCCAAATTCTATATGAGTTGTATGTGGCATGTTCTCTACCCTCTAGCTTTTCTTTGTCTATATTTCTCTTACTAAATATTATATAAAGATTGGTATTGGAATGAACTTGGAGTTCTTGAGCCCTCTTTCTTTCTACAATATTGTTTACTACTGTGGATGATCTGATTTAGATGAGTTTGTGGATATTCTTCAGTTCCCTGTCATTTTGTCTCATTCCTGTGTCTAATTGCAGAAGTGGATGTTTGTTTGTAGGTCATGGTCTGTCTCTATTTATAGTGAATATGCTATTGTTTGTGAAATCATCTCTTTCCCTGAATAGCCCTTGTTTATCTCAAACCTCTCTATGAAATACTTATGCAAGCCTATCTAGAAATATGTGTCCTATTAGATTTGGGTCCTCTTTCTAAGATTGATTTATGTGTTGTAATGCAGAAAATTACCTTCGGTGTATCACCTAGTAGGATAGTTTGCTTTCATTTATTTCCCTTCCATGCATTCCTTATATCCTTTTTCCCCCAAGAATTTACTTTCATGTTAAGAAGCAAATTTGGGTGATTATTCAAGAGGAACTAGCTTAGAATCTGGAGGTCTCATTTTAGTTAGCAAAGGTCCCATAACCTAGAAATGATTCTCATGTTATACTAGATTATCAATACTATGAGAGCTTGACCTAGCATGCAAAATTTAGTGTATAATAGTTATTACTGTGGGCAACTAGGCCATCCAGCCTATAGATGTCCTGACAAACCTTCTGTAGCAAATAGTGACAAAAGGATAGCATATACACATGAGGACATTTCAAGTTTCAAAACCCCTGAAATAGCCATCTAGATTCAGAGATGGGTGAGAATCTAATTTTCAAGAGAGTGTTGATAAGGCATCCAATCAAGGATGAGCCCAAGCATAGGAGAGCTCTATTTAGAATAAGATGTAAGATCTTAGGCAAAGTCTACAAAGTGATACTAGACTCTGGTTCAACTAAAAATATCATTTCAGAGGAGGCAGTGGTGAAACTTAAGCTATCCAAGATACCCCATGTGAATCCCTATAAGGTGACATGGCTCAAAAAAGGCCAAAGTGTGCTGGTTAATGAGAAAACATGGGTAGAGTTCTGAATAGTAGGGTACAAGGATAGATTGCTTTGTGACATCCTACCAATGGATGCTTTCCATTTTCTAATTGGGAGGCCTTGGAAATTTGATAATGGGGCATTATATGATGGGAATGAGAATTTCATCACCTTCAATAAAGGATGGAAGACTTTCAAAATTTAGTCTTTGCTAGAGGATGAAGAGCCACAAACTAAAACTCCTAATATCATGTTATGTAGTGGTAAGGAGTTTGTAAGTGACATCAAGGAGGATGAGGGGGAAGGTTATGCCATTGTGCTAAGACCTAAGGAGGAGGAAAAATCAGTGATGGAGCCATTACCCACAGAGGTGCAAGAATTTCTTTAGACATACAAGGATATTGTGAGTGATGGTACTCCTGCAACCCTACCACCTAAGAGGGTTATAAGTCATCAAATAAAATTTGTGCCAGTGGAATCTTTACCCAATAAGGCATCATATAAGATCACTCTATATTAGAACTTTGAGGTAGCTAGACAAGTACAAGAACTCTTGGATCAAGTCTTGATCAAGAAGAGTATTAGCCCTTGTGCAGTCCCGGTCATTTTGGCATCCAAGAAGGGAGGAAAATGGAGGATTTGCATAGATTCAAGGGAAATAAATAGAATCACAATAAGGTATAGGTTCCCTATACCTAGGATAGAGGATCTTATGGATTGCCTAGGAGGGGCAATGTACTTCACAAATTTCAATTTGAAGAGTGGTTATCACCAAATCAGGGTGAAGGAGGGTGATGAATGGAAAATGACATTCAAGACCATAGATGGGTAATATGAATGGCTTGTTATGCCATTTGGCCTCTCTAATGCTTAAATCACATTCATGAGGGTCAAGAATGGGGTGCTCAAGGACTTCACAGGGAATTTTGTGGTGGTATATCTTGATGATATACTCATATTTAGTAAGACAAGAGAGGAGCATATCAGACATGTAGAGGCAGTATTGAAAAGGTTGCATAAGGAGAAATTGGCTATTAACCTTGAGAAGTGTGTATTCTTCAAACAAAAACTAGTCTACTTGGGATTTGTAGTGTCCAAGGGGTCTTTGAAGATGGACAAAGACAAAGTTGATGCCATCCTAAACTGGCCTCCACTTACTACAGCCATTGAGGTAAGGAGTTTTCATGGCCTTGCCCAATTTTATAGGAAGTTTATTAGGAATTTTAGTGCAATATGTGCACCATTGATGGATAATATAAAGGGTGGGGTCAAAACTAAGTTCGGATGGACAATTGAAGCAGGGACAGCCTTTGAGTTGTTGAAGAAACAAGTGGCTACTCAACCAATCCTATAGTTGCCAAGCTTTGAGAAGTTGTTTACTATTGAAGTGATGCTAGTGAAAAGGCAGTAGGAGGGGTATTGAGTCAAGAAGGTAGGCCTATTGCCTTCTTTATTGAGAAAATGAATGAGGGTAAGAAGAAATACTCTTCTTATGATTTGGAACTATATGCTCAAGTTCAGTCTTTGAGGAAATGGAGGCATTATCTATTGCCTAAAGAGTTTGTGGTATTTATTGACAATCAAGATCTTAGTTACATTAACACACAAGAGAAGCTAAGAAATACACATTTGAAGTGGATGGATTAAATTCAAGCATTCACTTTCACTATAAAGAACAAGAATAGGCAACTTAATAAGGTGGCAGATGCCTTAAGCATGAGATTGTTGACAGTGCAAGAAGTCCAGTTGAATAGCATTGGGATTGATAGTTTTAGAGATCTCTACAAAGTAGATGAGGATTTTGGTGAACCCTATAATGTATGTGTTGATTTTGAAAATTATTTTCATAGAAAGTTCTTTGATTTTACTTTACAAAATGGATTGTTGTTCAAGGGAAGTTAGTTGTGTGTACCTAAAGGGTCAATGAGGATAAACCTCATACAAGAGAAAAATAATGGTTCTCTAAGTGGTCATTTGGGTAAGGACAAAACCTTGGAACTAGTCCAAAGGTTCTACTATTGGCTAAAGTTGGTGAAAGATGTCACCAAGTATGTGGAGGAGTGTGTTGTTTGCATGAAGTAAAAAAAAGGAATGAGTAATGCAGGGTTGTATCAGCCTTTGCCAATCCCTAACATGCCATGTGAGTGTGGATTTTATCGTGGGATTACCCAAAACTAAAGATGGGTATGACAATATTTATGTAGTTGTTGATAGATTTAGTAAAATAGGGCATTTCATCCCATGTAAAACTACTAATGATGCTAGCCACATTGCCTATTTGTTTTTTATGGAGATTGTGAGGATTCATGGCCTTCCTTTGAGTATAGTCTCTGATAGGGATGTGAAATTTATGAGCCATTTTTGGCAAACATTGTAGACAAGATTGAGCACTAACCTATATTTTGGTTCAGCTTACCACCCTCAGAATGATGGCCAAATGGAGGTGGTAAACAAGGTTTTGGGTAACCTATTGAGGTGCCTAAATAAGGAGTATGAGAATATTTGAGATGTGGTCATTCCACAAGAAGAATATGCTTACCATAAGAGTAAGAATATGATGACAGGAAAGATCCCATTTCAAGTGGTTTATGGGATGCACGCAAGGGGTGTTTGTGACCTCAGGGATCTTGGTGGAATGGAGTATAGAAGTGGTCACACAGAGGACATCACCCATACCATGAAATAGATTCAAGACCAAGTCAAGAAGTAGATCCAAGACAATCAACATAAGTTGAAATCCAAAGTTAATGAGAAGAAGGATGTTTAGTTTGAAGTGGGTGCCTATGTCATGGTGCACTTAAACAAATCAAGGCTATAGAAGGGTGTCCCTACCAAGCTTCAGATGAAAAGGGTGAGACCTTGCAAAATCTTGGTGACATATGGGGCTAATGCCTATAAAGATGACTTACCATCAGACTTGAGCATATCTCTAGTGTTTAATGTTCAAGACTTAATCCGGTTCAGAGGGAAAGTGGATGAGATCAATAAAAATAGTCAAGGGGTGAATGATGATGTGGAGGTTGTTCTCTTACCTCCAAAGTTTCAGATGGTAGCTGACAAAGTTTTAGATTCTCAGGTTAAGAAGACTAATAGAAATAAAGTCTACATGGAACATTTGATTTAGTGGAAGGATAGAACAGAATTAGAGGCCTCCTAGATTGTAGAGGCAGACTTCAAGAAGGTGGGCATCTCAGAGGATCTCTTGTCCACATGAGTGACATAGCTTCTCCTTTTGGGGGAGTATGGTATAGGAGAACCTAGGTAGGCTAGATGATACAATGTAACCTAGGGATTCTTCTATGTTTATGGCTTGTAGTGGTTCTAGCTAGACCACTAGGTGACTAAAGGGACTAAGAGTCCTAGTATATAGAGTGCTAAGTAGGAGGATGTCTTGTTAGGTCCTTAGAGACCTTTTGTGTCCATTTAGGTCTAATAGGGTGTTTTTGGTATTTTATTTCCAAATGAGTCAAAAAAATGGATAGAGGTCCTATTTTTTTTTATTTCACCCTAATTAGTGGTTTGGACAAGTTTGGACAAGATTAGACCAAGTTTGGATAGCATATCCAAAAAGTTGCAAAAGTTGTCAATGTTGTCATTGACAACATTGATGAAAAGAATGCAACTTCGAGGAATTTAGTTCCCTAACTATCTGAAATTGGTTTTATAGTGCCTTGGTCAACTATATAAGACCATCCTCAATATTTTTTCAGGGTTGGCATTTTAAAGTCACATTGTCTACAGACTGTGAATTTGATATACAGTTATAGTTTTAGTGTTTTGTGACGATCAGACTGTTTAATGGATTGAAATAACTTCTATAAGAATTTATTTGAGTAATGTAGGTTAATATAATATTTCTTGTGGTATTATTTTTTTGGATTCAATAGTTTTAGTTGCTTTTTTAAATTCTTTTGTTTTCTCGACTGTCGATGTCCTGAATTGAGCACTATGAGCTAATGGAGTCATAGATCCATTTTCCATAGTGGCACTTTCATGGGCTATTGGATTATGTAATTTGACTCTATTTACATTTTTTATAGTGAAGGAGGGCCCCAAGAAGTTATGGCAGCCATTTTTAAGGTGATGCCCTAGGCGAGTCAGAGTGGCATGGCTAGGGATCACCAGTGATTGCAGAGCTTGTTAGAGGGATTGAAAGCACTAATAGCTTCAATAAATGAATGTGGGAAGGTAGGAGAGTCAGTGAAGGAACGCCAAATTAGAGGATAATTTTGGGTAAGTGGTTTTGTTAGCCAAGAAGATCCATTTCTTGTGTAGACAGTGGCAAAGACCTAAAACCCTAAATATTAGGCATGAATGTAGGAGGTACTGTGCAGACACCTCTGAGAGCCAAGATGTAGAAAATCCTTAGGTTCTTGATAAAGGGTATTAGGATATGGAGTTTATTTTCATACTTTTTTGGATTTTTTAAGATTTATTGCAAAAAAGGAGCCTAATAAGGCCTAAAGCTAGTAGCCGTCTTTTTGGTGTATTTGATTTGGAATTTGGAACTCGATTAGGTTTTCACTTCGAAAATAGGTTGTAGACATTGAGATTGGTCCAATTAACAATCTTGGATACTAAATTTCCATTTGGGAATGTTTTTGGTCCATTTGGATCAAATTGTATACGTGGAGCAAGAATGACCAATTTGGGTCTAGGAGAGAGCATGAAGAGTTTGGATTCTACCTTGTTGGTGTTCACTAGTTGAAAGTGTTAGGTTATTGTGAGAAGGAACCTAAGGAGCATAGGGTTAGTGAAAGAACCCTAGTAGGTCAGGAGATTGACCTAGGAGACCCTAGAGGAAGCTAGGGAGAAGTAAGACTAGTGCTACATTAGTATCTACAAAAACTCAGATTGATGGGAGGGAAAAGCAAGGCAGTCTAAAAAAGAAAAAAATATTAAGGTTGTTTCTATTGTTCTTGAATTCCTAAATCATGCAGTGGATCTTTTAAACTAGAAATTTTTAGTAGTGCATGCATTTCACTATTCATTAAGAGATGAAAGCAAAGTAGCCTCTGATGCTGTGACATTCCTTAGACTTGTGTTCAATCTTTGGTCATGAAGAAGTAGATTAATGGATAGAATGGAAACTTGTATGTGGTACAATATTGTTTTTCCACCAAAGATCAGTGAGAATAGAAAATTTATAGAGGAATTTAATGTCTCTTATGCATTTTTTAATGGGAAGGATATTTTAGTAAAAAAAATAGGTTACAGTTGTTTGGAAAATGGTATAGTGCATTTATTGCGCCAAATTATGATGACAATAATGAGCTAAAGACATAATATGTTTGGAAAGAAGAATTTGGTCCTATCTGGAAAAATGATGATATAAATAAACACCTAGACAAATCGATTGACACTTGTTATTTCAATGTTTTGATGGATTCTCTGTTTAAGGTTGAGGTTGATTTTGTTAAATTTATTGTTGACACCAAAGAAGTTGTAGATTCCAAGTGGACAAAAGTTGTTACAAAGCTAGAATAGGAATTCAACTAGCCAAGTGAAAAAGAGATTACTAGATTAGAGGCTTTGATAATAGAAGAAATGAACCTATTATTTCTGACACAACTTGTCTTTCTTTTTATTTTTTCATTTATTGCAAGTTTTTATCTTTTATGTTTTCCTTTTGTGGTTGTTGTTAGAATCCATATTCCTCAAAGAAGTCCAAATATTCTTGCATCATTATCTTATAAAAGTATTCCAAGACTACTTTGAGAGGAGATAACCATTTTTGAATAAAAAAATATTGTAAAAATATGAATATTAGACCAAGAATTCTAAAAATAAGCACATTTCTATTAAGTATCATTTATTGAGGGAGAAAGAACCAGAAAAAGAAATTAAACTGGAATACATTAGCACAAAGGAACAAATAGAAGATATATTTACAATAACTTTGCCAAAAGATGCTTTTGAATATCTCAAAAGTATGCTTGGGGTGATGACCCCTCCTAGTGGTAATTAATTGATGCAGATATGCATCAGTCTAGTGGATCTCAAAGCTATATAATTCTCTATACTTGATGTATGGATCTACTCCTCAGGGGGAGTGATTGCAGGAGAATACTATGGAGTACATATGGGTGATCTTGCACCTGGTTGATGGACATGAAGATTTCAAAATGCTACACCTTATAGATGACTACAGATGAGTTATGGTAGCCTTTGCCATTCCTGCCAAAGGGGGAAGGAATATATGTGAAAATCCCTAATATTTTGGGAGATTTGTGTTGAGTATAATGAGAAGATTTTATTGAGAGAGAGTACTTTTGGTTTGATGCATATGGATTTTCCCATATGTTTCCATCAATTCCAAAAGGGGATATTGTTGGATGATATCATTTTTGGGTACTGATCTTGCTGTTGATATTCATGTTTTGTCACTGATGTCAAAATATGTGTCTATGGAGAGGACATACTGGTTACTTGACTAAAGGAAGTGTACAAACAATGTATGGATGTTTTAGAACTATCAAAGATAAGGATATTATGAAGAGTGCGTGTTTACCTTATTCCTAAGGTCACTTGGATTTATGTTATATATTGCGGATGTTACAGTTGATTTGGTGAAGACTGGTTTCTGGACTGTAACTGAGATGCTTGAATGAGAAGGTCTTTGTGGTTTAGGTATATCTTTCTAGCAAAGATATTTCAGATGAAGTGAGCTTACTGGTGTAAAACCAACATATGTTTGAATAATGAGTTGATTTTGATTGTTGTTTGACGGCTAGTGATATCAGCTACGACGCGTATTTTGGAGAAGACCTATTTGGTGGCCGACTTCAGACATGTAGCATGTAAAATGAATTATGAGCATAGATTGTGGATCTGGAAGTATAAGTGATGGATTATATTTGATATTTACTTGTTATAGGTATCATGTTTATCTTAGCAAGGGGTTATATAATTATTTATATATTGGAAAGCCTTAATTAGCTGACCTGATTAATTATCTATATATTATGAAAGCTTAATTGGATGACCTAATGAATTATTGTAAAAGGATATATCTGAGTGATCTTTTCTTTTGAAAAGATGTGACAGAGATTGAAAAATAAAAGAAGTGAAAGCTGTGAGGCTTGTTTGACTGTTGGATGTAGAGAAGAGTTTATGAGAAGAGTACTTCATTGGAAGTGACCAAGAAAAGATAGTTGCTATCAGACAGTTCACTAGATTGTATATTTTATATATACACTTGTTTGGATTGTGAATCCTTGAGGGTGGTTTTAACCATCTTTGGGCAGTATGCCTTGGCAGTGAGCCTACTACTTTCTCTTGACTCCTAACAGGGCCTATCTCCTAACAAGGACTATGTACTATAATGTTTTAACAAGCTCCTAACAGGGCTAAAATATTTTAACATGGATACTATACTCTCAGTACATAATTTATGGGTGCTAATATTCTCTTGTTAGGGAATATAGCATAAAAGTGTCCAATCTCTTTTCAATTAAAACATACCAATGGTAATTTACCTTTATATCTACCTTTGCCTCTATGAAATCTTCTAGCCATTAGTGCTTCAGTTTCATCAAGTTCTTGTCCATCTCTATCATTTTCACTATCATTTCTCATAGTGTGTTTATGACTTGATTTACTTATCTTTAGAGAATATTTGAATGCAGACTCAATAGTTGGTAAGACACTATTGTCAAAGTTTTTCTTCTCAAATTAAATAAGCCTACCAATCAAAATATCTAGAGTAACATTGTTATTTTCTACTACTCTCATTTCTTGTATTGTAGATACTCTAATGCATAAACAAGTAGTAAGGTTCTAAGAATTTTACTTACCACTATTTCTTCTTCAAGTACACCTCCTACTCCTTGGATAGCATTAACAACTTCTTTGATTCTACTACTGTACTGAGTGATGTTTTCTCCTTCTTTCATTCTTAGGTCATCAAACTTTCCTCGTAGGCTTTCAACCTTAGCTCTCAACACATTCTTATCTCCTCCATGTACTAGCTTGATTTTGTCCCACATTTTGTTTGCAGTTGTACATGACATGACATCTTAAAATTTAGCATCAGAGAGTGAGGAAGAAATTTCTATCATCATAGAATTGTGTTCATGTTTCTCTCTTAATTGATCAACTGTCGAAGTTCTAGTAGGTAAAACAAATTCAGTATCCAAGTACTGAGTGACATCATTTCCAATACCTGATAGGTGGAGTCTTATCATGCTTGGCCATGATGCAAAGTTGTCTTTGATCAAATTATGCCCACACCTTTTACTCATCTTGTGATCCTTAGCTTGAGTCTTTAAACTCTCTTCCAAGCACAAAAGCTCTGATACCAATTGTTAGAATAACTAAGAGGGGGTGGGGGTGAATAAGTGGCCTCAAATATTATTCCAATAATTCAACCAAAACTTATATCACATATATAAAAACTCTAGTTATCTTCAGTCCTACAAGATGTATGCCTTGTGTGAATCTAACATATATATACTGCTCGGTGAATATACTATTTATCCCTTTCTTAAGCTTTACCGAATAACAATTTATCTTTTCCTAGCCTTTACCGATTATGAGTAAATATACTTAGTGTTTACTGACCAATCCTATTTTAGTAATGTGTAAAGAAAAACCTCAAATAAATGAACCATATACACATTTGACACACGGATTTTTAATGTGGAAACACTATTAAGGGAAAAACCACTTGGGACCGGTAACCCAAAATTTTCACTCTTCTAAAGTGAGCTCGGTGAAGAGCCAACCTTGTTAAAGGTTACAAACACACTGTTAAGTGCAACCTTGTTAGAGGATTTAAAACTAACAGTTTGGCACTTGACCCAACATTCACTATGATGTCAACATGAAAACCTTTTGATACTCCTTAGGATGTATCTCAATATAATAAGGATGGTTAAATCCCACTCGATTAAGAGATTTTTTGAGTCAATGGTTAAACTAAAATAGTAAATGATTTGTTCATTAATACAAATTTACTTTGCATGTGTTCAGATCTATTGTAAGTCTATAATACCTTTCTGGTTGATATGGTCTTTCTTTCCTTTTCTCCCCTCCTTGATCTTTCTGCTCAGTGAATGGTGTTGCTTCTTTGTTGCTCAGTGTCTGTAGAATTCTTGGCTCTCTTCCTCAACCTGTATGATCAGATCTGCATGAAGACTTCTATCTTCACCAAAATTATACTCAGAATTCCCTTTTTTGATAATGAATTACTTGTCTCTTTATATAGACATGATTTCACCATTTATTTTCCTTCTTGTTCTTGACGTACATAGGTTTCTTGATCCACAAATATTGCTATGCATTGATTTAATCTTTAAAGCATAGATTTATTTTTATCCAGTAGATTCTTCCTTGACAACTATGAATAAAAATGGCTTTAAATATTCAGTTCAACTAGTCAATAAAAACAAAGTAATCAATCAATTTACTCTAATTATAGCTCCTGCCAGCTAAGTGTTTTGTCATTTCCTAACTCCAAATCTGATCGGTCATTGAAATCTTAGTTTTCTCAGTCATTAACTCTATTTTTCCTCAGGTAACATTGTCAGTCACTATTTTCTGTCCATTAGAAAATACTATGAACTTTAGTTATGCTCGGGGTTTTTTTGCTTAGTATAAACTATTACTTTCTTAGGGATCTCTGTCCATCAGTGTGCACTTTTTGTTGACCAATTAAAAGTGCACACTGACGAATAGAGAACCCTGAGAAAGTCACATTGTATACCAAGCAAAGAAAACTAGAGCATAACTGAATTTCACAGTATTTTCTGACGAACTGAAAAACCCTGACAGATAGTGTTACCTAAGGAAAACTAGAGTTAATGACCAAAGAAAACTAAGATTTCAATCACCAATCAGATTTGGAGTTAGGAAATGACAAAACACTTAGCCGGAAGGAGCTATAATTACAGTTAACTAGTTGATTAGTTTTTTTTATTAACCAGTTGAACTAAATATTTAAAGCTAGTTTTATTCACAGCTGTCAAGGAGAAATCTATGGGATAAAACTAAAGCTATGCTTTAAAGATTAAATCAATGCATGGAAATATTTGCAGATCAAGAAAGCTATCTATGTCAAGAAAAATAAGGACAATAAATGGTGAAATCATGTCTATCTAAAGAGACAAGTCATTCATTATCAAAAAAGGGAATGCTGAGTATAATTATGGTGAAGATAGAAGTCTTCATGCAGATTTGATCATACAGGCTGAGGAACAAAGCCAAGAATTCTAGAAACATCGAGAAACAGAGAAGCAACAACATTCACCGAGCAGAAAGATCAAGGAGGGGAGAAAAAGAACAAAAGAGAATATTGATCAGAAAGGTATTATGGAATTGCAATAGCTCTAAACATCTGCAAAGTAAATTTGTATTAATGAACAAATCATTTACTATTTTAGTTTAACCATTGATTCAGAAAATCTCTTAGCCGAGTGGGATTTAACCATCCTTATTATATTGAGATACATCCTAAGGAGTATCAAAAGGCTTTCATGTTCACATCATAGTGAATGTTGGGTCAAGTGACAAACTGTTAGTTTTAAATCCTCTAACAAGGTTTCACTTAACAGTGTGTTTGTAACCTTTAACAAGGTTGGCTCTTCACCGAGCTCACTTTAGAAGAGTGACAATTTTGGGTTACCGATCCCAAGTGGTTTTCCCCTTAGTAGGGTTTCCATGTTAAAAATCCATGTGTCAAATGTGTATATGGTTCATTTATTTGAGGTTTTTCTTAACACTTTACTAAAATAGGATTGGTCGGTAACACTAAGTATATTTACTCATAATTGGTAAAGGCTAGGAAAAGATAAACTATTATTTGGTAAAGCTTAAGAAAATGATAAATAGTATATTCACCGAGCAGTATATATATGTTAGATTCACAGAAGGCATAAATCTTGTAGGACTAAAGATAACTAGAGTTTTTATATATGTGTTATAATTTTTGGATGAATTATTGGATTAATTTTTGAGGCCACTAATTCACCCCCCCTCTTGATTATTCTAACAATTGGTATAAGAGCTTTCATGCTTGGAAGAGATTTTAAAGGCTCAAGCTAAATATCACAAGATAAGTAAAAGGGATGGGCCTAAGTTGATGAAAGACAAATTTGCATCATGGAAAATCATGATAAGACTTCACCTATCAGGTATTGGAAATGATGTCACTTAGTACTTGGATACTGAAGTTGTTTTACCTACTAGAACTTCAACAATTGATCAATTGAGAGAGAAAAAAGAACACAACTCTATGATGATAGAACTTTCTTCCTCACTCTCTGATGCTGAATTTGAAGATGTCAATTCATGCACAACTACAAAGAAAATGTGGGACAAACTCAAGATAGTACATGGAGGAGATAAGAATGTCCTGAGAGCTAAGGCTAAAAGCCTAAGAGGAAAGTTTGATGACCTAAGAATGAAACAAGGAGAAAACATCACTCAGTACAGCAACAAAATCATAGAAGTTGTTAATGCTATCTGAGGAGTAGGAGGTGTACTTGAAGAAGAAATAGTGGTAAGTAAAATTCTTAGAACCTTATTACATGTTTATGCATTAGAGTATCTACAATACAATAAATGAGAGTAGTAGCAAATAACAATGTTACTCTAGATAGTTTGATTGGTAGACTTATTTCATTTGAGATGAATAACTTTGAGAATAGTGTCTTACCAACTATTGAGTCTGCATTCAAATATTCTCTAAAGATAAGTAAATCAAGTCATAAACACACTATGAGAAATGATAGTGAAAGTGATAGTGAAGAACAAGAACTTGATGAAATTGAAGCACTAATGGCTAGAAGATTGCATAGAGGAAAAGGTAGATATAAAGGTAAATTACCATTGGTATGATTTAATTACAAAGAGATTGGAAAATTTTCTACTAGATTTCCTAACAAGAGAAAAGATGACAGAAGCATTAACACATCTTATTAAAAGAAGTTTGACAGTGTTAGGAATAACATTCCACAAGACAACTAAGAGGAGGGGGGGGGTGAATCAGTTGTGGTATAGATTATTAAACTTTAATATTTGTAAACTAAAATTGCAATGTAATAGATAACATAGTAAATGAAAATACAATAACACAATATTTGTTGTCGAGAAAACCCCATTAAAGGTAAAACCATGGTGGGAATTAGCACCCACAAATGATGTACTAAGAGTATAGTATCCATGTAAAAATATTTTAGCCCTGTTAGGAGCTTGTTACAACATTACAGTACATAGTCCATGTTTGGAGACATACCCTGTTAGGAGTCAAGAGAAAGTAGTAGGCTCATTGCCTAGGCATACTTCCCAAAGAAGGTTAAAACCACCCTCAAGGATTCACAATCTGAGAAAGTTTATATAGAAAATATACAATCCAGTGAACTGTCTGATAGCAACTGTCTTTTCTTTGTCACTTCCAATGAAGTACTCTTCTCATAAACTCATGTCTATATCCAACAGTCAAACAAGCCTCACAACTTTCACTTCTTTTATTTTTCAATCTTTGTCACATCTTTTCAAAAGAAAAGATCACTCATATATATCCTCTTACAATATTTCATTAGGTCATCCAATTAAGCTTTCCTAATATGCAGATAATTAATCAGGTCGGCCAGTTAAGGATTTCTAATATATAAATAATTATATAACCCCTTGCTAAGATACACACAATACCTATAACAAGTAAATATCAAATATAATCCATCACTTATACTTCTAGATCCACAATCCATGCTCACAATTCATTTTACATGCTACATGTCTTAAGTCAGCAACCAAATAGATCTTCTCCAAAATATGCATCACAAACGACATCACTATTCATCAAACAAAAATCAAACTCAACCCATTATTCTAACATATGTTAGCTGTCCACTAGTAAGCTTGTTTCATCTGGAATATCTTCGCCAGAAAGATATATCTGAAACATAGAGACCTTCTCGGTCAAGCATCACAATTACAGTCCAGAAACCAGTCTTCACCAAATCAACTGTAACATATGCAATATACAAGATAAATCCAAGAAACCTTAGGAATAAGCTCAACACACATTCTTCATCATATCTATATCTTTGATAGTTTTTAAACATCCATACATTATTTGTACACTTATTTTTGTCAAGTAACCAGTCTGTCCTCTCCACAGACACATATTTTGACATCAGTGACAAAACATGAATATCAACAGCAAGATCAGTACCCAAAAATGATATCATCCAATAATCTCCCCCTTTGGAATTGATGGAAACATATGGGAAAATCCACATGCATCAACCCAAAAGTACTCTCTCTTAATACAATCTTCTCATTATACTCAACACAAATCTCTCAAAATGGTAGGGCTTTTCACATAGATTCCTTCCCCCTTTGGCAGCAATGTCAAAGGGTGCCATAAGTCATCTATAGTCATTTGTAAGGTGTAGCATTTTAAAATCTTCATGTCCATCAACCAGGTGCAAGATCACCCAATTGTACTCCATAGTATTCTCCTGCAATCACTCCCCTGAGGAGTAGATCCATACATCAAGTACAGAGAAATATATAGCTTTGAGATCCACTTGACTGATGCATATCTATATCAATTAATTACCACTAGGAGGAGTCATCACCTTAGAATACTTCTAAGATATTCAAAAGAATCTTTTGGCAAAGGTTTTGTAAATATATCTGCTATTTTTTCCTTTGTTCTAATGTATTCTAGTTTTTTTTTTTTCTGCTTCTTTCTCCCTCAAGAAATGATACTTAATAGAAATGTGCTTAATTTTTGAATGCATTAGAAGGTTCTTCAACATATTCACTGTGCTAGTGTTATCACAATGGATAACCACTAGCTCTTCAAAAATTATTCCAATGTCCTTTAGCATTTGTTTCATCCAAAAAACTTGTGTACATTTTATTTGCAGAAGAAACATACTCTGACTTAGCAGTAGATTGAGCAATACAGTTCTGCTTCTTGCTCAACCAAGAAACCAATATTTTCCCAAGGAAAATGCACCACCACTTGTACTCTTTATGTCATCCAAATTACCTACCCAATCAAAATCAGTATAAGCTTGCAAAGTAAAAGCTTCTATTTTTTCATACCATAATCCATATTCTATTGTATCTTTCAAATATCTAAAAATTCTTTTTACAGTAGAAAAATGTGACTCTTTAGGATCTGCCTGATATCTAGCCACAATTCTAACTGTATTGGTAATATATGGTCTAGTGTGAGTTAGATATTGTAGACCTCCAATCATCAATATGTACTTAGTCTGTACAATACTTTGAGTCTCATCACTATTATTCAGTTTGTGTGCAGTCACCATAGGTGTCCCAATAGGTTTCCTTAAGATACTTCATCTGAGATATAAAAATGCCATTCTTACTCTGATTAATTTGCAAACCAAGAAAAAATTTCATCTCACCAAACATTGACATCTCAAATCCACTTTTCATTTCTTTAGCAAACATATTACTCATCTTATCATTGCCTCCAACAACGATATCATCAACCAAAACTTCTATAATTAAGATTCCATCTTCATCAGTTCTCAAATATAAATTACAATCTACATTACCTTTTCTCAAACCAAGATGAAGTAGATATTTGTCCAGTCTTTCATACCATTCTCTCGGTGCTTGTTTCAGTCCATATAGTGCCTTCTTTAGTCTGAAAACCATGTTTTCATCATCTGTCAAAGGAAAACCATCAGGTTTCTTAATGTAAACTTCTTCTTCTAGATCACCATTTAAGAATGCTTAATTTACATTCATTTGACATACTTTAAAGTCTTTATGTGAAGCATAAGAAATAAATAATCTCACAGCTTCCAATCTAGCAAAAAGACCAAATGTTTCTTCATAGTCTATGCCTTCTTGTTGCGATTAGCCTTTACATACCAGACTAGCCTTGTTTCTTGCCACTATTCTTGTTACCCTAAATTACAACATACAACAAGATAAATACAAATAGGAAAAGATTGCATTTTTAGGAGTATAATTAATACTATCCTTCAGATATTATTGATTAAACATTTCATTGTTACATTCATTATCAAGTATCATCATTATACACTGAGTATTGGTCACATTCTACAATTTCAAGAAAACTTATAACTGATCAATTACATTGTGCATTCAAACTGAGTGTAGTATACAAGTGTATTTTCATATTTCACTCTTCATGTCAAGAAAAAGAGTACATTTTTAGAATAGAAAGCATGATAGAAGTATGGAGAAGGGGTCCCATGCATTGTCTGGTGGTTTGTTGATGCATGTTGGTTGTCTATCAGGTCCTAGGTCTCCAAGTCCTGGTCTTCATCTTAATTTAGGTCTTTAGGGTTTTCACCTGCATCATGAGAGAGAAATGAGGTGTTAGATATAGTTGGATCTAAGCAATACATGGGACACAAACAACATACAATCAATTCTTCTAATACTGCATATCAATCTGATGAAATCAATGTAACAAGAAAACATGTATCCACAATATCTGAAACATAGTATTAAAGGGACTTTTTCTAAACATGAAACCTTTTTCTATTTATGGTCACTTTGATGGATGTTATTCTTGTCTTTATAACCAGATATCTGAATAAAAGGGATTTAGTATTCCTATATAAGAAACCTTTATTCATAATTTTATCAACCTGTTAATTCAGCAAACACAAACAAACCAACCAAAATTCATGAATAAATGTCATCCTGAATGACACTCACCCACAAACATTAATTGATTCATTTTATCTACTGACCTAATAGATTGATTGGTGATATGTGTGCAAAATGTGATCATATGACTGAGTGTAGATAGCAAGAGAAAATACAGATGTAGAAAAGGTTCTATGATGCTACAGGAGACACATGAGCAAAGAAGGGTTCTTAATGGAATAAATATGCAGAACTGGAATGATGAGAGGTTCTCTTTGCGAATGGGAAATAAAAGAAATGTTGTTACAGTGAGCACACAAATGCAGAAAAGACATAATGGTTTATCTTGAGATAATCACTAAATTCATGCCTGGTATTATTATCATTTCTATGTTATGAGCTACTACTATTATGTTTTTTTAAATAGTTGAACTTGCAAAGTAAAAAGATGCATAAAAAGAAATGACAATTATTTGAAAGCTGCAAAAAGAGAACAAAGAACAAGGATTTCAATAACAATAGGTTGGTGTGCTTTCATAAAATGAACATTCAAAGAAGACAGTTAAATTATGGACAAAACAGTAGGGAGTATTCATCATCCAAAGAATTTTGTGATAGTTCATGATCTCAAAAAAGTTCTCATGCCTCCAAATAAAATTTCAAGAGATGTCTTTATGTAGGGTATTTAGACAGATACATCTTATTCTATTATAGTGCTCATCATGCACAATGCAGGGGAGACAGACATAAAAATGGAGTATCCATATTTTCAGGGTTCCTGTTATGAAGATTATCCATGGTAGTCACGAGCCCGTGCTCAAACCCCATTGGTAGTGTCTTATATGCTGATAAATGAACAATGTACTTTCACACTGGAAGGAACAACACTTTTACAGTGTTCTGAACGTGACATGTTTTGATAAATTTTTCTCATGGTTTCACTAGTGAAGTTGAATGTTTATTTTATCTAATTGCTGGAGGGAAAAAACTTTTTTTTTTTTAAAGACAGAATAACGAAAGAAAAGTTCAGTTTGCAGAGATGGACATTTTTATCCTCATGACAATATTGTTGTGTTTGAAAAACATTATGTGGAGTGCATTTGTATACATACAAGATAGCCATGCAAGAGAACCTGAGTTCACATAAAATATACACCTGTTCGAGATCAACTTAATAGCTATGTGGGTATATCTTTTTGCTGTTTCAGTTGACATTAATAAAGCACAAAGAGTAGTAATGAAGGAAACAACAACAAGTAAACAATAGAAGGTAACTCTGAGTATGTTTAGGGGTGCAAAATAAGTGATGAAAGCACATGCTAGAGTTTCAAAGTAAGCAAACAACTACTACAACATACATAGCATTAATATCAAAAAACCTCAAGTTGTTGCCAGAGATGTGTATTTTTAATAACTCATAAAAATGAAGTTGTTGAAACTCAAAGTTACGCATTTGAAATGCATTTAAAATGAAGAAGTAACTTATCTGAAGAGAAGATGACAAGAAGACTGAGTTTGAGATGTAGATTAGAAGCCAAGTGTCGCAGGTTACAATAGAGGAGATGAAGCCCAAGTTTTAAAAAAAAAAGATCAAAAGAGAAAGTCGTGACCTCTTCAAGTGTAAGTTCACCATAGACTGGGGATGAGTCTGAAGTAGTGGTTGACATGCCTAGTTTCATGTCCAAGTTCCACGGATTCCTCTACACCTCTCAACCATAGCTTAGATTCACTCCAAGATTACAGTGTGTGTGAAACTTTTGACTTCAAGTCCTAGTTCAAAACAAAAAGTCAGCACCATTCATTATCGCTTCTAAACATCTAGAGCCCAAGCTCTGTGAGGTACTCTGCAAGTGTCCCACACATTGGAGGCCACAAATCATAACTCATAGCTAACAGAGCCTGAGCTTTTGAATTCCATGTTCAACCAAATAAACTCCAAAAAACTCCAACAAAATCCACAAAATGTGCCATATGTTATGGCAGAGCAAGTTCAGACCCATGGTTTCCCATAGAGCCCAAGAAGCCCGAGATTCTCCACATACTCCTGAATAAAATGTAGCACCATTGATTATGGCTTCCCCACTCCATTTCGAACAAGAATGGCGGTGCCAGAGAGAAGAAAACCCTAGATGCAAATGAAATTGATAAACACTATGCATTGTGTTTTACCCAATTTTGAAGTCCACTGACAAATGGAGTAAATGCTATGATAGTTCCCAGTGCATCAATATTCCCTCCATAGTGCCATGATAGTACCTTTCATGCCATGAAGATAGCATTTCATCTTCTCAATAATCTTTTTAGGTCAATTATGACTTGTTCTCAAGCATTGAGCTCGAGTTATATCAACTTGGTTATACCATGGTTGGATGATATAAAGTCAGGGTTTGATTCCTTGCTACCAACTTAGTGGAGTTAGGGTTTCCTATGGTGTCGAGTTATGGTTGGGGTTGTATGCCTTTAGATTTTATGTATTCAGATGTTATGTAATAAAGTTGGTAGGGTATATAAAAGGGATGTATTTTATTTACCAACTTTGGGGATGGGGGGCTAAACTTAGGGCTTGATTTAGGGCACTTGTTAAGCCACATAGTTTAGTAGATTTCTATTGTTGAGGGATTTGGGGGGGGGGAATATTTTAAAAAAATTAAGCCATGTGGGCTATATAGTGGATCCTTTGCTTCATGTTTAAGGGTTCAAGATTTTAGAGAGAAGAGCTTTTAGTGAATTTCTTGTTCCTATAGCTACCTTTTTATGCTTTTTTATCCATTGTTGGTTCATGTTTGTGATATCAATTTTGTGCAAGAGGATGCTTGTATTCCTTGCCATTATTTTGATATTCATTCATGTAACTGCACACGGATTTTGAGAAGAATATAGTTGACCCATTTTTCATACATCTTGTGGTGATCATTTGTTCAAATCCTATTCAATTTTTTGCATTCAAGTGTAATACATTTGTAGCATGGATTAGTGGATTGTATCGATTCCTATTCTAGATTATAGAATATAATCCGTTTGCAAAATATGCATGTTGTTGATAGTAAGATTGCTATTTATGGTTAAACCCTAGTAGTGACTTTCAAATTATCCTATGTATTTGATAGTGAGTGATATTGAAGAGATCATTAGGGTATGTTAAGTGAATGTCAGTTTGAGGCTTTGAGAAACCTAAATCTTATTTGGTGTATCACCTTTCAAGTTTTATTCATACAATTTTAGTTAGAATTTCTCCCTTTCCTTCCCAAAATCAGGAGAAGATAGTATAAAATTGATACCCAAATTCAATAGGAACCAACCTAGAATCTGGAGACTCCTTCTCAATCATAGTCCACCCACAGCTAGAGAAGGCTTCCATTGTTAGGATAGAATACCTATAAAGCCCTGATGCCTGAGTTGGGGTGGTAATTATAAACCTCAACAGTTTTTGGCATGCCCGGTGGGACCTTTGTGATATATGAACCAAATCAAAACAAGGAGTGGAAAAGACTTTGAGTATTTACATTTATCACATACCAGGAGAGTAAGAAATTTACAGAGAGAGTCTTGAGGTCCAAAATAGCTATCCTTCTAGCCCGTAGCAAGGGGTAGGAAGCCAAGAAGACCAAGGAAGAGAAGATCTGAGAGAAGTTCAGCTCCTCCCACTTACTATGTTGATTTACCAAATTCTGATCAAGAATCTTCAAAAAGTCCTCCAGTACTTCAATTTCAAGTTGTTCTTGATCCATCATCAGAAGAGGAACTACTTGAAGTTGTAGATCTCACTTCAAAAACACTATCAATTGCTAGAATATTGCCTTTTGTTCTATTTGATCAAGGCAGTCCTCTAAGTATTGCAAATCACAACAACATACCATTGGTAGCATTAAAGGGATTGCCATCTTTCATAGGAGAAGGACAAACAACAACCATTGAGCACAGAAGAGATATTGCTTCTCTTTGCAATGTCCATCACATCACAAAGGAGGATGTGTCTTTGAAGCTACTAGATACATCATTGAAGGGAAAAGCATTGGAATGGTTCTGAACTCTCCAAGTTTGATCTATTGCTACATGGGATGCATTAGGTGAGGGACTATCTAATTTTTTTGAAGATAAATCTGACAATCTTTCTTTGGTAGAACAACTAACTATGATCAAAAGGGCTCCACAAGAAGAGATGAGTGATTTCAATCTCAGATTTCAGAAGACTTGGAATAGGATTCTAGACACGGTAAGACCTTCTACTAAATATGCATTTTTGTACTTTCTTAAAATCCTAAATAGTGATATTTCAGTAATGATCCAATCCATGGGGGGAAATTCTTTACCTCAAGCTTTTGATATTGCAATAAGGCCAGAGAATAGTCTCATTCAGGCAGGAAAGATAGCTCCTAGGCCACCCATGCCTTATTTTCCTAACATCTAGTCCAATATGCCATTAGTTGTTCCACCTTTGGCCTCATTGCCAACTTATAAGAGTGAAGAAATAATGCCTAATATCCCTTCTAATGAGTTGCAAGGTATAAAAGATAGCCATCAAAAGATTGAGAGCTTATTACAAACCTTTGGAAATGAGCTAGTGAGCCTAAAAAGGTAGGAAACTCAAGGCAATCCAATAGCCCATAATCAAAATCAGTTTGCTAGTTCTTCATCCTAGTAGCCTACTCAACCCACTTACCAAAGTGGCAAGCAGAAATACCAAGGAAGTAACACTGCAAATAGGAAAAATTGGAATCAAAGGCCTTATAGACCTTACAATCCTGCACCTCTTAATAATGTTAGGGATAATGTTCCTAACCCAAATAATATTGCTGCTGATTTTGAATGGTGTTTTCCTTGCAATGAACACCAAAATCAATCCATGTATGCTAATGGAGTGCTTAATCAAGCCCTAATGGTTCAAAATGCAATTGATTCACAACCTAATGTATCTGTTGAAGAGACTCAACAACACCCTGATCTAACTACTCTAGACACTGCATTTCTGAATTGGCAAGAGGAAGAGTTATGTGGAGTAAATGATGATTCACCTATATCAGAAAAAACAAGAGCCAAGAAGTGAGCTCTAGAATCAGAGAAATCAGCTGCCAGGTTTGCTGCCACAACTTAATCACCACTCATTCCTTTAGTTTCTATTCTAAAGGGGCCCTCTACTCTTGTAAACAAAGAAACACAAAATTAGAGGCAAGTAGATCAGACCATTGGTAAATCACCTCAGAAGGTAGAATTTTCTATTCCCTATAATATTTTTGATAATATGAAGAAGGTGAATGTTTCTATTTCTATGTGGGATTCATTAGCCATTCCAGTACAAGCTGATTTATTAAAGGAAGAGTTGTCAAAAGGAACAACAAGTTCATAGAAAGCTGTACATCATCCTCCTAGAGTGGTTATGGTCAATTCAAAGCCTTCAATAGTTCATGATGAAGTGGTTAAAGGAGAAAAGAAGATTGGTAAAGAGAAGCAGCCAGTAACACAAGTGAGTAGAAATACTGCAAATTTGAAGCAATTAGCAATACCAGTTGAAAAAAAGTCAGCAAATATGCAGAAGATGACAAAAAAGGAAGGTAAGAAATCTGCAAATGTTAAACCTCCTCCTTTTTATGTTTCTTTAATTATTGGAAACAAATTAGTGCATAATTGTATGGTAGACAGTGGTGCAACCAGCACTGTCATGCCAAAGAAGATAGCTGCTTTGTTGGATTTAAAGTATGAACCCCTTGAGAAAGGAGTTGTCCAGCTTTATGGATCTTCAATTAAGACCATAGGTATTGTTAAAAATGCAAGTTTGACCTTACACTCATGTCCAAACTTCTCCATTTCCCAAGATATTTTTGTCATAGATCTGCCACCTTACTTTTCTCTATGTTTATCAAGAGACTTCACAGCCAAAATAGATGGATACTTCTCATCAGATTGGTCTCACCTATATTTTGGAACTAGATATGGTGCTAAGGTGACCATAAAATCTGAGTTATGGGCCAAAGACCACATAGAGCCTTATAATCCTAGTCCCATAAATGCAAGTTGTGTGATCATGGATCCAGATGAAATCAATGAGAGTTCATCTTATAACACACAAACTCAAGAATATCCTGATATTTTTCTAGATGAATGGGTAGCTAGAAATGATCAAGACAATGATGTGTTTGATGTTGGTTTTGGGACTATGTGATGTTAGCATCTTATTCAGTTGTGCCTAATCTGATTAAAGACTAATGTTCTGAATCTGAATTATCTAACCAGCTATGGGATCTACATTTTGATGGATCTAAGAATAAGGATGGTATTGGTGTAGGAGTTATGTTGGTTTCACCTCATGGTGATAAATTTTATGCTGCTTAAAAGTTATATTTTCCATGTTCTAACAATATAGCAGAGTATGAAAGTCTTATTCAAGGCTTGGAATGGGCTAGGAAAAGAGGAATCAAATGGTTGAGGGCATTTGGGGATAGTGAGTTGATAGTAAGTCAGGTGAGAGGTATCAATGCTATTAAAAATGATCTCCTGAAGCTGTATAAATCCATATTTTGTAATATTTTGGATAATTTTGATGCTTTTAAGCTTATTTCCATACCTAGAACAAAAAATATGCATGCTGATAGGTTGGTTGGTATTGGTGCTCATGTTTCAATTAATAGAAATAAAGGACAGATCTCAGATCATTCCCAGACAATGATATTAATTGGCAGGTGTTTAACACTAATGAACATATTTTGAGCTTTATGATAGAAACAAAACACTTTTCAGCTTCTAAAAATGACTAGTTCAATCAGCAAATGGAAAATTAGATCATTCAATTGAAGACTAATAAGCTTCCAAGGGGATTAGTCAGCTTAGAGTCAGCTTTCAACTGTGATGATCAATTTAGAAAGAATAAAACCAGCTTGCTGATCAAAGAAGATCACTATGAAGAAGTGGAGATACTTAGAGACAAGTGCTTGAAGGTTGGTAACATTAATTCCCCCAAGGAAAAGAAAATTCTTATTGAGTTATTTAGGGAATATAATGAAGTGTTTGCATGGGATTATGCTGAATTTAAAGGATTTGATCCTCAATTAACTTAGCATACCATAGAATTAGAACCAAATGCTAAGCCCATTAGATAAAGGAAAAGGCCTATCAATCCCAAGCTATAACCTTTAATGATGAAAGAACTAAATAAACTTCTGAATGGCGGCATAATATTCCCTATCAAGCATACATCTCGGGTTTCAAATCTTGTTCCTGTGAGAAAGAAGAATAGAGAGATAAGACTTTGTGTAGATTTTAGGGACCACAATAGGGCATCTCTAAAATATAGGCACCCTCTTCCTTCTATGGAATAGATCCTACAATATGTATCTAGTTCTGAGAGATTCTCCCTTCTTGATGGTTATTCTGGCCATAACCAGGTATTAGTAAGAGATGAAGATCAATTCAAAACTGCCTTCACTAATAAATGGGGTACAGTGGCTTATAGGAGAATTCCATTTGGATTATCAAACAAAGGAGCTACATTCCAGAAGGCAATGGACATGGTTTTCAAGAATTTGATGTATAAATTTGTTCTAGTATACCTTCATGATGTCACAATTTACAGTAAGGTTGCAAACTAGCACATAAGCCACTTGAGACAAGTCTTACAAAGATGCAGGGAGTTTGGGATCTCCCTTAACCCCAAAAAAATTTTTTTTGCAGTACATGAATGCTGGTGCAATAGAATGAGGAAGGATAGGAGCAACCAATAGCCTTTTTTAGCAAAGGTATGAATGATTATGAGAAAAGATAAAAATTTGTAGAAAAACATGTACTAGCTGTTATAAAAGCCTTAAAAATGTTTAAGCATTTGGTTGCTAGGAATAGAATACATCTAATGATTGCACACCCTAGCATTAAAGATTTTTTATTAAACAAGGATGTTAGTGAAAAAAGGGCAGGGTGGATAACCAAAGTCATGGAGTATGATGTGCAAATCCATATGACCAAGCTGGTTAGAGGCAAATGCTTATGTGCTCATATGGCAAAAGGAGAAGATCAAGTTAAAGCCACTAAAGAGTTCATCTTGCCCCAAGGTAATTCTATACTAATTAATGATTCAACATCCTGGTTATCAGATATGACCAGATTTCTGCATATTGGTCAATGTCCAATGAATCTTGACAAATCCAAGAGAAGGTACTCTAGATTACAATCTATTCCTTATGTTCTAATTGATGATACTCTTTATAGGAAGGATTTTTCTGGTATGCTTCTCAAATGCATATATTATATGGACCAAAGAAATATTCTATCTAAATGCCATGATGGATCTTGTGGAGGGAATTTCAGCCCTAAAACTACAACATGGGAAATTTTAAGAGCTAGCTGTTATTGGCTAGATTTGTTCAAAGATGCTGATTTATGGGCAAGAAAATGCCAAAAGTGTGCTATGTTTGTAGGAAAATAGAGGTTGGCATAATTACCATTGAAGCCAATCATTGTGGACCAGCCATTCAACAAATGGGGAGTGGACTTCATAGGTCCAATAAATCCAAATTCTAGTGCAGGACATAAGTGGATCTTAACTGCTATAGACTATTTCACCAGATGGACTGAGGCTATTGCACTAAAGGAATCTAATGGAGCTATTGTTTTAAAGTTCTATGATGACATCATAATAAGGTTTGGATTCCCTCAATCAATAATATCAGATAATGCCCTAGCTTTTTTTGGATCATCTATAATAGAGCAGGTTGTCAAGAATGACATTTATTTAAGCACTTCTTCCAATTATTACCCGCAGGGTAATGGTCTTGCAGAATCTACCCATAAGAACCTGATTAGGATCATCAAAAAGACTCTGCAAGAAAACAAGAGGGATTGGCACTGAACCGCCTCACAATAGGTGTGGAATAATCATGCTCAAGGCCTTTCTTAGGAACAAATTATTCAATCTAAGGACTACTTCTCCCACTATGAGGTGCATTTAACTTGTCAACCCAGGGATGTATAGTTGAAATGGTCGGCACAGTATGTGCACTAGGATTCTTAAAGAGTCATTATGCTTATGCTGCAGGAAGGTAAAAATGCATAAAAGAAACCTACACTAGTGCTGCAGGAAAAGACTGCACTTATCTCCTTACTGAAATGAATGCTATAAATTGTGAACTCTACTTAAACATAGAACATCCATTATAACTATTCTTGTAGATGCTACAGGAACATTCACAAAGTACAATGATGTAGGAAGAAATTATAACTTCTATCTGAAATACTGGAAATACCAGAAATGCTAGAAATAAATCTACTCTACTCTAATCTATTCCACCTCCCAAGTGGGCCCCCTTGGTTGGTTCTGATCTACTAACACAGAACGTAAACCAAGAATCACTTCATTGCATTTCAAAAACTTATTACATAAGAACAATACATGAAACTTAAAATAAATTGTTGTAAGATATACCAGTTTTCTTCCAAAAAATTTCTCTTTTTCTCTAACTCTTCTAACCAACTACAAACTATCGGGCCAATCCCTATAAATAGAGGATCAAACACTTATTACAAAATAGAAAAAAAAATATCTTGCTGAAAACATGCCGGAGAAGAAGATGGAAATACAATAGCCCGCGGTGTGGGTAATAAATCCTAGGTGACCGGTTCAACATAATAAAGTACAGAGGGAATATAGCAGCACTACAGCCCCGCATCCTAGAATAGTGGCTCCTCCACTATAGCAATTGTGTCTCCTAGTGCTTTGATGATCACTCTGCCATAGCTGGTCCTCAACAGTCTTCCTTGAATGTTGTCAACCACTCTCCAGCCGCTTCCTTCCCTGATAAGTTAGTTGTGATGAAGAAATATTCATGCATCAAGCTTAATCAAATTAAATCCAGATATTAGAACATATATTCTGATGGTTATATGAAATACTACACTATATGTATAATATTGGAAAAATATGTCACAAATATCTACCCATGGTTTATCAGTTCTAACTGGACTTTATCACAAGTTTTAACTGGCTAGGTTCACAAATATCTTGACAAAAATTAGAAAAAAGTATTTAAAATTATACAAAATAAAGGCATTAATTTGGCCTCATCATTTTCCCCTTGGTTAATCAAATGCTTGTGCTCAAGCATTTCATCTTCTGGCAATTGACCTAAAGTCACCAACTTCAGTTCTTCCTTGCCTCTGGCTCTTGAAGGAGTAGTAGAATCCTCTTGTTCTTTCCCAAACTTCCCTTCTGTGATCCTCCTGCAACCTGTCAAGCCTGGTAGTGTTGATGTCATATATGGGCCAAAGGAGCATGGGTGGCTGCATTGTGAGTGGACACCAGAGCTCATGCCTAATTTTCCTACCCAGCTCCATGTATTTTAGTGCTCAGTGTATGGTGGCTTCAAGGTTAATGGGGTTGTGTGGCTCTGACCTTTTGAATGCCTCTGATAATCTACTCCACCTTCTGGCACCGGTTAAGGCTCTTTGGAAGACAAAATAAGACATGTTTTCATATTCTGCATACACATCTATTCTGAGCTTGAAAATTTTATCTCTCATTTCCTTTTTAACATTCCCATATGTTAGTTTGAACCAATCCCTTAGGAATTCTCCTGGTTGACTACTTTCTACTCTTAATGGCAGTGGTTTTGATTTCTCCAGTTCTCTATAATTCTTCAGTTGTCTATCATAGTTGGCCTTATTGTGCATCCAAGACATTAGGGCCCTTAGGTGTATATCCCCTATGTAAAGTAGGGGGTTCCATTTAGTCTCTGTAGGGATGATGAAATTATGCACATACAACTCACAGAGTAAGTTTTGTTGCCATGATGGAAGGCTTTGGTATAAACCATAAAATTCCTAGGCTGATTTGAACTCTGCATTTACATCCTTGAGGGTCATCATCAACTGGAATAAGAGGAATTGTTCTTTTAGATAGATGGTATAGACCCTAGGTGGCAGTCTACAAGCAATTATCTGGTTAGTCAGCTTAAGGGCATGTTCCATCCTTTGTATCTGTCTTGCCAACTAGTCTTTTAATTCTGCAATTGCCTGTCCTTGTTCTACTATTACTTTCTGCAATTTCTTTTTCTCGTCTCCCCATAGAGTGGTTGTCAACACATGCTTATTATATAACTAGAAGAGAAGAATTTGTAGAGTAATCAAACCACTATTTTCATCTTGGTTATTCTTCCTCCTTTGTTCCCTCCATGACTACTATAAGAAGTTTGTTAACCAAGTTTGCTTATAAGAAACTAGGGCAGTTTCTATGCAAGCTAGCTGGTGAGCTATAAGGGTTTCTTCTTCATGGTTTGGAACATCCTGATGACTAGCTCCTCAATCATTTTGACATACATTTGGCTCAGCTTCACACTCCTCATCTAGATTTTGAGAAATGTATGGAATCTTAGACTGGCTAGGAGAATCATTTGGAACAATATGAATAGGAGTTTCCTCCTCAAATTGTTCAGGGGAAGCGGACTGGCTTTCAGTGTGTACTTTAGGAATCTATCCTCTCATCCTAGAGCTTCTCCTTATAGGGGTTTCCTAAACCTCTATATTATTTTTCTTACTAACCCTCTTTGGTTTCTCTATTGTAGGAGTAGTGGCTGCAGGAACTGACTTCAGTTTCTTCCCTCTCAAGACTGTAGGGTTTCGTGGCTCAGCTACAGGAATCAAAGTTTCTCCCTCTAACTTCTATTTTCCTTTTTTTTGGGAAGAAGTAGGTACATTGCTCATATGAGAGGTTAAAGGCATAGTTTCTTGTAAATTTTTTAGTTTTTGCCCCTTGGGTACCTTGCTCAATAGCTGGGTCAGGGGGATCTTCATTATCTTGGATAATTTGCACATTGGGGGCAATCTAAGGATGCAGGGTTTTATGATGGAAAAATTCTACCCATGTCATAGGAGAGACATCCCTAAGAGATTTCTCTATGAGCAATTTAATTAGGGCATGGTGAGTAACAAAATTGTCATTTCCTCTCTGGGTTTCCTCGGCACTAATGCATAGCATATTAAACAAGAAATTGGGGATATTCATTGGAATATTATGCCTTACATAACTAAGCAATTTAAAATGATGCACGTGCAAATTAGAAAATCTTCCTTCACAGGTAAAATACCTGATAATATGCATGGCCAACTCATAATATGGTAGAGGAATGGACATTCTTTTGCACCCCTATTTAGTAATCTCCAAAGGAGGGTCACCTGGCAAGGTAAACTGGGTGCTAGCTGACCTGACATCGTGCACATTGAGGTAGTGTTCCCTTTTTGTTGGCAGCTTGGTTACTTCCACTATTCATTCCTCTGTTGCAACGACTGTCAACCCCCACACTATTGCTTGGCCTTCATCAAATGTGTTTGCAAATTTTGTTGCTGCTTCTTCATCAAACTCTGTCAATTTCAAGAAATATCCTAGCCATCCACAGGCATTAAATCTTCTTACTGCCTCAACATCAGAAAGTAAAATACTATGAACAACTAGTTCATGCCACTACAATTGGCCTCCCATTTTTACTTACCAAATTCAACCTCTTCTCTATTCTCGACAATTACCTTATTCTCTTTTGAATTTTAGACTACCTCTTGTAAAACCATGACCCCTTTTTTCCACATTCTTATGGTATTCTTGGTATGAACAATAATAAAATATAGATATTCATGTGAGAGTTATCTCATGATTTAATTCTGGGTCACATCTAGTCTGACAATTAGGGGTTTATTTGGGAATAAAGGTACAACACTTGATAGTTGTGTGATGTGGCAACTAGATTTTAATTAAGACAAGGCCAAAGTACAGATTTGAGGATCTTAACGAGTAAATGGAAATGACATTTAGGAATTGGTACACTTCCCTACCCACTATGAAACATTGACAAGTGTCCTCACTTGTCATACTTGGCAGAAGGTATAGAATGGGCCTAAGGCCACAATGATAAATTTATTGTAGTATTCAATATAACCAACTAAATCTATGCGCTAGAAATGGAAATAAATTTGAAAATCTCATACCTGTCATGCAAGGAAAAGGTGGTGAGAGTGGAATGATGGTGGCAGCGGCATGTGTCAGCGCATGATCTCTTTATTGAAAGAATAGAAAAATGATGATGGGGAAGGTGGGTGGAAGGAAGATTAAAGAATGAAATGAGTTGAAAAAGAAGAATGTAGAAAGTGAATGGAGAATTAAAATTTATGTAAACATAAAGTTTTTATTATGGTCATGCTTCTAAGGAATTCTTATTGAAGAGCTACAGGAAGAAGGTTGACACCCTCTACTGCAGGAAGTGTTACATGTTGATCCTTTAAAACTGGCTAGTTGAATTGTTGTATGAAGTCTTCTTTCATCTATGGCTGGTGATACAACTTTAGTCGATGTCCATTGACTAATAGCTTGAAGTGTACTGGGTCAATTGTGGTCAACTAGACTGCTCCATTTGTAATTACATGGCTTATTTCATATGGACCTAGCCATCGTGTCTGCAACTTGCCTAGTATTTCTTGGAATCTAGAATCATACAACAATGCCCAATCTCCAACCTGGAACTAATTACTCTTAATATGGGAGTCATGTCACTATTTCCTCTGCTTTTGGAAAATTTCCATACGCTGCAGGGTAGACATGCGCATTTCATCCAAAGAATTGAGATTCAGCAAGCGCTCTCTGTGTGCTGCAGGAAGATCAATATTTAACTCCAGTGTTGTTCTTAATGTCTTGTGTTCAAATTCAATGGGTAGCATTGTTTCTTTACCATATAACAGTTTGAATAGAGTGAACCCTGTGGTGGTCTTCCATACTATTCTATATGCCCAGACGACTTCTTATAGTCTGCTGCTCCAATCTCAGTGATGCAAATGAACTGTCTTTGTTAAGATTGCTTCTATCTCCTGATTGATAACTTCTGCTTGTCCATTGGCTTGAGGGTGATAGGGGCTTGACTTCTGATGTCTGATATTATATTCCTTTATGAGCTCTGTTATTAGATTGGAAGTGAATTGAGTACCTTGATTAGTAACAAGTTCTCTTGGCACGCCATATCTAGTAAAAATTTCTTCATACAGAAATTCAACAACTTTATGATCCCTGGCATGCTTCATTGCTCTTACTTTGACCCATTTTGTTAGGTAGTCAGTGCACACCAGAATGTATGACTTCCCATTTGATGGAGGGTCTATTGGACCAATAAATTCCATGCCCCATTTATCGAATGGTGTTACCACCACCTATGGGTTTAAGGGCATTTCACCAGATCTTGTTGGTCGGCCCATTCTTTGACATTTGTCACACTTTCTTGTATAACTGGCTGCATCTTTGTGCAGTGTAGGCTAGTAGTAGCCATTTGTTAAAATCTTCAATGCTGTCCTTTTGGCTGCAAAGTGCCCCCACATGGTTCATTATGACATGCATTCAGAATGTCATATGTCTCATCTTCTCTCCCACATCTCCTCATGACTTGGTCAGGTCCATTGTAAAATAATGTGTTATCAATCCAAGAGAAATGGAAGCTTTTCTCTACAAGCAGCCTCCTATCCTTATAAGAGAAATGTGTGGGCATTTTTTTAGCTGCTAGGTAATTAGCTATATCAGCATACCATGGATTTTGGACAGAAATATGAAATAAATTCTCATCTAGAAATGTGTCATCTATCAAAGTAGTATCTTCTTCAACATGGTGAATTCTGGATAGATTATCAGCTACCACATTTTCTTTCCCTGGATTGTCAATGATTGTTATATCAAATTCTTGCAAAAGAATAAGCCATCTTGCTAACCTACCTGTGATGGCAGGTTTGTTCATGAGATACTTAATTGCTACATGGTCAGTATGAACAAAGATGGGATAACCAGTTACATAATGGAAGAATTTGTTCAGAGCATAAACTACTGCTAGCAATTCTTTTTCAGTCACTATATAGTTTAACTATGGTCCATGGAGACTCTTACTAATACAATAGATTGCATTTTCAAGGTTTCTAGACTTTTGTCCTAGGACAGCACCTATGGCATAATCTGAAGCATCTATATGTTTGTGAAATGGAAAAGTCCAGTCAGGACCCCTAAGTACTGGTGTAGTTGTCAAAAGTGACTTGAGCTACAGGAAGGATTCATCACATTCTTTTGTCCAAGCAAATTCAGCTTCTTTGGTAAGTAAGGTGTACAAAGGACTAGCTATTTGACTAAAGTTATGGATAAACCTCCTATAATAGCCAGTATGACCTAGGAAAGAACTGACATCTTTTTGCTTAGTCAGAATAGGGAGTGTGAGAATTACCTCTATCTTCGCAGGGTCTACTTGGATTCTAGCTTTGGAGATAAAATGTCCCAACACCACGCCTTCCTACATCATCATAAAGCACTTTTCATTTTTGAGAGATAGGTTGTGTTCCTCACATCTGATTAGTGCTTTCTCCAAGTTCTTCAGGGCTTCCTCAAATGTGACACTGAATGTAGTGAAGTCATCCATTTAGATTTCCATGCAATCATGTGATATATTAGCAAAGATGTTGATCACAGCTCTCTGAAAGGTAGCAGGTGCATTGCATAAGCTAAATGGTAATACTGAATAAGCATATGTTCCCCAAGGGCATGTGAACATGGTCTTCTCCTAATCTTTGGGGGCAATGCTTATCTGATTTTAACCACTGTATCCATCCAGAAAGGAGAAGTATTTCTTTTTAGCCAAATTATCCAAGACCTGGTCAATAAAAGGTAGTGGAAAGTGATCCTTCTTTGTGGCATTATTTAATTCCCTGTATTCCACACATATCTTCCACTTACCTCCTTTCTTAGGTACAATGACCAATGGTGATACCCACTTGCTATCAAAGATTGGATAGATGAATCCAGCATCCAACAACTTCTGCAACTTAGTTTTAACTATTTCTCTCAGTGCAAGATTTATTCTCCTCTGAGGTTGACAAAGTGGCAAGCTTCCATCACTGATGTAGATTCTATGGGTGCAAAGTTTAGGGTTTAGTCCTTCCATATCCCCATAATCCCATGCAAAGGATTTTTCATGCTGACTAAGAAGCTTGGTTACCAATGCCAACTATGATTGGGATAACTTGTTTTTTACATGGAGGTTATGACTAGGGGAAAGTTCCACTATTGTTGTTAGCTTTACCATTAATACTTCAGGCACTAGACTTGTAGCTATTTCACTTTTCAGTAATTGATCAATTATCTCAGGGGTTGCTAGAAACACACAGTCCTCATAGGTACATAGCTATAAAATAGAACTCTCTAAAACATCTTTAGCCACAATACATTCATTTGTAAGAATGATTTGTATCACACCATCTTCCTCTTGCATGTTTAGAACATATTTCCTATGCAACATCAGGAGTTGGGATACTGAATTCAGCTCTTCCTCCTCATCCCCTAATTCTAGCCAAATAGGTTCTCCCAAGTCTGGCTGGGGTTGGGCAGGAGGATATAGGGCTAGCTTCCTTATGGCTTGACCATTTGAAATTGTCATACTGCCTAATCTGCAATTAATTGTGGCATTAGTGGTGGCTTCTTAAGGCATGCTTCCTTAATAGCCTTTCCATAAAGAAGTATATATTTTATAGCTTGGAACAAATGGATTTGGATGTTCATATTTTTTAGCTGTTCAATAATATCAAATATTTCTTTCTCTTGGGATATAGGTTTTTCTTTTTTTACCCTATGTGGAAAGGGTGGACTTATTGAAGTGTGGACCATAGTTCTACTCGGTATATCACTTGGCTCACTGGTATTTGGTAGTGTGGCTTCTGGAAGTAGTGCTACAGGAGTGTCTGCAACTTCTATGATAATAGGATATTCAGGTGTAGGCAGAGTGGTACAAGACCTCAAATGGATATCAACTATCTCTAGTGAATAAGTAGGGCACTGCTGAGTGTCATTAGTGTACGTTTGTTGTTGTTGTTGTTTGTTGTTTGGATTTAGCTGAGGTTGAGTAGGCAATTGGGTTGGCTTTGGAATAGCATAAGTTGTTGCAAGAGGTAGTATTATTGTAGGTGGTTGCACTGGAGGTGGTAATTCTGGACAGCCAAAATTTTGGTTAGGCCATTGTGGAGGCCCCCTCCATTGATTAGTTTGTTGTCAATTTCCTTGCGGTGGTTGCCATTGATTCTGCTGATTAGGCCACTAGTTATTCTACTGATTAGGCCACTGGTTATTTTTCTAGTTTGGCCACTGGTTATTTTGCTGGTTTGGCCACTGGTTATTTTTCTGGTTTGGCCACTGGGGTTGAGAGTACTAAGAAGTGTTCTGATAACTTTGGTTTTGCCACAGATTATTGTTAGAATTTGAAAATTATAGAGGATCTTGTGGCATAACTTTTTGTGAAACCCATGGTCGATGTTGAGCAATGATGAAAACTTAATCATTGTCTCCATCTATCTTCATGTAGTCAGTTGGAAAATGTTGATTTTCTAGGTTTTCTACCAGCTTACATCCGCAATCTTTCTTTTGTTTGCGGCAGTGTGGATAGTACTCAGCCAATTGTGATTTAGCTTCTGCATGCTTCTTCTTGGCAATCATTGTGTCAAGATGTGTAGCTAGATCATTTATGATGTCCATCTTGAAATCTATGAGAAAATTAGATATCTCTAGCTTTGAAATGCCTGAACTAATCCCTTTTGTGACTGTGGACCGGTATCCTTTTCCTTTCTTCATAGTTGACCTTGAGTAGTTGAGACATATTTTCTTGAGGTCATCCCAAGAGGATTGGGATATGTCTCCACCAACCATCAAGTCTAATGCTTCTAGACAATTTTCATTTACCCCTCTTAAGAAGACTAGTTTATGGGAATCCTCTGCCAGTACATGCTTGGGGTTCTTCTGCATTGTGTACAAGAAACGTGAAACATAGTCCTCCAATGTTTCATCCTCCTTTTGAGATATCGTAAAGATATCATCTCCTTTTGGGTCACTCCCCTTGCAATAATCTTTGTATTTCTATAGAAATAATGTCTGCATGTCATCCCAAGTACATGGTGCATTAGCTCCTAAGCCCATGAACCATCGTAAGGCTGACTCTTTCAGTGTTGCAGGAAACAACTTGAGCTTATGGGAATCGGTATTATAGTTGAAGCTTTGATAGAGTATGTCGAACTCAAACAAGAAAGTGTTAAGATCCTCCGTTATAAGGCGCCCATGAACCATCATAAGGCTGACTCTTTCAGTGTTGCAGGAAACAACTTGAGCTTATGGGAATCGGTATTATAGTTGAATCTTTCATAGAGTATGTCGAACTCAAACAAGAAAGTGTCAAGATCCTCCATTATAAGGCCATAAAACTTCAAAAGAATAGCTGCAGGTATATTTTTTAGATTAGCATTGTTTACAAGGCCCGAGAGAGGAAATGGGAAAGTAGGGTGTGCCATTACTGGAGGTATTTGATTATGGGGTTGTTGCTGGAAAGGAGCATTAGCTACGGGATTGTTAACAATAGGTGGATTTGGGCAAGAATTATCTAGAAAACTAGCCAAGACTTTAGCAAAAGGCTGAAAACCTCTTATATCAAATGGTTCTACTCTGGAGGAATATGTTGCAAGAAAGTCGGGGCTTGCATCTTCAAAGGGTAACTCAACTTCTTCAACTTCCTCGTTCAAATTAGCAGACTATGCTGGGAGAAATCTGTCATATTCATCTCATCACCTTTCTCTTTGATGCATGCAATTGAATTCTTCACACTTGTGAAGCAATTTTTAGGAATACAAATCTAAAAAATAACTAGGAATGAAAAAAAATGACTCAAAAAAATGTTCCTAGCTTGACACCATCCCCGACAACGGTGCCAAAAATGAACTGCCTCACAATAGGTGTGGAATAATCATGCTCAAGGCCTTTCTTAGGAATGTTTTATTCAATCTAAGGACTACTTCTCTTACTATGAGGTGCATTTAACTTGTCAACCCAGGGACATATACTTGAAATGGTCGGCACAGTATGTGCACTAGGTTCCTTAAAGAGTCATTATGCTTATGCTATAGGAAGGTAAAAATGCATAAAAGAAACCTACACTAGTGCTACAGGAAAATAATACACTTATCTCCTTACTGAAATGAATGCTATAAATTGTGAACTCTACTTAAACCTATACTTTCAACCTAGAACATCCATTATAACTATTCTTGCAGATGCTGCAGGAATAGTCACAAAGTACAATGCTACAGGAAGAAATTATAACTTCTATTTGAAATACTAGAAATATAAAAAATGTTGGAAATAAATCCTCTACTCTAATCTATTCCACCTCCCAAGTGGGCCCCCTTGGTTGGTTTCTGCTAATCTACTAACACAGAACGTAAACCAAGAATCACTTCATTGTATTTCAAAAACTGATTACATAAGAACAATACATGAAACTTAAAATAACTTGTTGTAAGATATAACAGTTTTCTTCCAAAAAATTTCTCTTTTACTCTAACTCTTATAACCAACTAAAAAATATAATTCCAATCCCTATAAATACATGATCGAACACTTATTACAAAATAGAAAAGAAACTATCTTGTTGAAAACATGCCGGAGAAGATGGAAACGCAATAGCCCGCGGTGTGGGTATTAAAGCTTGGGCGACCAGTTCAACATAATAAAGTGCAGAGGGAATATAGAAGCACTACATCCCCGCATCCTGGAATAGTGGCTCCACCATTGTAGTAGCCATGTCTGCTAGTGCTATGATGATCACTCTGCCATAGCTGGTTCTCAACAGTCTTCCTTGAATGCTGTTGACCACTCTCCAGCTGCTTCCTTCCCTGACAAGTTAGTTGTGATGCAAAAATATTCATGCAACAAGCTTCATCAAATTAAATCCAAATATTAGAACATATATTCTGATGGTTATATGAAATACTGCACTATATGTATAATATTGGCAAAATATGTCACAAATATCTACCCATGGTTTATCAGTTCTAACTGGACTTTATCACAAGTTTTAACTGGCTAGGTTCACAAATGTCTTGACAAAAATTAGAACATAGTATTTTAAATTATACAAAATAAAGGCAATAATTTGGCCTCATCAGGCACTCTAAATTGAAGGCAGCCTTATGGTTGGATAGAATAACACCTAAACAGGTTATTGGGAATTCACCTTATGTCCTGGTTTATGGTAAAGAGGTTAGATTGCATATTTCTATAGAATTTCTAACTTTACAGCTTCCTGATCAAATGTTACTATTTGAAGAGGAGGATCCTCTTAAACTAAGATATGCTAAATTGCTCCAACTAGACGAAGAAAGGAAGAAGGCATTGGATACTATGGAATTAAAGAAATCACAAACCAAGAGGGATTTTTATAGGAGAGCTACATCCAGAGATTTCAAGGAAGGTGATCTAGTACTCAAGTGGAATGTATTGAAAAGCAGGCAAGGGCAGCATGATAAGTTTGATCATTTTTGGTCAGGCCCTTTTGTTATCACAACTTTTAAGGAAAATAATGCTTATCAATTGGCCACAACTGATGCGGAAGTTCTACAAATTCTAGTTAATGGAATTCACCTCAAGCTTTGCTTTGAGGGTTAGGTTTAGTCTAGGTTTCATTTCAATTAGTGTTGTCCAAGCACTAGATCTTTAGGTTTCATGAGTCTAGGTTACATGCATTTTCATTTCAATAAAGGTTGCATCCATGGTTCTGGTTTTATACCTATATTTCCCTAGGATAAGGTCTAAAGGTCATGTCTAGCAGGCAGACATCCAACATAAGTCACCAAAATTGTTACCCTAAATTACAACATACAATAAGATAACTACAAATAGGAAAAGATTACATTTTTAGGAGTCTAATTAATACTATCCTTCAGATATTATTGATTAAACATTTCATTGTTACATTCATTAGCAAGTATCATCATTGTACACTGAGTATTGGTCAAATTATACAATTTCAAGAAAACTTATAACTGATCAATTACATTTTGCATTCAAATTGAGTGTAGTATACAAGTGTCTTTTCATATTTCACTCTTCATGTCAAGAGAAATAGTACATTTTCAAAATAGAAATCATGATAGAAGTATGAAGTAGGGGTCCCATGCATTGCCTGGTGGTTTGTTGATGCTTGTTGGTTGTCTGTCAGGTCCTAGGTCTCCAAGTCCTGGTCTTCATCTTCATTTAGGTATTTAGGGTTTCCACCTGCATCATGAGAGAGAAAAGAGGTGTTAGATCTAGTTGGATCTAAGAAATACATGGGACACAAACATCATACAATCAATTCTTCTAATACTACATATCAATCTGATGAAATCAATGTAATAAGAAAACATGCATCCACAATATCTGAAACATAGTATTAAAGGGACTTGTTCTAAACATGAAACCTTTTTCTATTTATGGTCACTTTGATGGATGTTATTCTTGTCTTTATAACTAGATATCTTAATAAAAGGGATTTAGTATTCCTATCTGAGAAACCTTTTTTAGAATTTGATCAACCTGTTAATTCAACAAACACAAATAAACCAACCAGCATTTATGAATGAATGCCATCCTAAATGACACTCACCCACAAACATTAATTGATTCATTTGATCTGCTGACCTAACAAATTGATTGGTGATATGTGTGCAAAAGGTGATCATATGACTGAGTGCAGATAGCAAGAGAAAATACAGATGCAGAAAAGGATCTATGATGCTACAGGAGACACATGAGCAAGGAAGGGTTTGTAATGGACTAAATATGCAGAAGTGGAATGATGAGAGGTTCTCTTTGCAAATGGGAAATAAAATAAATGTTGTTACAATGAGTACCCAAATCCAAAAAAGGCATAAGGGTTTATCTTGAGAAAATACTAAATTCATGCCTAGTATTATTATCATTTCTATGTTATGAGCTACTACTGTTATGTTTTTTTTTAAATAGTTGGATTTGCAAAGTAAAAAGATGCATAACAAGAAATGAAAATTATTTGAAAGATGCAAAAAGAGAACAAAGAACAAGGATTTAAATAATAGTAGGTTGGTGTGCTTTCATAAAATGAACATTCACAGAAGACAGTTACATTATGGACAAAACAACAGGGAGTATTCATCATCCAAAGAATTTTGTGATAGTTCATGATCTCAAAAAATTTCTCATGCCTCCAAATAAAATTTCAAGAGATGTCTTTATGTAGGGTATTTAGACAAATACATCTTATTCTGGTATAATGTTCATCATGCACAATGTAGGGGAGATAGACATAAAAATGGAGTATTCATGTTTTCAGGGTTCCTATTATGAAGATTATCCATGGGAGTCACGAGTCCATGCTCGAACCCCATGGGTAGTGTCTTATATGCTGATAAAAGAATAGTGTATTTTCACACTAGAAGGAACAACACTTTTAGAGTGTTCTAAACATGACATGTTTTGATAAATTTTGCTCACAGTTTCACTAGTGAAGTTGAATGTTGTTATTTTATTTAATTGATGGAGGGAAAAGAACCTTTTTTTTTTTTAAAGATAGAATAATGAAAGAAAAGTTCAGTTTGTAGAGATGGACATTTTTGTCCTCATGACAATATTGTTGTGTTTGAAAAACATTAAGTGGAGTGCATTTTTATATAGAAAAGATAGCCATGCAAGAGAACCCGAGTTCACATCAAATATACACTTGTTCGAGATCAACTTAATAGCTATGTGGGTATATATTTTTGTTGTTGCAGTTGACATTAATAAAGCACAAAGAGAAGTAATGAAGGAAACAAAAACAAGTAAACAATAGAAGTTAACTCTGAGTATGTTTAGGGTTGCAAAAGAAGTGATGAAAGGATATGCTAGAGTTTTGAAGTAAGAAAAAAACTACTACAACATATAGAGCATTAATATCAAAATACCTCAAGTTGCTACCAGAGATGTGTATTTTTAATAACTCATAAAAATGAATTTGTTGAAACTCAAAGTTACACATTTGGAATGCATTTAAAATGTAGAAGTAACAAGAAAAAACCAGATGTAACTTATCTAAAGAAAAGGGGACAAGAAGACCGAGTTTGAGATGCAGATTAGAAGCCAAGTGTCATGGGTTACAATAGAGGAGATGAAGCTCAAGTTTTAAAAGAAAAGATCAACAGAGAAAGCCGCAACCTCTTTAAGTGTAAGTTCACCATAGACTAGGGATGAGTCTGAAGCAGTGGCTAAGATGCCTAGTTTCGAGTCCGAGTTACATGGATTCCTCTACACCTCTCAACCACAACTCAGATTCACTCCAAGATTACAGTGGGTGTGAAAATTCCAACTTCAAGTCCCAGTTTAAAACAAAGAGTCAGCGCCATCCATTATGGATTCTAAACATCTAGAGCTTGAGCTCTGTGAGCTACTCTGCAAGTGTCCCACACATTGGAGGCCACGTGTGATAACTCATAGTTGACAGAGCCTGAGCTTTTGAATTCCAAGTTCAACCAAATAAACTCCAAAAAACTCCAACAGAATCCACAAAATGCACCATATGTTATGGCAGAGCAAGTTCAAACCCACAGTTTCCCACAAAGCTCAAGAAGCCTGAGCTTCTCCACATACTCCAGAAGAAAATGCAACACCATTGATTATGGCTTCCCAACTCCAGTTCAAACAAGCATGATGGAACCACAAAGAAGAAAAACCTAGATGCAAATGAAATTGATAAACACTATGCATTGTGTTTTACCCAATTTTGAAGTCCACTAACAAATGGAGTAAATGTTACAATAGTTCCTAGTGCATCAACATTCCCTCGACAGTGCCACAACAATAATTTTCATGCCACAAAGACAACATTACATGTTCTCAATGATCTGTTTAGGTTAATTATGAGCTGTTCTCAAGCATTGAGCTCGACTTATATCAACTTGGTTATACCATGGTTGGATGATATAAAGTCAGGGTTTGATTCTTTGTTTCTGACTTAGTGGAGTTAGGGTTTCCTATGGTGTTGGGTTATGGTTCGGGTTGTATGCCTTTAGAGTTTATGTATTCAAGTGTTATGTAATAAAGTTTGTAGGGTATATAAAAGAGATATATGTTATTTACCAACTTTGGGGGAGGGGGGCTAAACTTAGGGCTTGATTTAGGGCACTTGTTAAGCCATATAGTTTAGTATCTTTTTATTGTTGAGGGCTTTTGGGGGGGGAATATTTTCAAAAAAATTAGCCATGTGGGCTATATAGTGTATCCTTTGCTTCATGTTTAGGGGTTCAAGATTTTAGAGAGAAGAGATTTTAGTGAATTTCTTATTCCTATAGCTACCTTTTTATGCTTTTGTATCCATTGTTGGTTCATGTTTGTGATATCAATTTTGTGCAAGAGGATGCTTGTATTCCTTGCCATTATTTTGAGATTCATTCATGTAACTGCACACGGATTTTGAGAAGAATATAGTTGACCAATTTTTCATACATCTTGTGGTGATCATTTGTTCAAATCCTATTCAATTTTTTGCATTCAAGTGTAGTACATCTATAGCATGGATTAGTGCATTGTATCGAATCCTATTCTAGATTGCAGAATATAAGCCTTTTGCATAATATGCATGTTGTTGATAGTAAGATTGCTATTTGTGGTTAAAACCTAGTAGTGACTTTCAAATTAGCCTATGTATTGGATAGTGAGTGATATTGCAGAGATCATTAGGGTATGTTAATTGAATGTCAATTTAAGGCTTTGAGAGATCTAAATCTTATTTGGTGTATCACCTTTCAAGTTTTATTCATACAATTTTAGTTAGAATGTCTCCATTTCCTTCCCAAAATCAGGAGAAGATAGTATAAAATTGATACCCAAATTCTATAGGAACCAACCTAGAATCTGGAGACTCTTTCTCAATCATAGTCCATCCATAGCTAGAGAAGGTTTCCATTGTTAGGATAGAATACCTATAAAGCCCTGATGCCTGAATTGGGGTGGTAATTCCAAAGCTCAATAGTTCCTTCCTCATCCATCTTATTTCTAAAAACCCATTTAGTTCCTGTCACATTTTAATTCTTAGGTCTTGGAACCAAATCCCAAGTATTGTTTTTCTTTATCTATTCAAGTTCTTCTTCCATAGCTTTAGTCCAATATTCATCTCTACATGCTTCATCAGTAATCTTTGGTTCAACTTGAGAAATCAAAGAAATTTCATTTGTAGCTCTAGATCTAGTCATCATACCTTTACTTGCATCACCAATAATTTGATCTTTAGGATGGTTCTTCTTAAGTTACCTTGGTGTCTTCAGTATCTTAGTAGCTTCATTATTTTCATCTTCAATCTCATTCTTTATCATCAAAGGTTCTTCAGGTTTAGCAATGACCTCTTTTATTTCTGTTATCTAACCACAGTCATATATCCTTTCCTGAATATGAAACTTTTCATCTATCCTTGCATTGGCACTTTCAATCAACTTTCTCAATCTTAGTTTGAAAAATTTATATGCTTTACTCTTAGTGGAATAACCAAGAAAAATTCCTTCATCACTTCAAGCATCAAAATTTCCTATCTCATCATCTCTCTTCATATAACATTTACTTCCAAATACTCTAAAACATTTTATAGTAGGTGTATGATCAAACCAGAATTCATAAGGAGTCTTACTTGTACCTTCTTTGATCTGAATTTTTTTTAGGGTGTACACAACAGTGCCAACTTCTTCTCTCCAATGAACATGTGACACATTTCCTTCTAGAACCATAGTTCTTGTAGCATCTAATATAGTTATGTTTCTTCTCTCTGCTATCCCATTCTGTTGTGGATTTCTAGGAGATGATATCTGTCTATATATTCCATTTTCTTCACAGTATGAATTGAAAAAGTTTGATGTAAACTCTCCACCTCTATTTGATCTCAAACATTTTATCTTCAAACTAGATTAATTTTCAATTTTTTCTTTAAATAACTTGAATTTGTCAAATGCTTTAGATTTGTCTCTCAAGTATGTAACCCAAATCATTCTATAAAATTCATCAACAAATAGTATAAAGTACCTTTCACCATAGTGTGATCTTGTTCTTGTAGGACCACATAGATATTTATGCACCAGATCCAACTTCCCTTTTGCTAAATAAGCTTTTCTTTTAAAATTGCTTCTATTCTACTTCCCCATAACACACTCTCTACACATAGTGTGAGATGGCTTTATAATTTTAGCTAGATCTCTTACAACATTAGTCATAATTTCCTTCACAATGTTGTCACAGTTAACATGACAAAATATTTTGTTCCATAACCAACTGTCATCAACCTTTGTAATAAAACAAGAAGCTTCATATATGTTCAATTCAAATACATTGCCTCTAGATTTAGTACCAGATGCGATCAAGTCTCCTGCTTTACTCTTGATAGAGAATTTCCAATCAATGAATTTTAATTGATAACCTTTGTCTACTAACTGTCCAACACTCAACAGATTATGATTAATTCCATCAAAAAGTAATACATTGTTAGTATTAGTCTTTCCATCCAAAGAAATAGATCCAACTCCAATAATAATCTTAGGAGTGTCATCCCCAAATCTAACAACACCACCATCATATCTTTTCAAATTCACAAACTTGTTTTTATCTCTAGTCATATGATGTGAACAACCACTATCTATAACCCATTCAGATTTCTTTTCAACATGAGATACTAAGGCTTTTTCTTCATGCATAGGTTCATCATCCTTAATATAAATATATCCAATTTCATCATAGTCACCATCATCATCATTAGATATAACCTCACTAGAATAATAACATTCCTTGTCTTTTGAGTATTTGGATTTGAAAAATTTAGGTTTGTGCTTTGGAACTCTTGTAGGACATCTAGATGCAAAATGATGAATCTTGTTACATTAAAAACATTTCAAAGGTACCTTTCCCTCAAATTTACCCTTACCTCTCTTTTCTCTTCGAGAAATAAATTCTACTACTTCAAATAGATTTATTTCTTCCTCCTATATTTGTTCCCATTCATCAACATATTCTCCAAGTTCTTCTTTTAGATTACTACTGTTGGTGCTTGCATTTCTAGATAAGATATTTTTATTTTTATGCACAGTTGCCTTGAATGCTGACTCAACTTTAGGTAAAGTGTCTCCCAATTATATGGCCTCAAATGTAGTTAGCTTTCCAATCAACATATCTCTGGTGAAGTTCACTGTCAAAGCTATAATCTCCTCTATAGCTTGTACTTTACTTCTATATGCAGGTGTTAAAGATCTGAGTATCTTTGCAATCACTTCTTCCTCACTGTAAGTACCTCCATAGTTTCTAATATCAGTAACCACTTCATTAATTCTCTATCCATACACCCTAATGTTATCATATTCTCTCATCTTTGGAGATTCCATCTTTTTCTTCTAGTTTTGTATCTTTGATTGTTGTGTAAACTTATCTCCTTCATAGAGTGCTTCCAATCCTATCCAAATCTCATGTGCAGAATCCAATTCTTTTACTTCAGTGAATCCTCCTTCTGAAAGTGCATTGATCAAAGATTACTTTGCAACCATATTACATGAAAATAACTTAATTTCATATTCATTAGCCTTCTCTAATTCATCCTCAGTCACTATCTTTTCATTCTTTTTTCGTGATAATACAGTAACCAATTCCCAAACATAGGAAATGTGTTCTCATTTTTTTCTTCCAACTGTCAAAGTTTTTAGGATCAAACTTTGGACTATCCTTCCTATAGTAAGACATCATCAGGATCACCTCAAGTTGTTAAAATTTCTCCTTAAGGACCACAAGCCGTGATACCATTTTTTAGGACTAAAATTCCACAAGACAACTGAGAGGCGGAGGGGGGGGGGTGAATCAGTTGTGATATAGATTATTAAACATTAATATTTGTAAACCAAAACTACAATGTAATAGATAAAACAGTAAATGCCAACACAATATTTGTTGTCGAGGAAACCCTGTTAAAGGTAAAACCCCAGTGGGAATTAGCACCCACAAATGATGTAATGAGAGTATAGTATCCCTATTAAAAGATTTTTTCCTTGTTAGGAGCTTGTTACAACATTACAATACATAGTCCCTATTATGAGACAAACCCTGTTAGGAGTCAAGAGAAAGTAATAGGCTCACTACCCAGGCATACTACCCAAAGAAGGTTAAAACCACCCTCAAGGATTCACAATCCAAACAAGTTTATATATAAAATATACAATCCAGTGAACTGTCTGATAGAAAGTATCTTTGCTTGGTCAGTTCCAATGATGTACTCTTCTCATAAAATCTTCTCTACATCTAGTAGTCAAACAAGCCTCATAGCTTTCACTTATTTTATTTTTCAATATTTGTCACATCTTATCAAAAGAAAAGATCACTCATATATATCCTCTTACAATAATTCATTAGGTTTTCCAATTAAGTTTTCCTAATATATAGATAATTAATCAGGTCGGCCAATTAAGGATTTCCAATATAAACGTAATTATATAACCCCTTGCTAAGATACACACGGTACCAATAAAAATTAAACATCAAATATAATCCATCACTTATACTTATAGATCTACAATCCATGCTCACAATTAATTTTACATGCTACATGTCTAAAGTCGTCCACCAAATAGGTCTTCTCTAGAATACACATCATAGCTGATGTCACTAGTCATCAAACAACAATCAAACTTAACCCATTATTCCAACATATGTCATCTATCCACCACTAAAATTGCTTTATCTAAAATATTTTTTCCAGATTGATATACCTAAAACACAAAGACCTTCTCTGTCAAGGATCACAGTTAGAGTCCAGAAAAAAGTCTTCACCAAATCAACTGTAACATCTAGAATATACAACATAAAGCCAAGCGACCTTAGAAATAAGGTCAACACACATTATTTATCATATCCCTATCTTTGATATTTCTAAAACATCCTTACACTTCTGTTAGTCAAGTACCTAGTCTGTCCTCTCCATAGACACATATGTTGACATCAGTGACAAAACATGAATACCAATATCATGATCAGTACCCAAAACTAATATCATTGAACATATAGAATTGATGACTGAGATTATCAAAGAAACCAACAATTTGATAGAAGAGATAACCAAGACTACAAGGACAAAGGAAAGAAGGCTTGTAACCTGGTTGAGAACAAAGCTGAGAATACTAACACCGAATCTGATGAAGATATTGAGGTAGTATTTTTTTCCATGAAGGATGATTCGGACGAAGAAGAAAGGTATGTTTAAACTGCACTCATATCTAAGGTTAGTAAAATAATGTCTGGATTATTGGTAGTAGTTGTACTCACCACATGACTAGAGATAAGGAAAATTTTGAAACTATTGAATATTATAATGGTGGATCAGTAAGAATGGGTAATGACTCACCTTGTCCAGTTGAAGGTAAAGGAACCATTATGTTGAATAATCTGATCAGATGTGAAAATGCATACTAGGTGAAATAAATTAACTATAATCTATTGAGTGTTTCATATCTGAATAACACAGCTCACCGAGTTACATTTGAGAACAAAAAGGAAAATATCTATAATGAATCAGGAAGGTTGATCAGTACTGGTGAACAAACAAAAGGTAACCTATTCTATCTTAATGATATTAAGACCACTTTTTTATTGGCTCAAAATGAAGTCCTTTGGTTGTGGCATAAAAGTTTATGTCATGTGAATTTTGACAACATTCTTAGGATAATAAATAAAAGAAAAGTAAGAGGCTTACCGATCATGTCAAAGCCCGACCATGTCATGTGTAAAAATTGTCAAAAAGGTAAATTGACAAGGTCTAGTTTCAAGAGAAAAATCTACACATCTAATGCTATTCTAGAGTTAGTCCATACTAATTTATGTGGACCCATGAGAAAAAAGAGCTACTATGGTTATATATACTTCATTCTTTTTATTGATAATTATTCTAGAATGATGATTGTTATGTTCTTAAAAGAGAAATCAGAAGCATTTAAGATGTTTAAATGATATAAAACTATAGTTGAAAAGAAAAGTGGAAAAGAACTCAAATGTCTAAGATCATATAGAGGAGGAGAATTTATTAATGATGAATTAACTAACTTTTGTAATGAGCATGAAATTACAAGATAGGTTTCTACACCGAGAACACCACATCAAAAAGGGATTGCTGAAAGAAGGAATAGATCCATTGTTGATTTTACCAAAACACTAATGATTGAGAAAGGCATCCCACAAACATTCTGGAGAGAAGCTATTAGTACTGTTGTCTATACATTAAACCGAGTTCAATTGAAGAAAGACACTAATAAGACACCTTATGAGCTATGATATGGATACACACCTAATGTAAGTTACTTTAGAGTTTTTGGAAGTGAATGTTATATTTTGAAAGATGATAGAAATGGGAAACTTTACTCCAAAAGTGATGAAAGAATATTACTAGGTTATTCTACCAAAAGCAAAGCTTACAAATGTATTAACAAATCCTCTAACAAAATCATTGAAAGTGAAAATATTAAAGTGGATGAATTTTCTAAGAAAAATGATGAGGAAAGTAGAAAGGAACCAGAAGATTACAACAGATTAGTCTACAATGAAGAACCTGACACTCTACCTGAGAAACAGTGTATCGCTACCAAGTGACATAACAATGCAACCAAGCAACATGCTACACACCAAAAATTAGGAAATTGCTCACAATCATGAAACGAGTGATGAAGATCAAAATAAAGGTTAAAATGATGATCAAAATGATGAACAAAGATCCAAACTTGTACTTTCCAAGTATGTCAGAAGACACCATCCACAAGACCAAATCGTAGGAGACAAAAATGTTGGAATGAGAACAAGAAGTAAGTCACTGAACAGTAGATGTTTAATTCATGATTTTGAGCCTAAATCTATCAATACTGCACTTGTGAATCAAGAATGGGTTAGTGCTATGAATGAAGAGATTGAGAAGATTGAGAAGAAAAAAACATGGACATTAGTACCTAGACCGAATGACAAAAATGTCATTGGTACCAAATGGATATTCAGAAACAAACTGAATGAGAATGTAGAAGTCACAAGGAACAAAGAAATATTAGTATGCAAAGGGTATGCACAAGAAGAAGGTATTGACTATGGAGAAACCTTTTCACCCATTGCTAGACTAGAAGGAGTAATAATTCTACTTTCTTATGCTTCTTTCAAAGGATTCAAAGTATACCAAATGGATGTAAAATTTGCATTTTTGAATGGAATATTAGAAGAAGAAGTATACATTGAAGAACCAGAAGGGTTTGTTGATGCTAACAAGAGAAACATGGTTTGTAGACTACACAAAGCCTTGTATGGATTGAAACAAGCACCGAGAGCATGGTATGAAAAAATTCACTCTTATCTCATTAGTATTGGATTTGTAAGAACAAGTGATAACACTAATCTATATTTAAAAGAAGATACTGATGATAACATTTTGATTGCTGAGATATTGGTTGATGATATCATATTTAGAGGTGATGATATGATATGTAAATCATTTGCCAATTAATTGAGAAAAGAGTTTGAAATGTCAATGTTTGGGGAGATCAATTTTTTTCTTGGTCTACAGATTCTACAACAGGATGAAGGCATATACATCACACAATCCAAATACATCAAAGGAGTTCTCAAGATATTCAAAATGGAGGACTCCAAACTATTTTTAACACCATAAAAAATAACAAAGGAAGACATGTCAACCGAGGTAAATAAAACCTTATATAGATCCATGATTGGAAAACTAATGTATGTTATACACACTCAATCAGATATAGCACATGTAGTTGGAATAATTGCAAGATTATCTGCTAATCCCAAGGAATCACACATGACTATGTCAAAAGAATTCTGAGATATCTAAAGAATACTTAAGACTATGGTCTGTGGTATAATAAAGAAGGAAAATTTGAGCTTCAAGTCTATAGAGATGCTGATTGGGATGGAAACATAGATGATAGAAAGAGCACAACATGATGAGAATTCTTTATGGGTGGAAAACTTGTCACATCAACAAGTAAAAAGTAAGGATGCATCTCACAATCAAGTGTAGAAGAAGAATATGTGGTTACTACTGCAAATTGCTCTAACATTGCATGGATCAAGATATTAATAAAAGGTATGAATATGGAAATCCTTGATCCACTAATTATCTATTGTGATAACACAAGTGTTGTCAACATTTCAAAGAACCTTGTCATGCATGCTAAGAAAAAGAACATTGCTATCAAGTATCATTACTTTAGAGAATGAGTACAAGAGAAAGAGGTGATATTGGAATATGTACAATCCAAAGAACAATTAGTAGACATATTCAAAAAGCCATTTCCAAAGGATACATTTGAGTGCCTGAGGAAGAAACTAGGGGTCAGACCCTTGTCTACTAGTCACTAAGCTGACTTGAAAGTTGCATCAACCCACACATTATCAGAAGATCAATCATGTTGATGCAAGATAAGATATGGACTGCAATGATATATCAGTACAAGAAGGTACTTATCTGAACTGAACACCAGAGAAATTGTTAGCTACTAAAGAGTTGTATTGTTGATGGATAAGAGAAAGATATATTTTTGTTTAGCATTGCTCTCAAAGGGATGGATTAAATAAATGAATATATCCATATGAAATATATATCTTGATCATCCAAAGGGAGAGAAAATAAATATCCATCAGGGAGAGGATCAGTCAAAGGGAGAGAAAAGATTCTAAGAAATAAGTTTCTAAAAAGAGAGAGAAAGATCAAGGGAGATAAATTCAAAGAAACAATCATCCATCTAAGTGAGAGAATTGGATAAAAGTTAACACTAAATATCTATCCATAAAAGGGAGAAGAGATTCTAAAACAAAGGGAGAGAAATAATCAAATTTTTTTACATCTATCCAATGAAGGGAATGAATAATGAAGAAAGTACTCTGCAAGAATCAAATCTAAGCTAAAAGAGCTTGTCGAGAGTCAAAAAATTGAATTGGTTATAGAACAATAAGTTTGGGAGAGATTGATGAACTACAACTGATATATTTCATATTGTGTTAGTAGTATATTGTCATCAATGCCAAATAGAGAGATTGATGAACTATAACTGATTGAATGTTTTAAGATCATAAGTTGATGATCACCGAGCTGCAGAAGGTAAATGAAAGACATTAAATCAGTTAATGTATTGTATTGTCATTGATGTCAACTAGATATAATCTGATTGGTCATATAAATAATGTCATATACTTCAATAATCCAAAGAGATAAAGTTTATGTTATCGGTAAACATATAAAGCTAGTGTACACCGAGTGACAGTAAACACTGACAGATAGTGCACACTAACGGACAAAGAACCCTGAGAAAGTCACAGTGTATCCTGAGCAAAGCAACCCTATGCATAACTAAAGTTCACAGTATTTCCTGATGGATAGGCAACACCGATGGACAGTGTTACCCGAGGACAACTGGGGTCAATGATTGAGAAAACTAAGAGTTCAATCACCAATCAGAACTGGAGTTAGGAAATGATAAAACACTTAGCTGGTAGGAGCTATAATTAGAGTTAACTGATTGATACCTTATTTTTATCGACCAGTTGAACTGAATATTTAAAGCTAGTTTTATTCATAGTTTTCAAGGAGAAATCTATGGGATAAAACTAAATCTATGCTTTAAAGATTAAAGCAATGCATCGCGAGATTTGCGGATCAAGAAAGCTATCTATGTCAATAACAAGAAGGATAATAAATGGTGAAATCATGTATATATAAAGAAACAAGTAATTCATTATAAAAAAGGGGAATGCATAGTATAATTCTGGTGAAGATAGAATTCTTCATGCAAATCTAATCATACAGGCTGAGGAACAAAGCCAAGAATTCTACAGAGACCGAGCAATAGAGAGGGAACAACATTCACCGAGCAGAAAGAACAAGGAGGGGTGCAAAGGAACAAAAGAGCATATTGATCAGAAAGGTATTATGGACTTACAAAATATTTAAACATCTACAAAGTAAAAATGAATTAATGAAAATATCATTTGCTATTTCAGTTTAACCATTGATTCAGAAAATATCTTAACCAAGTGAGATTTAACCATCCTTATTATATTGAGAAACATCCTAAGGACTATCAAAAGGTTTTCATGTTGATAACACAGTGAATGTTGGGTCAAGTGACAAACTATTAGTTTTAAATCCTCTAGCGAGGCCTCACTTAACAGTGTGTTTGTAACCATTAACAGGGTTGGCTCTTCACCGAGCTCACTTTAGAAGAGTAAAACTTTTGGGTTACCGATCCCAAGAGCTTTTTCCCTCAACAGGGTTTCCACGTTAATAATACACGTGTCAAATGTGTATATGGTTAATTGCTTTGATGTTTTTCTTTACTCATTACTAAAATAGAATTTTTCATTAAACACTAAGTATATTTACTGATAATTGGTAAAGGCTAGGAAAAGATAAACTGCTATTCAGTAAAGCTTAAGAAAAGGATAAATAGTATATTCACCAAGAAGTATATATATGTTAGATTCACACAAGGCATACATCTTGTAGGACTGAAGATAACTAGTTGTTTTATATATGTGATATAAGTTTTGGTTGAATTATTGGATTATTTTTTTAGGCCACTGATTCATACCCCCCTCTCAGTTATTCTAAAAAAATGGTGAATCAATGTTTAAATGAAATATATAAAGGCTTGAATAAAGAATTTTTTGGTGATATGAGTGCCTTGAGGGAAGAATGTCAAGAGAGGGAGCATATTTTAAAGAAAGATGATGTTGAAGGTGAAGTTCATGTGTTGTGGCAGAATCTTAATTGGGAGTATGAGAAACCTTTTAAGGCTCAAGTTTGTCTACAAGACCCACCAGTGACCAATGTAAGAAAAATGGTTTTAGATAAAGGAAAAAAAAAACTTATTGACATACATATTGGTGAGCCCAAGGATAAAGAAGAAACATCTCAAAATATTCTTTTCTTGATATAGAGTAGGAGAGAGATAAGAAGGCAAAGGAAGATATTTATAAGCAGTTGAATAAATAGGAATTAGAATTAGTTGTTGTAGAAATGAAATGGAAGACTAATTTATTGAACTCTTATATACACACTAATGTGGCTAATACTACCGCTACAACTACTCAAGGCAACTTTGGATTTGGTCCTAAAATTTAGACAACAAATACCAATACAAATGTCTAAGCATTGGGTACAATCCAATGTTCTATAACACATCTAAGTGGAGGTGTAATTGGAGGCGGGTTAACCAAAACCTAGGTGTTGATAGAAGTTTTTAGAGTATTTGTGGTGGTTTTTAAAGAAGACCTATCCATTTGGAAAGATATAGGCAATTTTTTTTTATGGTATTCCAAGCCAACCAAATGTTATCCCAAATGAGGTTAGAGACAAGATCCCAAAGTTTAGTGGGAACATTGCAATAATTGGTGAGGAACATTTAAAATTATTCACTAATAAAATGAATGACTATGAAATAGAGCATGAATATGCAGTCATGAAGCTATTTGTATAATTTTTTAATAAGGACACCAGAGATTGGTACTTGGGTTTTCCTAATAACATTATTAGTTCATCACATGAGTTTGAGAAGTGTTTTAAAGAACAATATGGTGACAAAATAAACTCCATTTTCATGTTAAATAAGTTCAACAATATAAGTAAGTTTCCAAATGAGGGCATAGACGATTTCAACACCATATTCTAGAAGGATATGTATAGGCTATTCCAAGTGCTAAGATTAGATTAAAACATGTGTCTTACCACATATTGTAATGCTCTTGATGGAAAGATGGCTTACTTATTATGGGATAAAGAACCTCATACATTGAGAGATTCCTATAAGATGACAATCAACATTCAAAATAATAGAAGAACCTCAGGAAAACATGGAAAAATAGATGATGGTACACTTTGGAAAGAATATAAGGGAAAGTCTAGTAAGATTCCTAAAGAGGCAGACAAAGTTGATAAGCTGGTTAATGTTGTGAAAGAACTTAGTGCTAAGGAAGATAAGAATGAAAGGAGTTTTCAAAATAATAGACAACAATATCAGAGGAAGGATATGCCTTGTAGGTTGCAGGAGATGCCTTACAAAACTAATTGGAAAGATGGTAAGCATGTGCCAGAGAATCCAAATGATGCAAAAAGAAAGGAAACTAATAACCCACTAAATATAAATAATACACATAATGTGGAAAATACTCATTGATTTGTGGCTTGAAATATGCCGCATTCTCCTTTCCAATGTGTTGTGGCTCAAGACTTGACATAATAACTAGGGGATAGTGAAGAACAAGGGATCTAGGGTGAGGAAAATCCTTTAGTAAATATGTGCATGATCTCTGTTGAAGGTGGGTGTGATGATTCAAAGGTTTTTTTAGGATAAAATATGCATTACATAATAATGTTGCAAATAATAAAAAGGAACATATTTAGATTCAAATACCTAGTGATGAAGAAGTGAGGTCTCTCACCATTGTTGCAATAGCCTAGGCTAGGAGCACCTATAATCTAAGGAATAGAAAGTTTGATCAAGATAAAGGCAGACATGGTTCAATGTTTATTAAAAAGAGTTCTCATGAAAGATCTTCTTAGGATGTGGATAAGAGTAGTACCAAAGAAACTAAGATGAAGAAAGGGGAATTTAAAGGAACTCTTGTGAGTGCAAGCACAAATACCCCTATTTCTAATCAAAAGTGAAGTCAAGTTAAGGATGAAAAAGGTAAAGTTTCTTCTGAAATTGTTGTAATTTTTCCCACATTTGATATGAAGCATGCTTTATCTCAAATGAAGGGTTCAACACCATTAATTGAAATGATGAAGATAAAAGAGCACATGGAAGCTGTGTTCTCATTGTTTTCAGTTATATTTGATATAGTTGATTCTTTTACAAAAAATACTGAATCAAAAGGAAAAATGAAGAGAAATAAATGCCCCAGATCTATGTTGGAAATAAAATTAATCAAGAACCTTCTCAGGTGGATCCTTTTTATGTCACTTTACATATAAATAACAAGATGATAAAGAATAGTATGATTGATTCTAGAGCTGTAGAAAATATAATGCCTTATGGCGTTATGAAAGAGTTGGATATGATAGTAGACACTTCTTTTGGGATATGTTGTGCTATGGAAAAAAGAATTTCACATGGTTGGAACCCTGAAGGGTGTTGAATTCAAGATTGCTGCATTCCGTGAGCCTATATTTAAAATGGATTTTTTTTTGGTTGATACACAACCCCATTATGGAATGGTGTTATCAAGGTAGTGGGATGCAGCTGTTGGAGGTCATGTACAACTGGATTTGTCCTATTCTACCATTCCTATGAATGGGAATGAGGTTAAGTTATACTGAAAGTCACATGCTCTAGTATTGGTTCAGAAAGTTGACCCTAAGATATTGAACTGTTTCATAGATGTAGATATGGATAATTTCACTTGTAGATGAATTGAAATATAAAAACATGAACATTGGAAAATGTACTACATATGATGGAGCTTTCTCTAAAGAAGGTTAAGGAGTTGGTGTAATTTTTATTTCTCCTTGAAGTACTACTTTTAAATACTCATTTATGTTGTGTTTCCAATGTAGAAACAATACAACTAAGTATGAAGCATTGTTGTTAGGTTTAGAAATAGAAACTAAGCATGACATTAAGTTATTAAGGGTTTTTGGGGATTCAGAGTTAGCAGTCTCTCAAGTTAGGTCTCGGTATGTGTCCAAGAATGATAGATTGAAACAATATAAACATGTTATTTGGGACAAGATTGAATTATTTTATGCATTTTCCATTGAGTGGGTAGAGAGATCAAACAACAGCATGGCTCACTTCTTGGCTAATGTTTCTATAAAAAATCATGATATAACATTAGTTGGAATTTCTACCATAGATACCTTTTATTCCTGACAATATATATAACTGGAATTTTTTTTGAAAATGATAGTGACATTCTCAAATTCATTCAATGTTTATATAACTATGTAGGCTAGAAAATTAACTGTAATGCCTTAGTGGAAGTCATAGATGGGAGGGAGAGTATATTTGGAAATGAGATTGTCAAGTTGAAAACAAATGAGATCCCTAAGGGTTTGGTTGAAATGGAGGTAATTTCTAGTGATTATGACAGTCATTTGTATAAAAAATATTCATCCAAAATGGAGGAATTGGAAGAGATAAATCTAGGGTCAGAATTAGTCCCTAAGTTTGTATATATCGGAAAGCAGTTAGCCCCTCATATAAGAGCCAATTTGATTAATTTGTTAAAAATTACAAGCATGTTTTTCTTGGTCTTATGAGGATCTTAAGGATTATAGGGTGGACCTATTCCAACATGAAATTACTCTAAAACATGAGGTTAAACCCTTTAGGAAAAAAAGAGACCAATTAATCCATTATTGGAGCAAAAAATGCAACAAAAACTAATGAAGCTTAGGGATGCTGGGATAATCAAACCAATAAGACATTTGCCCTGGGTCTCCAATTTAGTGCCAACCAGGAAGAAGAATGGTGACATTAGGCTATGTGTTTATTTTAGAAACCTAAATATAGCATCTCTGAAACTTAACTATTCTTTACCAAATATGGAAGCCATGTTACAAAAGGTTACAGGTTGTGATTTTTTATCAATGATGGATGGATTTTTTGGTTATAATCAAGTATTGGTTAATGAATTTAATAGTTCAAGACAGCTTTAACTACTCCATGGGGTACTTATGTATATGTAAGAATGCCTTTTGGCCAACTAAATGTAGGGGAAACTGTTCAAAGAGAAATGGATATAGCTTTCAAGGAATTGATTAATGTGATTATGGTAATATATCAGGATGATCTGACTACCTACTCAATGAAAGTGAGGACCATTGTAGGAATTTAGAAAATATCTTTGGTAACTCTTTTGAATATGGAGTGTCATTAAACCCAAATAAGTACCAATTTCTATGATATAGGGTAAATTATAAGGACACATAGTGTCAAAAGAGGGTGTCAGAATTGATCCTAAAAGAATTGAAGCCATCAACAAGGTGGTAGATTCCAAAAATATTAAAGGTGTACAATATTTCCTGGGTAAGATAAAAAAATTTAAGGAGATTTATTACAAATTTTGCAAAGATTGTGAAACCAATTGTCTATTTTCTTAAGAAAAATACTAAATTTGGTTGGGCTGAAGAAGCTTAGCAAGATTTTGAAAAAATAAAAATGGCAATTTAGGAAGCACTGGTGTTACAATCTCCTAACTATGAGAAGCCTTTTACTCTATTTTATTTTGCATCATTCCATACTATTTCTGCAGTATTGTTACAAAAGGATAAAGAAGGGTTTGAGCATCCTATTGCCTTTTTTAGTAAGTTATTGCAGGCTAATGAATTGAATTATGAACTAATGGAGAAACAAGAATTATGCCTTAGTGAAGGGAGTAAAATATCTTAGACCTTATTTCGTATGTGAAAAATAAATTTCTTATGTTCCACATGTTGTTGTGAAGGATAGTGTGTCTTAGTCTAAAGTTACTGGAAAGAGATGCAGATGGATCAACAGAATTCATGAATTTAATTTCGAGATTCAGATCACCAGATTGGTTAGGGGTTTGGGATTAGCCAATCTTATGAATGATACAAATATGGATAGCCCAAATCAACAATATTCTGACAATAAGTACAATGCCTAATAGTATTGAAATGCAGCCATGGTATACTGATATTCTATATTTTTTGAAAAATACCAAGTGCCTAGAAGGTATGATGGATAATCAAAAGAGAAATCTTAGAATCCAAGCTCAGAGGTATGTACTAATTCAAGGTGATTTTGGTGCAGAGCACCCTAGGGTTTTAGCTCGAAAACCCTAGTAGGTCCAAACCGAGTGATCAATGGAACAGATCACAATGAACGGTCAATTTTTTTTATAAACCTTAACGGTTCTTCACTCAGTCGCAAAGTCGTAGATGACCAGCAGAGAACAGAAAATAGTGAATCACACACTCACGAGCTAGCTAGCAGTTAAGTTCCTAAGTGGGTGAGTGAGCGATGAGGAACTCATCGCACAGTCGCAGGCAATTAGTAGTTCAGAGAAGACAAAGCGCGACAACGCGACGACAAGGTATCGCATGCCCGCAAGGTGATGAACGGTTAGTGAAAAACTGGTGCGACAAGGCGACAAAGGGCTCATCGCATAGTCGGCGGTCTATCGGCAATCAGTCTGGAAACAACGTGACCATGCGATGACCATCTATCGCACAGTCGCCGTTCAATCAGCGATTAAGTACTAAGCCGTGCGAGTGCGCGACATCCATGCATCGCGTACTCACCAATGAATCCTCAGTTCGGTTCAAACCATTGCAGGAGTGCGACTACCATCTATCGCTCAGTCGTAGATGGATCAGCAGCTCATGTTAGAGTTTTGTGGGTACATGACGAGTGCTCATCGCTCAGTCACGAGGAAAAACATCAGCTCAGTCCAAGCAGTGCGAGAGCGCGACTGTTATGCATCGCAGGGTCGCAGATGAATTGGCAGCTCGTCAAAAAGGGTTGTGAGCGCATGA
>MU224632.1:101774-149142 GCA_018584345.1 Thuja plicata | reverse complement strand
ATATATATATATATATATATATTAACACATATTTTAAACTAATTTCTATTAACTAAAATAAAAAAAATTAGCTTACATCCCAATTCATAATTAATTATAACTAATGAAAGATTAATGACAACCAATTTTAAATATTAATAATAAATAAAACAAATATTAATAACTATTAATAAACAAAATTTTACTAACACAATTTTAAATAAACAAATTTTAATATTTTAATAAATAATAAAAAAAATGAATCATAAAAAAAAATTAAAATTAAAATAAACATTCAATGTGGGGGTCCCGTGGCCCCCACCCCTCTGTACATACCTGCCAGCCGACAGCACCATTGTCCCGTGCAGTGGGTCACCGTAGGGCCCTGTCGCCGACTGCTTCGGCAGTGGTAACCGCAGAGCCTGCGGCCCGCTACCTCGGCAGTGGTGTCTGCAGTGGCTCCCTAGGTGGCCGGGGGAGGTGGTGGCCCCCGCCACCTAAAACATTGAATTTTTTTTTTATTTTTTATTAAAAACTAAACAATGCCGCCCTAAAAAAATAACGAAACCACTTAATTTTAATTAATTTTTTTTTTTTAAATAGTTTATTTCTGAAAACGGAAAAACCTTAAATGGACTTTCTTTTTTGTCTTTTCCTCCTTTGACTGGTGTACTTTTTCTTTAATTTATCTTTGTGTTTTTTTTTTGTTTTCCAACAGAGAGTATATTTTTTTTTAAACAATAATTTTTCAAAGAAGCATTTACAAAAGGGGTATTTATTTTTTTTCTCTACTATAGTTAGAACTATAGGCCATTTTAATTTATCATTTTCTAGGAGAACCATAGAGTATTTTCCTATGAAATTTTGACAGCACCTCCATACTATATTAACATATATTTTCTTTTGAAAATCAGGGATCTAGGTTTTTAGAAACACCCATTTTAACATTAAATTTAATTTAGAAACCCTAATACCCCCATTTGCATTTAATACTATAAAATGAAACCCTTTATGCCCACAAACATAGATCTGACATGCAAGCTTGAATTAAAACATGAATTTGATCTAAAAACATATTTTACCAATTAAAACCCTCAAACACAAAATAAACAAGCAAGGAATGATCAAACAAAGGATTCTTAGTTCTCTGGATGCATAAAAGACAGGGATTTGAAAAAACCAGAATTGACATGAACAAGACCCTACCTCAATATCTGCTGAAGAACACACAATGCAAAATCCAAGCAAAGAGAATTTCCAAATTATGCTCCAAAACCAAGCACACACCAAAGCTTCAAAAAAATGCTCCCAAAAAAACCTGTTATGAGAGAATGAGAGAAGAATCCCCCTAATGAGGATCCATTTCCCCTAATCAAGCAAACCCTAATGCCCACACATTCAGTTAACTCCTAAAGGACTCCTCTCCAAAATTAAAAGAAAATAACAATTAATAATTAAAATATCTAATTACTTGCACAACTCAACTTTCACTCCTAAATTCAAGTTGAGAGCTTTGAGTTTGAAAATACTTTTTAAACCAAATCTTGCACATGTAATTAATAAAATATTAATTTAAATAATTTAAATATTTATATCACAATAATTTATGCAACTAAATATTTAATTATTTAATTATGCATAAAAATATAATTACTCTAATCTCCAACTAAATATTCAATTAAATATTAATGTTCAATAATTGTGCTTTATATAAACTTTCAATTAAACATAGGTATTTAATTTAATTTTCAATTAATTAAATACCTTATATTTAATAATTAATTGCAATAATATTCAATTAAATAAATAACATGATTTAACACCCACATAATCATATCAAGCACCTGAAACCGAAAACAAGCAAAATCAAACATGATCAAGGAAAGGGAATACACGAATTCCTATGAACTATACGAATTCGGTCAGGGTAGTCAAAACAGATACTTATCCACTAACTAGGACAAATAGGTTTAGTATAGGATTTGGACCTGAAAACTATCTCCCCTCTCTTACCATTGAGATTAATGCGATAGGGCATGCTCACTCCTGCCAATTCAGGGAAGATGTAGCCTAGTACCTGCAAACCTGTCATCACAAAGATGAACAAACCTACATATATCATATGGCAAACAATGGTTGAGACTAGGTTATCATGTCTATCTTTTCAAAGAAAGTAACTACGACTCTGTCCCATACCATACCAAGCACATCAAACAGTAATGAAAACATACAATGATCCATGTCCATATACATCTAAGGTCAGTATTGTTAGAAATCATAACCGAAATGAAATCCTAACATATACATAAGCATCATTAAATAACCTTAAATCACATATACACCAAAGATACAACATGGTAATAATGGATCAATAACATATTGAAAAGAAATGCATGAATATCCTTAAAATCACCTGAAAGAGCTAGCACATACATACTATGGTCTAAAAGAGATCAGAAACTGACACAGGCAGACAGACAAAGGGGTAGGTATTACAGTTTTTCTTATGCAATGTAGGAGATACATGATACAGTCAGGAAGACATTGACAAACAACACCTTGAAACATAAAACTAGTGTTGATGAAGGTAGAAGAATAGTTTAGTTCAATGTGGGTGACATGGTCATGGTGCAACTTAACAAATCAAGACTTCAAAAGGGATTCCCTCACAAGCTGCAGATGAGAAGGATAGGTCCCTGTCCCATCTTAGCTAAGTATGGTTATAATGCATTTAGAGTTGAGCTCTCGGAAGACAATGGATTGTCACCTATTTTTAATATTGCAGACTTAGTCTATTACAAAAAACCACAAAAAGACATGGATCGGAGTCTCAAGGAAGTGATCAGAGATGTGGAAGATCTCCAATTACCCCCTGCTATAGTCATAGGAGCTGACAGTGTATTGGATACTAGAGTCTACAAATAGACTAGAACCAAAGCATGCAAGGAACAATTCATAAAGAAGCATGGTCAAACCAATGCTGATGTAGTATGGGTAAAGGAATCAGAGTTCAAGAAGATGGGGATCAATCCAAGCATCCTCAATCCAAGGGTGGATTGAACTTTTTTTTTTGGGGAGGATGGTGCAGGATGACACCTAGGCTAACCTCCATGTTTAGTCATTTTTTGGCTTGTACTTGACATTGGCCAAGTCAAGATAGGTTGTTTAATTTGGACCTTAGAAGGTCATTGAAATGTGGGCTAGGTGAGTTAGTCATTAGGACTAAGGTCACCAAATTAGCCACTGTTAGTAGTTTTCAAATTCTTAGTGTTAGGATTTTGATTTAGAGTCTTCAATGTGTCTTAAACACATCAATGATGTCATAGAGATGCCATAAGGCCATAAATTATCTTGGATCCTCAAAATGAAGAGGTTAGAGGTCCTAAAACTTAGGGAGGAGGCATAATGGAAAAGATGCCAAAATTGCTAAAAAGTTACTATGACAACATTTGCAATTATTGCAAATGTTGCATGCAACTCGGTTACATAGGATTCCCTTGAAACTAGGAGTGGGGAATTAACCAACGGTCCCTTGAATCATGGCGATGGCATCTAATGCTACCAAAGAATCAAATCTCATGAGGAGTCATGCATTGTAACAAGTTTTGAATATTGAATAGTAGCTCTCCAACTCTGTATTCAAGAAATTTGATCTTTTTCAGTGAGACAGTGGTATCTAATGGATTGAATGCCTTAGTTTGGTTTTTGATTTATGTTCATAGGATAGTTTGAAGTGTTTTTCATTCAATAATATTTTTTTTTGGATTTAGTCTAAGGTCTTAGTTAAATTGTTTTGTGTTTAGCGTGTTCACTTGTCCTGTCCTAACCAGTCAGCCGATTCATGCCCCCCCATGAAATCTAGCCATGGGAAACACCTAAGGATGAATGGATGTGTTAGGAGAGTTAGTAGTGTATATATTTTTAGGATTAGGAGTCTTAGGAAGATGGAGAGATATTTTTACTACTAGGCCCTAGGCGAGAAGACAATGTCTGGTTAGAGGTTTAGTGCTGAAGAATTGAAGATATCTTGCAGGGTAGAGAAGTACTGTATGGGGAAAGTATAGTTCTAGATAGGGTATGATCATATCTTGACCGACTTTGATGGTCGAGTTCATACCAATCCTTGAGACCAAGTTTTGAGCAAGTTTTCAACTATGTTGTAGACATTCCTAGAAATTAGGCCTATTAGCCCTATTGGACCTAGATTATAGGAACCCTATGTACCTGAATGTGGGTTTGGATTTTCAACTTCTTTGGGAAAGTTTTGAAAGAATTGGGAAATAGTCACTGTAAAAGACTACAAGGAAATAAGCCCAATAGGGCCTCTTCAAGAAAAAAACTTGGACTCGACTGAAAATGGTTATGAGATCCCTCAAAATGGATCCAAATGGAAGTAAATGGAATTTTTCCATGATGATGATCACCCCTGCAATGAATCATTGAATGCTAGAGTGGAGTTGGCACTTAGATCCTTCTAAGTGTAGTAGGAGAAGTGAAGATTTGAACTAACTAAAAGGTCTTAGTCTTTCAAGGTGAAGCACAAGGATTAAAACTCTTAGAGAAGAGTTGGAATTGCACTTAGTTAATCATCTAAGCCAATCAGGACCTAGAGGAGATTAGGTTACTAGGAGAGACAAGCTAAAGTCTGTTGTGTGAAGTGCTAGCAAGCCTTGGAAGACTCACATCAATAGCCCATAAAATAATTAGAGCTGGATTCTATTGGCCTTTTTTTTAAAGATAGTTCATAAATTAATGCATAATTGTGAATCATGCAATGGTTTTCATCTAAGATGAATTGTTTAGGAGTATTACTGCTAAATCCAATATCAGTAGAGGCACCTTTTGTCCAATTGGGAATTAATTTTATTGGTGAGTTTGCAGAGAAGTCAAGTCGATGTCACAGTTGGATATTAGTAGCCACTGATCATTTCACTAAGTGGATTGAGGAAATTCCAACTAAAAGGGAAACTAGTAAAGTGATTATTGATTTTTTGATAGATAATATTTTGACCAGATTTGGTTTACCTATTAAATTGGTGGTGGATAATTATATGTGTTTTATATTTGAATATTTCAAGGAATTTTTGGAGGGTTATAGTATTTTTATATCTTATTATTCACCTTATCACACACAAAGAAATGCACATGATGAAACCAAAAATAAAAGCATAATGAAAATCATTAAGAAGATCTTAGAAAATAATAAGAAGTCTTGGAAGTTAAAATTTATATTGTCTTTGTGGGTTGATAGGATAACAATTGAGAAGGCTATAGGGGTTTCCCCATTTGAAATGGTTTATGGAACACATGAAATACTTCCCTTGAATAATCTATTACCACTTTACAAATTCTTGCAGGAAGAACAAATAGAAATGTTAGAACCTATGAAGGATAGGATGATGCAACTGATTGAGCTATAAGAAATAAGGACTAAATCAAAAAAGAAGATCTGAAAATACAACATCAGTGAAAGTACTTGTTTGACCAAAGAGAAACTAAAAGGAAGATCTAGATCAATGATATGGTTCTCCAATGGAATGCAAGAGTAGAAGAAAAGGGGAAGCATGGAAAGTTTGAAGCATTATGGTTGGGCCCTTTTTTAATTCAAGATTTCCATGTGAAAGGACCATATTACTTGCAAAATTTGAATGGTGAGTGCAGGAATTGCTAGTGCACGGACAATTCTTGAAACCATATTTCTCAAGACATTTCCTCTTCCATGCACACTAGGATATATATATATATACATACATATATATATATATATATATATATATATATATATATTTGTGTGTGTGTGTGTGCGTGCGTGTAGGTTTTAGAGTTTCATTTCTTGGTCTGTGTTGTAGAATGTAGGATTCTATTGTTGATCTTACAATCAAGCTTCCTAAGTCAAAGCCACTCTTAGCACTACTTTTCCAAATTTTGTTATGAAGGATAAGGTTTTTTTTTCCCATGCCTTGGTGTGAAAATTTTTAAATTTTTGAATATTTTAGCAGTTTAGGCCTTTATTTTTGAATTCTAATGGTGAAATTCTTTCCTTTTTAAGTCATGTCACGAGCTCGGAAGTGGTATTTGTCTTAATTTTTTTTTTTATCTCGTGAGCTTGTGAGTAATGGAAGGTCTATGATTTATCTCTAGCACACATGTATTTTTATTAATTTTTTTCACCTTGCGAGTTAGAAATTGAAGTATAATGTTAGTTTATCACAAGGTCGCAAGAGGTTGGCGATTAAGTCCTTTTAACCCGTGATTATGTTACACGGTTAGTTTCATGACTTAGTTGGTTTGATTGCTCGCTCGTTGGTTTGGTTGATGTCTAACATCTTATGTTGTGAGCTGGTGATGGTTTAAAAATTTGATCAATTTTTTGGTTGTCACATGCGTGCAAGGAATTAAGTTAAGTTAAATTTTAAGTTGCGAGCTCATGATAAAGTAGGTTGTTTTGTTAAGATTATGTGATCTATAACTCCCTGATGGAGAGAGAATATTTCATATGCTTCAGAAAGTCTGTGAGTGAGGGGCTTAATCAAGATTAACAACTATCACTTCCTCGCAAGGTTTTGTAAGATTTGAAGAAAGGAGTGGCGAGTTCATGAGTAAAGAGAATCTGATAACATTATCTCTAGATTTTGAAGGAAATAAAAAGCTCTTGGGTTATGATGCAAGCTTGCGATTAGTTTCTATGTGTTTGGGTGGCACTTTATCGATGTCCTAAATGTAAAAAAGGAAGAAATTAGGTACTCACATGTTGACTTGTTTCCCGGGTGTTGTAAGATTTGAATGATAATCAGGTATAAGAGGTATGCATTTGATTTTTGCACCAATACTCAAACTTAAGAAATAAATGCCAATAAGTTTTAGTTTTTCAAGGCCATTCATGCACATGTGAGAAGTAATGGTGAAATGACAATGCTCAAATTGTGTTAAATTGCATAATTGAGCTCAAATTTGGTGCAATTGATTTATGTTTCCAAGAGATTTTGAGTATTGTAATAGAGATTGTGATTTGAGATGGATTTGTAGCTGTATATCAACTTGGAAAAGGTTTCTTTCTAAAAATTTAAAAAAGAGAAAGGCGACGTCAAGTGGAGGTTCGAAAGCTTCTGGTAAAAAGGAGGTAGTGACAAGGAAGTATGTTGACGAATTTACAGATTTATTACCAATAAATTCTAGTGACATAAGTACAAATATGATGGAATGGAAATATTCATGCTTCCAGTGCAGAAACCCAATCACACAATCATTCTGTTATTTCTATTTTCCATAACGTTTATAATAATAGGGTTAAACTGGTTTCAATTTGCAATCCCTACAGTTTGAACATGGAAAATTTGATTGTACATGATGTCTTTGTTGATGTAATTAAAGAATTGGAAAAGTAGTATTGCCGTATATCTAGGGTGATTAGAAGAAAAAACAAAATCACCCTAGTTTCAATTGATAGATGTAGTTTTATTGAAGATTTTAAGATTTCTGGTGCTATATGTACAAAGATGGACTTGGAATAGATAGGGGATGATTATAAAAGAGTAAAAAGGTAATTAAATGACATGAAATGACCATATATATGCCTAGGGTGGATGGGAAATTAGTAAAAATCCTTGATAATGTAAAACCACCATTTGATATTTTGTATCTCCATTATTATATGTAGTGTACAATATATGGGTTGTGTAGGGTTTTGGGGTTTGATGGAGATAAAATAGTGATAGCTGATTTGTTGATGATGGCCATGAATACTCAACACCCAAAGGTTAATACATATTATGACTATGATGGTTATGTGGTGGATCACATACATAATGCCTTGGTTGAAATTCAAAATAGTGCTCCTATTTCTACATTCAAGCACTATTCACTATTAATGTTTTTGATTATGTTTTATAATGAGAAGTTTGTGGAGAAGGAATTATAATTTTTCAAAGAATAAATTGGAGTTGAACTGTCATTACAAAGATGGACACATGTGTGGGATAGTAAGTCTCCTCAATCCTCTTTCCGTTGTTTTGAAAATTGGATTGTTTTTCCAATCATATATATGTTAGGGGTTGACAGGGAAAGATTGTCTCTTGATGTGAGGAGATTTTTTAGACCCTGACAACTTATTCCCAATTGGCCTATTACTCATAATTGGGGGAATTTCTTATTCTTTGATAATTTCACTACAATAAAATTTTATGGGTGTCGCCAGCACCCACATGTCTTACCAAAATTTGTCCCTTTTAGGATTGCTTTCATGGAGTTCATTTGGCAGTTGACCTTGGTTGATAAGGAGTACTTTGAGGGCTAGAAGAAGGGTACATTTATCCCTAGGCTCTAGGTAGTGTTTGATTTTTCTATTGTTAAGAAGGCTTTTGAGGAATTGAATAGCTTCTTAAAGAAATATTATTTGGTTAACACTATTTCAAGATTTTGTGATTCAGAAGGTTTTCTCAAACTTTCATTGAAGACTATGACTCCCTAGGCTACAATAAGGGATCATGAGGCTTTGGATGATGAAGATGTGGTCAAGAATTTTCTAGAGAGCCTGGTTGTGGTTCAAGAAAGGAAAAGGAAGTGGAATGATTTAATGAGAGTAGAAGCTTAATGGAAGGAGTCAGATCCTAATTTTTCTGGCTTTTCTCTTGATACCCCATACTTTAAGAGGATTGAGGAAATTATTGGTTTTTATGATAACTTAATGGCACAAATACCACAGTTCCTTAGTGAAGGTTCCCAGGAGAAAGAATCTCAGGATACACAAGCCTTGTATGGTAAAATGTGTTGCAAGCACACCTAGGGGTTTGAGTCCTCAAATTTTGATGTGAAAGATATTCTAATGGTCTTGGTTTGCAATAAGGTTGTTTAGGTTTATTTAGTATTGGTGTGATGTGGTTTGGATAGTTTTCTGCTTGGTTATGTGTTTTTTGGTCCAAGAGACCCTTGAAATGTCCTCAATGCCAAAAATGGGATGAAATGTGTAATTGGCACCTAGAATGATTATGTGTGCATATTTAGGGTTTTTTTAGGTCTAGGAAATGATTTGTGTCTTTTTAGAACCCATTCATTTTGTTGGATCAACAAATTATCAAAAATTGTTAAAGATGCAAAATGTTGCTTGAGCGACATTTGCAACTTTCAAATGTTGCTCGATAACATTTGGAAAAAAGTTTATTTTTTCCCTAATGGAAGTTATGGGCTGGTTTGGGTAGTTTTTTGGGCCCAGGGAAAGTATTTAAGTTTGTCCAAGTGATTTTACAGAGGTTGGACTAATTTTGATTGTATTACCAAGAACTTACAAAGTTGCAATTTAGTGTATTTACACATTTTTTGGAGATTCAGGTTGAAATCAATGCAAATGTATTGAATCATTCAATATTGTGTGCTTTTCACCTTTTGATATTGGTTTTATTTTTTTTCTATTTTTTTTATTTGGATTTTTGTATAGTTTGAGTGCATAAATAAAAATCAATCCTTCCTCGAGTGTTCTCTGCCAGTACAAGGGTTTGGTCTGTAAATATGGTTGTACACTGAGCTTCCTTCATTGGATCATTATGGCTCATGGAAGGTGGAAATTATAGCCCCTGTATAGTATGTTCTTTCTTGTACAATTCGTGAAAGTGGCATTTTCTATTTTTTCAAGCTTGCCTTAGGCGACAGACTGTACTCAGTTAGGAGCAAGAAGACAAAAAACAACTCTAAATTGTAGGGTTAGATTGAACTAAGTGAAATAATGAATGGATAATGGTCTTAGGGTGTGGATGAATCCATAGAACTAGTGGTGAGATTTGGTGAGCCAATCTTAAACACTTTGTCTTGAATTTGAAGGAATTAGCCCTATTTTTAAGGACACTGACACAGTCTTCATTAACATAATGTACAAACAGTTTGGGAACCCCTTACCCTATAAATATTTAATTTTGTAAAAAAGTGTATCTAGAATAGTGATAATTTTGGGGGTGTCTTTGGGAAGTTTTTAAGTTCTTGGGGTTTAGGATCCTAATTAGGGCTACAAGAGTTACTAGCCCTTCACCTATGAACTTTGGAGCTTGATGAAGAAATGGTTGAACTATGGACCAATATCTTCAAGAATGGATGTAATATGATGAAATTAGAGTGTGTCTAATATTGAAAAGTGACTAGTGAGATTTTATGAATTTTTGTGTATTCTACCCTAGTAGGTTCAAGGAAGAGTTGATCCACCTTTGCTATTGAGGCCCTTGGGGACTAGGAAAAATAAACTAAGTGTTTCTTCCTAGGTTAGGGTTGGAAAAAAAACCCTTAGTAGGTCTAGAAAGGGACCTAAGGTAGATTCAAGTTAACTCAAGATAGGAGAATCCCTATCAGATTGGTATCAGAGCCTAAAAGATTTGGGCTAGGAAGTATATGTCTGATTTGGAATCAGTGGGTGAGACAAGGATGGTGACCAACACAAAGTTGGAAAGAACGGTCAATGACCAAGAAGAGGAGAATAGAACCCTAAGGGAAAGATTAGCATAAGTGAAGAGTAAGCTTGGTGAAGTGTAAGCCAAGACAGAAGAAATAAGTGAAAAATTCAAAGAGACAGAAGGTAAAGGGAAGTCAGTGGTAGTAGAGAGTGAAGTGCCATATCCTAATCCTGTTTTGCAAGAAAATCCATTCCTTAGATCTTTCAAAGTCATTGGTGGAAATTCACTAGAAGGAGTACCCTTGTTCAGTGGAAAAATGGAGCCAAAGGTAGTGATTGAGTGGATAGAAGGGCTGGAAAACCATTTTAAGTATGAGAATGTGACACAAGAAGACAAGGTGAAGGTGGAAAAGACTAGAATGAGAGGAAAAACACTCACATGGTGGAAATTTGTACAAGATGAGAGACAAAAAAAGGGAAGAAACCCATCTCCACTTGGAATGGTATGGTTGCTAAGATTAGGGACACTTATATTCCAGATGACTATGAGATACAACTCCACATGAGGAGACAAAATTTAAGACAAAAAGAGTTATAGGTAAGTGCCTATCCTGAAGAGTTCTACAAATTATGTGTAAGATACAAGGTGATGGAAGATGAGAGCATAAAAGTGCCATTCTATCTCAATGGGCTAAGATCAAATATACTAGAAGAGATAAGTGTTTTGACACCTACCACAGTGCAGAAATGTTACCAATTAGCTCTAAAGGTAGAAGAAAAGAGAAATATAAATCATGAAGCCAATAACAGAGGAAGAGGAAGAGGTAGAGACTCAAGAGGTCAGAAAGGTAACTATGTTGTAGAGGGAATTTTTACCTTAATTTTACATATGCAAGATGAAAATCATGAACAGTAAAAAATTGTATAAAGGTATACCTCTTCAACATTTCTATTCAGAAGATGATAATGAAATATATTTCCATTCCATTTATATTATCAAAATATTATACTCTAAGTATTGATAATGTTCAAAATTCTAAATTCATAATTGATCATTACATTGTGTATTCAAACTGAATGTAGTATGCAAATGTTTCTTCCATGTTACATCTTTTTGATTCAAAACTTAGAGGTAATTATAGAAAACAAAGCATGATAGAACCATGAGTAGGGGTCCATGCATTGCCTTGTAGGGTGTCTGCATTTAGTTGTTGGATATTTGTCCTCTATCCAATCTTCATGTTTGTCCTTTTTCCAATCTTCATGTTAGTTCTACATACTAGGTCCAGGGTCCCATCCTGCATCATGGAAAGAGAGAAATATTAGATCCAAATTGGATCTAGGCAATGCATGAAAACCAAAACAATATACAACAATAAAAATTTCAGAGCTGTAAATTTACCAATAGCATCAATACAACAACAAAATATGCCTCAACATCACTGAATAAAAATATCAAAGGGACATATCTCTATGAAACCTTTTATTTCATATGGTTATCATTCTACATTATTCAAAGGGTTTCTATTTTTAAAACTGAAAGAATCTGAATCAAAGGCACTTAAGTCTTGGAGCTGAGAATTTTTTTCAGAAAAAATCAACATGTTAGGTTAGTAAACACAACCAATCAAACAAATGTTAGTAATAACTAAGAGGGGGAGGGGGTGAATAAGTGGCCTCAAAAAATAATCCTTACATCAACCCTTCAAACTTAGTATGAAAAAATTATACCTCTAGTTATCCTTAGTCCGATAAGATGAATGCCTTGAAATTCTTATATCAAATTACTACTTGTCAAAATGCTTTGTAAAACCTTCTTCTGTATGTTTATCGGGATAAGCAGTCTTTCTATTTACTGAAACACAGTAAATAACTAGTGTATACCGATCAATCCATATTTACTTAAGTGAAATGAAAAACAATAAAGTAATGAATCATAGACACATTAACACATGGATTTTTAATGTGGAAACCCTGTTAAGGGAAAAACCACTGGGATCGGTACCCCAAATTTTCACTCTTCTGAAGTGAGCTCAGTTAAGAGACAACCCTGTTAAAGGTTACAAACACACTATTAGGTGTGACCTTGTTAGAGAATTTAAATAGATAGTTTGTCACTTAGTATCTGGCATCTAATGCTGCCATCCTTGATCAAACACTCACTTATCCTGTCAATAGGTATCACTCATATCCAATGCTACTTTTTATGATCAAACTTTTTGATACTCCTTGGGATGTATCTCAATTACAAAAGAATTTTAAGTCCTTGGTTAAGAGACTTGATGCCTCAGTGGTTAAACTAAAATAGTAAATTGATCAGTTCACATATACAACTTGAATTGCAAATTTTCAGATCTATTGTAAGTGTGTTACCCTTCTGATCCATGTTATCAATTCAATTTCTTTGCTCCACACTATTTTTCTCTATGATGCTATATCACTATTCATTGGTGTCTGCAGAATTTAGGTCTTTCCTCAGCTTGATTGATCAAGTATGAATGAAGAATTTCTTCTCCTTCATAATCTCTTCAACATCTATTCTCTTGTCACTCCCCTTATTAAAAATTAATAAGCTTGTCTCTTATATAGACATGATTTCACTATTTCATGGCTTTCTTGATCTTGGCATGATCCACAATTCTTTCCAATTCGATTTAAAGAAAAACTCCAGTTTTATCTTGTAGAGATCTTCTTTCCAACTGGACAAAGAAGCTTTAAATCCTTTACTTATCTCTGGCTTTATCTTTTCTATTAAAACAATGATAAGTATTAGTTAAGTCTATTTTTAGCTCTTGATAGCGAAGAATTTTGTCATTTCTAAACTCTTTGTTCTATCAGTCAATACTTCAGTTAGTCATCGGTGATAACTGGCTATTCTATTGGTGTGACTTTAGTTGTCTTTGAGATCTCCGTCCATCGGGCAACACTGTAATTCTGTCTGTCGAGTTACTTTGTGCTTTTCTTGTCGTTAATTCTCTACATTTTTCTCGTCAAGTAACATTGTGACTTTTCTCTTTTACTCTATCTATCAGTGTGCACTCCGTCGGTGTATAGAGTCAATTTCTAAATACTTGACTTATGTGCATTACTGATAGCATATCCTTTGATTCATTAGTTCTTTTAAGTCTTTAGTAATATTTCCATGACCATACAATTTATATCAAGTTGACATCAATGACAATACAATACATTAACTGATTTAATGCCTTGCATTAAGTTTTTATGTCACTGTGATCATCAACTTAACATCTTCAAATATTCAATCAGTTATAGTTCATCAATATCTCCCTTTGGCATTGATGTCTACATACTACATTATCACACTATATTACTACTAATACAATATGAAATATAACAGTTGAAGTTCATCAAACTACTAATCTTATGTACTATAACCGATACAAATATCTTGTCCTCGGTAAGCTTATATAGCTTAGATTTTATTCTTGCAACTTTCTCTCTATCTTCAATCCCTTTACTAGATAGATGTAGAATATTTCTTCTTCTAATGTGATGTGTTCTTTTCCTGTGTCAAACTGTCTCCCTTTCACTATTCTCTTTTCTTTTGATGTCTCTTGTCAGCAATTCTCTCCCTTTGTATGTACTCTCCCTTTCTGGTTACATCTCTCCCTTTGGATAATGTGATGGATATAATCTCTCCATAAGGTGATAATGGATATAATCTCTCCCTTTCACAACAATTCCAAACAAATAAGTTGACAGTAATGCCAAACAATCCTTTCTATCCATAATATACTCTTTGAATTTCCCAATCCATTAGCAATACAACAACTCTGGTGCTTGGAGTAGATAAATACCTTGTTGTGTATAGATGTATCTTTGAAGTCCATCTCTCTATTTGCATCAACATGAATGATATTCAGATAATATGTAGTTTGATGTAGCCTTCTAGTCATTTTAGTGACCACTAGACAAGGGTCTGACCCCTAGTATTTTTCTCAAGTACTCAAATGCTTCCTTGGGCAGTGGTTTGGTGAAGATATCAGCTAATTGTTCCTTTGATTGAACATATTCAAGTATCACCTCCTTTTCTTGAAATTTTTCTCTCAAATAACGATGGTTGATAGCAATATGCTTTGTCTGAGCATGCATGACTGGATTCTTGGAAATGTTTATTGCATTGGTATTATCGTAATAGATAATTATTGGTTTAATAATTTTCATATGCATACCTTCCAGTAACTATTTGATCCATGCAATATTTCCATAGTTTGCAGTAGTAGCAACATACTCTGCTTCTGCAGTAGACTGAGAGATGCATCCTTGTTTCTTGTTGATCCATGTGAGCCTGTCACCCATAAAGAATGCTCCTCCAGTTGTGCTCTTTCGGTCATCAATATTTCCAGCCCAATAAGCATCGATAAAGACCTTAAGTTCAAATTATCCTTCTCTTCTATACCATAAGCCATAGTCCTCAATATTCTTTAGCTATCTTAGGATTCTTTTTACAACACTCATATGTGATTCCCTAGGATTAGCAAAAAATCTTGCAACTATTCCTACTACATGTGCAATATCTGGTCTAGTATGTACAACATACATGAGTTTTCCAATCATTGATTTATACAAAGTCTGATTTACCTCTGATGACTTTTCCTCCTTTGTTAGCTTACATCTAGTTTCCATCGGTGTTCCAACTGGTTTGGAATCTTCCATCTTGAATATTTTCAGCACTTCCTTGATGTATTTAGAATGTGTAATGAAAATACCTTCATCTTTTTGCATGATCTGTAAATCAAGAAAGAACTTTATCTCTCCAAACATAGACATCTCAAACTCTTTTCTCATTTAATTTGCAAATGATTTTCCTAGCATATCATTGCCTTCAAATATAATGTCATCAACAAATATCTCAACAATCAAAATGTTAGCATCGGTATCTTCCTTCAAATAAAGATTATTGTTTCCACTAGTTATTACAAATCCAATACTTATGAGATAAGAATTAATTCTTTCATACTAGGCTCGGGGTGCTTGTTTCAATCCATACAAGGATTTGTTTAGTCTACATACCGTGTTCATCTTGTTTGGATCAACAAACCCTTTTGATTGCTTAATGTATACCTCTTCTTTAAGTATTCCATTTAGGAATGCGGACTTGGCATCCACTTGGTATACCTTGAATCCTTTACATGCAGCATATGAAATTAATATTCTCATTCCTATCCTAGAAATAGGTGCAAAGGTCTCTCCATATTCAGTCCCTTCTTCTTGTGCATACCCCTTGCATACTAGTCTTGCTTTGTTTCTAGTGACTTCCCCATTCTCATTCAGTTTATTCTTGAATATCCATTTTGTACCAATGAAATTCTTGTCATATGGTCTTAGTACAAGTGTCCATGTATTTTTTCTCTCAATCTTCTCAATCTCATCATTCATAGCACTAATCCATTCATTATTATCAAGTGCAGCATTGAAAGATTATGGCTCAAAATCACAAATAAGACATCTTGTGTTTAGAGACTTACTTCTCATTCTCATACCAGTCTTCTTGTCTCCTATGATCTGGTTTTGTGGATGGTTCCTTTTGACATATCTAGAAAGTATAGGTTCAATTCTTTTTTTTATCATCTTGATCATCATTGTGTCCTTCATTCTGATCTCCATCGCTTGGTACACCATCTTGAGCAATTTCCTGATTATCAGTATTTGCAGCATGATGCTCGGGAGCAATAATCTATTGCTTGGGATCTATATATTCTTTCTTGGGTAGAGTGTTAGGTTCTTCATTACAAACAAACCTATTGTAGTCCTCTAGTTCTTTTTTTCTTTTCTTTTCATTTTTCTCTGCAAATTCATCTATCTTTACATTTGCACTTTCAACAATTTTGTTAGAGGATTTATTGAGACATTTATAAGCCTTTCTCTTGGTGGAATACCCTAGAAATATTCCTTCATCACTTTTGGAGTCAATTTTTCCATTTCTATCATCTATTAAGATATAACATTGACTACCAAAATTTTTTAAGTAACTTACATTGGGTGTGTAACCATACCATAGCTCATACGGTGTCTTCTTGGTGTCTTTCTTCAATTGTACTATGTCCAATGTGTAAATAGCAGTACTGACAAATTCCCTCCAGAAGATTTGGGTGATGCCTTTATCTATCATCAGTGTCCTTGCACAATCAACAATGTATCTATTCCTTCTTTCAACAATTCCATTTTTCTATGGTGTTCTTGGTGAAGAGACCTGTCTTTTGATTCCATGGTCATTACAAAAGTTAGTGAATTCATCTAAAATAAATTCCCCTCCTCTATCTGATCTTAAGAATTTCAATTCTTTACCAGTGTTTTTTTTTTACCATTCCTTTGTACCATTTAAACATCTTGAATGCTTCAGATTTATCTTTTAGAAACATTACTGTCATCATTCTAGAGTAATCATCAACAAAGAGAATAAAATATCTATCACATTAATAACTCTTTGTTCTCATGGGTCCACATAGATCAGTATGGAATAATTCTAGAATGACATCAGATGTATGGGTTTTGATTATGAAACTAGACTTTGTCATCTTTCCTTTTTGACAATTACATGATATTGTCTGGCTTAGTCATCCTCAGTAAGCCTCTTACATTTCTCTTTCTACTTATCTTTATTATGTTGGCAAAGTTTACATGACACCAAATGCCACAACCATATATCTTTGTTTCTAGCAATTAAGAAAGTGGTGTCAGTATCATTCAAATAGAATAAGTTACCTTTTGTCTGCTCATCGGTACCAATCAGACTTCCTAATTTATTGAATATCTTTTCCTTCTTATTTTCAAATGCTACTCTATTACCTAAATTATTCAACTGAGAAACACTCAATAGATTATAATTCAACATTATAGTTCCTTTACCTTCAAATAGACAAGGTGTGTCATTACCCATTCTTATTGAACCACTATTATAGTATTCAAAAGTCTCAAAATTTTGTTTGTCACCGGTCATATGGTGAGTGTAGCCACTATTTATGATCTAGACATCATTTTTACTAACTTTAGATATGAGTGCAATTTCTACATACCTTTCTTCATCATCATCTGAATCATCTTTTACTGCCACAAACACCATCTCGATGTCTTCATCAGATTTGGTGTCAGTATCTTCATCTTTGCATTTAGCTAGGTAATTGGCCTCTTTCCTTTGTCATTGTAGTCTCAGGTATCTCTTCTTTCTGATTGTCAGTTTCTATTGTAATCACCTCTGTCAAAATTCTTTTCAAATGACCTGTCATTACTTTTGTCATGTTTTCTTCTGTTATGACATCTTGCAGCAAAGTGTCCAATCTCTTTACAATTAAAACAAACAAGTGGTAATTTACCTTTGTATTTAGCTTTGCCTCTATGCATTCTTCTAGCCATAAGTGCTTCAATTTCATCAAGATCTTCTTCTTCTCTTTCACTATCACTATCTTTTCTCATAGTGTTTTTATGACTTGATTTACTTATTCTTAAAGAAGATTTGAATGCATACTCTATGTTTGGTAAGACACTATTATCAAATTTATTCATCTCAAATGAAATTAGTCTTCTAATCAAACTATCTAGAGTAACATTGCTATTTTCTACTTCTCTCATTTCTTGTATGGAAGATACTCTAATAGCATAAGTAGGCAGTAAGGTTCTTAGAATTTTACTTACCACTGTATCTTCATCTAGTACACCTCCAACTCCTCAGATAGAATTGAATACCTCTTTGATTCTTGTGATGTACTGTGTGATGTTTTCACCTTCTTTCATTCTGAGATCATCAAAATTTCCTCTAAGGCTTTCTTCCTTGGCTCTTTAAACATTTTTATCACCATCATGTACAAGATTGAATTTGTCCCATATCTTCTTTGCAGTTGTGCATGCTTAGACATGTTCAAATTTAGCATCGGAGACTGAGGAAGCAAGCTCTATCATCATGCAGTTGTGCTAATGCTTCTCCCTCATTTTTTCAACTGTGGGTGCTCATGTGGGAAACACATATTCAGTATCTAAGTATTGAGTAACATCATTTCCAATACCTAATAAGTTGAGTCTTATCCCACTTTTCCATGAAGCAAAGTTTTCTTTGTTCAACTTGGGCACATATCATCTGTTCATCTTGTGATCTTTATCTTGAGGTGTTAAACTCTCTTTCTAAGCACACAAGCTCTGATACCAATTGTTAGTAATAACTGAGAGGGGGGGGGGTGAATCAGTGGCCTCAAAAATTAATCCTTAAATCAACCCTTCCAAATTAGTACCACAAAATTATACCTCTAGTTATCTTTAGTCCTGTAAGATGAATGCCTTGAAATTCTTATATCAAATTACTACTTGTCAAAATGCTTTGTAAAACCTTCTTCTGTATGTTTACCGATAAACAGTCTTTCTATTTACCAAAACAGAGTAAATAACTAGTGTATATTGATCAATCCAGATGTACTTAAGTGAAATGAAAAACAATAAAGTAATGACTCATAGACACATTAACACATGGATTTTTAACGTGGAAACCCTGTTAAGAGAAAACCACGGGGACCGAGTCTATAAATTTTCACTCTTTGAAAGTGAGCTCGGTTAAGAGCCAACCCTGTTAAAGGTTACAAACACACTATTAGGTGTGATCTTGTTAGAGGATTTAAATAGATAGTTTTTCACTTAGTATCTGTCTTCTAATGCTACCATCCTTGATCAAACACTCACTTGGCCTGTCAATAGGTATCGGGCATATCCAATGCTGCTTTGTATGATCAAAATTTTTGATATTCCTTAGGATGTATCTCAATTAGAAAAGACTTTTAAGTCCTCCTCGGTTAAGAGACTTGATGCCTCAGTGGTTAAACTGAATCAGTAAATTGATCTGTTCACATATACAACTTGAATTGCAGATTTTTAGATCTTTTGTAAGTGCATTACCTTTCTGATCAATGTTATAAATTCAATACCTTTGTTCCACATTGTTCTTCTTTGTGATGTCGTATCACTATTTGTTGGTGTCCACAGAATTTAGCTCTTTCCTCAGCTTGATTGATTAGGTCTAAAAAAATAATTTCTTCTCCTTCAGAATCTCTTCAGCATCTATTCTCTTGTCACTCCCCTTATTCACAATGATTAAACTTGTTTCTTATATAGACATGATTTCACCATTTCTTTCTTTCTTGATCTTGGTGTGATCCACAATTCTTGCCAACTAGATTTAAACCAAAACTCTAATTTTATCTCATAGATATCTTCTTGCCAACTGGACACATCATCTTTAAATCCTTTACTTATCTCTGGATTTATCTTTTCGATTAAAACAATGATAAGTGTCAGTTAATTCTATTTTTAGCTCTTGATAACTAAGCATTTTGTCATTTCTAAAATCTATGTTTTGTTGGTCAATAATTTTGTTAGTCATCGGTGATAACCGACTGTTCCATCAGTGTAAATTTAGTTGTCTTTGGGATCTCTATCCATTGGGCAACACTGTAATTTTGTCCATCGGGTTACTCTGTGCTTTTCTCATCAGTAATGTTATGCATTTTTCTCGTTGGGTAACACTGCAACTTTTCTCTTTTACTCTGTCCATCGGTGTGCACTCTGTCGGTGTATAGAGTCACTTTGTGAATACTTGACTTATGTGCATTACTCATAGCACAACCTTTGATTCATCAGTTCTTTAAATTATTTCACAATATGTCCATAACCATACATATTATATCAAGTTGACATCAATGAAAATACAATACATTAACGGATTTAATGCCTTGCATTAACTTTTTATGTCACTTTGATCATCAACTTAACATCTTCAAACATTCAATCAGTTATAGTTCATCACTGACATTCATTCATAAGTGTCATTTCATATGGCACTCACACACAAACATTGATTGGTTGATCCTATTCACTAACCTAACATATTGATTTGTGTTGTGTGCAAACAAAGTAAGAAAAGATTGACTGAATGTAGATAATAAAGATAATCTAGTGAGTGTCACAAGCCCATGCTCGAACTTCACAAAATGCAATACATGAAATATAAGAAAGGTGTATGCATTACAATGTTATGATCTAATGCTATGTTCATAGATGTAGAAGAAGGAGATACAACTCATAAAAGTTAGTACAGAATGCAAGCATGTTGTTACAAGTTTAAAATGTTATTGAGGCAAGATGCAGAGTACAATAATGCTGCAGAAGGAACATGTGCAATGAAGGGTTCTTGAAAAGAGATATGTAGAAGAGGAAATGAATGATTGTATACAATAAAGTAAAAAGGTAACACTTTTATTCATTTCTGCACAAATGTAGCTCTTTATCTAAATACTGATTGAACTGGACTATCAAGCCTCAAGAACAGGACCATAGATCTAAGAAAATGAGGTAAAACTATACTCTATCATTATAAAATCAAAGATTGAATGTAATGTTGTTTGAAATATGCTTTTGAAATCATCAAATAAATAGTGCATTTAAAAGAAAGGAACACTAATACTATTACAAAGAAGTATGCAGATACAGAAGAGTCAATTGAATTGGATTGCATTGAGGGAATGCATACTTATAGTTAACACTGTTACTATCAGTCTGTAGTGCAACCAAATGTTGTTGCTCATGTTTACATAACAGTGAAAGATGCAAAGATGAGAAGAAAATGAGAGTATCATTTTTGTTATTACTAATTCATATGCAATGAAAGTATCAGTTTTGTAAGCTGTTGACATTCAATAAGAGAAAATAAAAACTTGCTATTGTCTTCATAATGTTCTAAATATTGTTATCTGTGAATAAGAAAGGATAATAAAATAGTGATTTTCTTCTTTACAGTCAAGTGAAAGAGAAGATGCATATTTGGTACTGATATCTTTTATGCATATATAACATAAGAGTTGGAGAAAATCAAAAGTTGCCATTATTGTACTGGTTCAAAAGGAAGTTACATAAGCAATGTTTTTGATTACGGTAAAAATAGGTTTTGAAGGGGCCCCAAAACCCTATTACAAAAGAGAAGAGAGATAATAATGAAGACCCAAAGAACAACTAGCTACCCCAAAGAAGGGAGTAGACTACAAAGGGACAAATCCCAAATATTCAATAAGCACCTGCACAACAAAAAGAAAAAAATGCTAGAACCAAAATAGAGAAGAAAAGGCCACCAGGACCAAGATCAAGATATAGTCTTTAGGAAGCCCTCAGAGTCCTCCAGATAGGCCTACATGATCTTAAAATTATCTTTTAGCCACTGAATGTCCTGATCATCAACCTTGTACTTCTTTTTAGTATTAGACCTAGTTCTGGTGCCAGGTCCCATCTGTTGACTAGGATCAGTCAGGTCAATTGTGTCACTCAAAGGGGAATCTTTGTTTCCTTCTAGCATTTTGCTGAGTGTGTTCAATTTCTCCAGAGTAGACTTCATTCCTGTATTAACCAGGCCAATCAAATATTTTAGCATTTCCTCATTCCTGCTTGTCTTCTCATGGATGGGGATCATGGCTATCTCTACTGCTTTTTTAATTTTATCATCCAGATCAGAATCGTAATCAAGAACACTAGCATTAGCATTGAGAGAATACTCCTTCCTAATATTATCAATCATTTCCTTAATAATAGAATTCTTGTTTTCCAATTTGATACGTCTGTTCTTCAGCTCAACCAGATCATTCTGCACCCATTTGTCTAGATTATAACTGTAGATGGACTTGTTTTTAGCAATCTCAAGGGGGGTCATGATGATTGATCTTTTGACGTCTGAATCCATCTTTCTAATGTCATCTTGAAGAGATTGGGGCCTATTACAATCAAGGGTTCTCTCACTTTCATCCTTCTTGTTCTCCTTCCCAAAGCTGGGGGAGTCTTGGGAGTCCATATTTTCCTCTTCCAAAACCCTAAAGCTATTATTCCCCGAGTAGTCAGCATTACTATCATTTATATTTGTATCAACCTCTCTATCTTTGTTTCCTTCAGCCTCAACCTCAATCTCAAAAGTATCTTTACCTTCAGTATTGTTAATCTCTAGAGCAGGGGTAAGCTTCTCCCCGCTATTCTGATTATCCTGGCCATCCTCAAGATTATCCTTCGCATAAGTGATTTCAGGATCCTCCAAGTCCTTCTCCTCAAGGGTCTGGGTAGTGGAATTAGGCACAACATTATGACCCACCTAGGTATTCTTGTCAACCTCGGTCTCATAATCTAGGGGATTCAGCTTCACACCTTTAGGCTCCGACAGGATAGAGCTAGCAGAGGGCTCCAAGTCAGTTTTAACAAAGATAGAGGCATTGACATCACGAGGGTCTTTGACATTCTTCAGACCATCCAAAGGCTTAGAGGAGGCTAGCTTAGAGAGTGAGAGAGCTTTCTTGGGTTTCTAATTCCTAGGCGGAGAGCCTATATTCTTCCATTTTTTGACCTGGGCAGGGATAGGTTTAGAAATGTGGTCTCTTGCATAATCAACAATAAGGAGGATGAGCCCGACACAGAGAATGGGGAAGTTTTTCACTCTATAATAAAAAATGCTCTGGTTGAGTGAACAAAGGAGAAAGTAGGGCAAAGAGATTCTTATATCATGTCTGAATTGATTGACTAGGGAAAAATGATAATTATAGACCCTAGAAAATCTCCCCTCAAGGGTGAAGTATTCCATAATAACCTTGATAACAAAACTTCAAATTTTATCAATTTTATCCATATCAACATAGTCTTTCTTACCTTTATCCAAAAGAGCCCTCTCCTCATTAGTGGCAGGAAAATTCTTTTAAGTTCTAGTTCCGACCTTGATCTCTTTCGAATACTTCAGACCATCCAAAGGGAGACCAGTTATTTCTGAGAGGAGCTCGAGGCTAAGGATAAAAGACTTGCCAACCAGATTCACTGTGCCCTTATCCCAACCACCAAGAAAGGCTTTGGATACATGATTATCAAAACCATGGAGTCTCTAAAGAAACCGATGAACATGGCCTTTCTTCAAAATGCTCCATACTTCCTTATCTTGCTTCCACTTTCACTCCGCAGGCTCTTCTCTCCTGAGATCACCACCCATGGCCGAACAATCACCCTGCTCTTTTTTCATATGCTTCTTATGCTTAGATGATGGAATGCTATCAATTTGGTGATTCTTTAGCATAAAAAGGTTGTTTAGCTAGTTCACAGTCCTATTCACATGCATGAACTGGCAACAGTTACTAATGATGATGATGACACACATCAAATTTTGAACTTTCATAATGGGAAAATAATTTTGCATCTTGGAGATGTCCTTAGCATTATTTTGAATGACATTTGATATCACCCCAATCTGAGAAGAAATAAATAATATCATTAATGCTCCTATTAATGACTCCTTCCTTGTGTCTGATTTTATCATAATTAATAGATGAGGTGACAACATCATTACAAATAGCGTTACCGATCCATTTTTGAATCCCCTCACTTTTGGCTCCAATATTGGCAAGGCAATTAGCAACCTGATTGGTCTCTTGATAATTGTGAGATATATGGAACACCTCAAAGGATTGGGCTATGGTTTTGATTTTGGAAATAATTTGATCAATAGTCCAGGAGGGGGTATTTATATCTTTAATATTATTTATAATCTTTAAAGAATCACCTTCAAGCCAGACTCTTTTGAACCCTAGTTCTTCCACCATCAGGATAGTGTTGAGGACAGCCAAGGCCTCTACCCTATGATTAGAATGAATTCCCAAAGGGACTGAAATGGCACCTAAAAATTTTCCATAACTCTCTTTGATGATTCCACCACCCCCAAAAACACTCAAGTTGCCTTTGGAGGCCCCATCAAAATTAGCTTTAACACAGCCAATAGGAGGAGCAATCCAAACAGAGGAATCTCTAGGAGTGCAAGAGTGAGAGTTGTGGAGAGGAAAAATCCAAGTAGACCAATCCACATCAGGGAGGAAATTCTTGAGCTTTCTCTTGCTATTGATGATAGCATTCCTGAAGTTCTCCTTAATAGCTCTAGACATGATGTTGAAGATAATTTCAAGTTTGGCATGTTTCTCTTTGAAAATTCTATTATTTCTTTCCTTCCAGATACACCAGCAGAGATGAGGTGGGATAAGATTCTAGAAGTTTCTTGCAAGATCATTATCAAAAGGGCATCTCCACTAAGTTACAAAATCCTGCCAAGAGTTAGGAAAGAACCAACACAAATTCCAATTTTGAAAAACCAAGGACCAGACTCTCCGAGTAAAACTACAATGGAGCATAAGGTGATCATAGGATTCAGCTTGATCCTTGCAAAGAAAGCATCTATTAACATGACAGAAACCTCTTTTAACTAAATTATCAATGGTAAGGGGATTATTCTAGATAAGAATCCAAAAGAAAAAGTTAATCTTTGGAGTGAGGAATTTATACCAAATAGTAGCACACTGAGAATTCACCATTAGCAGAAAGGTTCCACACAATTTTGTTAGGATGATTAACTTCTCTGAACTAGGACTGCAACTCAATCATAAGAGGAGATAGACTTCTATCTAGGCTAGAAAGATCCTTCCATGAGTTATTAAGCCAGTAATCAGAGACTTTACAACCAATAGTTTTTTTAGCTTGCATAATAATATCCTTCCATTCTTGTCTTTTAGAAAGGGGGCTGTCATGGATCCAAGAATCATCCCAAAAGTCAATATTGGTCCCATCACCCAGTTTCCACCTTATCCCTTCTCTCAAAAATTCAATGGAGGAGCATAGACTATTCCAAATGTAAGAGCCATTCATCCTAGCATCATTGTTTAAGAGGTCCTTCTGACTATTGGAATTATAGAGGTATTTTCTTTTAATTATGCCATTCCATTGCTTAGTATCCCCAAAGATTCTCCAAACCTAATTTTCCAAAAGGGCCTTATTGACAAGCTTGATAGGTCTTAGCCCCAATCCCCCTTTACTCTTAGGCTTGCAAACATTTTCCCAGGCAATCAGACCAAGTCTTTTTTTATCTTCAACACCAGTCCATAAGAATATTTTTTGGATAGTTTCAAGCACCATCGCGAACTTGTGAGGAATCTTGAAGAGACTCAAAGCATACACAGGAAGATTTTGTAGATTCGAATTCATGAGATGAAGCTTTCCAGAGCTGCTGAGGAGGGTGCATTTCCAGCCTACCAGCTTCCTATTGTATCTATAAATAATTTGATTCTAGAAACTGGCAGGGGGTTTAGAGCAAAGGGGGAGACCCAGATAGCAAGAGGGAAGAGCACCAATGCTGCAACCAAGAATTTTGGAAATATTATCCTGTCTCTCAAGGGGGTATTGATAAAATATATGAAACTCTTATTCCAATTGATGAGTTGACCCGTAGCCGATAAATACAATTGTTCATTTTAGAATAACAATTTGTAATTCAATATAAATATGCATGCATATGACAGAGCTATGAGAGTGACGAGAAGAAATATGCATATTTGGGTATTGAGTTCTAGCTCACAGGAATTGCTTATGGGAGTCACGAGCCTATGCTCAAACCCCATGTGTAATATTTGCATAAGAACTAATGAAAATATATTAATATTCTTTTGGTCACTATTTTTACAGAGGTGAAACCATATATAGTATGGAGACAAAATAGGGTTCCAGTGATGATACAATTATATGTCAGAAAAAGAGATGCAGACAACAAGGTCGCACTCAATACAAGATATAGGGAGCATGCAAATGTGTCTAGTTCAAAAAAACAAACAAGGCCTCAACATATTTAAGATGTCTTTCAGACACAGTAGTGATATCCTTTTAACTCATGTTTTAAACATTCAATAGAGCCAATAGAGAAGATGAAGTTAATCTCTCAGCTAAAATGACTGATAGTGATAAATAATCATAGTTATTTTTAGAAAGAAATAATGATGGAAAGAAACAAATATACATGATGGGGTTACAAATAGAGAAAAATACAAAACTCAGAGTTATATTATACAAAAGAGGAATACACAGATCGATAAAACCCCAGATATCACTATAATAAACATAATGAAGCCTGAGTTCAAGAGAAGATGCAAAGGAAAGTTGGAATGTAACTTATCTATAAGTTACATACAGAAAAGGCACGGTGAAGCCCAAGTTCATGCAAAGAAGACAATAATAGAACCATAAATTATGGCATGTGACTCCAAGTTCTAGATAAAGAGCCTGTGGTATAGAGGAGAGCCCTAGCTCTTTGCTTTCAAAAAACAATAAGTTAAACTCCAAAGCCATGTAGAGTCCGAGCTCTTCATTTAATAACTATTTCTAGTTGGAGTTTGAATTTATATGCTCAAAAATGATTGCAAATTCATGATCAGAGCTAATGGTGAAGCAAAAGAAATAGAGGTTGCTATGTTCTAGCTTGTGGACTTTAGAGAAAAACTCAAAATCACAAAAAACCAACTCCCAAACAATAGTGGTAACATCCAGTTTGACAACAGGAGCATCAAAAGAATGGAATCTAGTGATGAATACCATATCCACAGCATGGCGGAGCCAAGAAGAAAACCCTAACTTCTCCCCAATAAAGAATTCCAAAATGGAATGCAATAATGCTTATGCCATCTTTTGGTAAGTTTTGGAATCTGCGGTCAGAGTAGTAAAGGCTCATTAAACACTACACTGCATGATAGCTTTCCCCAAGTGCCATGATAGTACCTTAAGTGCCACAAAAAAAATAGATCTTTTACAGTGGGTTCGGTCATGTTGACCTTGGCTATAGTGTCAAATTAGGCATGGTTAGCTATATGCTATGGTCAGGTTTGATGTGAGTTAGGGTCTTTTTATGTTATGTAGTTGGGGGTTTGTGCTATGGGATTAGGATATTTGATTTTGTTACGGTTTTTGTTTATGTTGGTAATATTTATGAAAAAAATGTAATTCTTTAATTACCAACTTTAGAGGGATTGATTTAGGGCTATATTTTAGGCATCAATTATGCCTTAGATTTATGGATTTAGCTATTTAAAATGCTTTTTTGGAGGATTTTTGGGGGGAGGTATGGATTTTTGAAAATTATCCTTGAGGGATATATATTTGAGCTTTTGATTTCAGTATGGGGGATCAGAATTCAGAAGGGAGGTGCTTTTAGTGAACTTTATGTTCCTATACACTTTCCTTATGCATTTTGTATCCACTAGTTCATGTTTTATGCATATTATGTTCAAGTGGATGCACATATTCCTTGACATTTTTGTACTTTCTCATGTAACTATTTTGTAGATTTTGTAGAATATAGAGCTTGCCCCATTATTCATACATCTTTTAAGTTTTTTGTTATCAGCCCTTTTTCATTTTTTTGCATTTAAGTGTAATTTGTTTTGCAACATAGATTAGTGAATTCATTTAATTCATATTCTTAATTGTGGAGTGTAACCTTTTGCAGAAATCTACATGTTTTTTGGAAAAATTGTTACTATTTGTGGTAAAAACCCTAATAGTGAGAGTTAGGTTATCCTATGCATGGAACAATGATTGCTATTATAGAAATCATTAGGGTATGTTATGAAGATACTAGCTTGAAATTCTTGGAGGTCTGAATTCAATTTGGTGTATCACCTTTTTGTTTTGTTGATTCAGTTTTAACCATCTTTTTCCCTTTTCCCCAATCAGAAATCAGTCATAGGTGATATTTCAAATCAAATAGGAATCATCCTAGAATCTAGTGATTCCTTCTTAGTCAGAGTCAACCCACAACTTAGGAAGGTTTCCATTGTTACCATGAAATATTAGTATGCCCTAATTCCTGAGTTAGGGTGATATATTTTTGGCCTTAAAAGTTTTTGGCACACCCGGTGGGACTCCTTGTGATACATGAACATAATCCAAACAAGGAGCAGAAAAGAGTTTGAGTATTTGTAATTATCACATACCATGAGAGGAAGAACTTACAGAGAGAACCTAGAGGTCCAAAAGAGCTCTCCTTTCAGCCTGTAGCAATGAGTAGGAAGCCAGGAAGACCAAAGAAAAGAAGATCAGAAAGAAGTTCAGCTCCTCCCACTTACTACATTGATTTACCAGATTCAGATCAAGAATCCTCAAAAAGTCCTCCAACACTTCAATTTCAAGTTGTTCTTGAACAAATAGCAGAGGAAGAACAACCTGCACCTTCAATTTTTTCTGCAACAACACCAAGGATGGCTAGAAGACTACCATTTGTACCATTTGATCAAGGAAGCCCTTTGAGGATTTCCAATCACAACAACATACCATTGGTAGCCTTGAAAGGTTTACCTTCTTTCACGGGAGAAGGAAAAACAACAACTATTGATCATATCAGAGATGTTGCATCTCTTTTCAATGTTCATCATATCATGGAGGAGGATGTAGATTTGAAGCTCTTGGCTACATCAATGAAGGGCAAAGCATTCGAATGGTTTCAAACTCTCCGAGTTGGATCAATTTCTTTGGGGGATGCATTAGGTGATGAATTGTCAAAGTTTTTTCAAGATAAATATGATAATCTTTCTTTGGTGGAACAAATAACTACTATCAAAAGGGCTCAACAAGAAGAGATGAGTGATTTCAATCTCCATTTTCAAAAGACTTGGAAAAGGATTCTTTCCACGGTAAGACCTTCTTCCATATGCATTTTTATACTTCCTTAAAAGTCTGAATAGTGACATTTCAGTTATGATCCAATCTATGGGGGGAACCTTTTTTCCTCAAGCTTTTGATTTTGCAATTAGGGTAGAGAATAACCTTATTCAGGCAGGGAAGATAGCTCCTAGGCCACCTATTCATTTCTTTCCTAGCATTAAATCCAATATGTCATTGATTACCCCACCTCTAGCACCATTACCATCGTACAAAAATGAAGAGATGATTCCCAATGCCCCTTCTAATGAGCTGAAAATAATAAAATAATGCTAGAAAAAGATTGAGAGTTTATTGCATACCTTTGGAAATGAGTTGGTAAACCTTAAAAGGTAGCAAGCTCAAGGAAATTCAATAGCCCATACAAAAAATGAGTTTGCTAGTTCTTCATCACAGTAGCCTAATCAGCCCATTCACCAAGGTAACAAGAAACAATACCAAGGAAATAGAAATACCAATAGGCATAATTAGAACCAAAGGCCTTATAGACCTTATAACCCTACACCTCTTAATGTTGTTAGGGATATTGTGACTAACCAAAATAACCCTGCTGGTATCCTTGTGGGTAGCCCCACAATCAGTCTAAGTACACTAATGCAGTGCTTAATCAATCCCTAATGGTTCAAAGTGTGATTGATTCACAACCAACTGCATCTATTGAAGAGACTCAAAAATAATCAGATCTATGTGCTTTGGACACAATGTTTCTTAATTGGGAAGAAGAAGAGTTTTGTGGAGTGAGTAATGATTCACCTATATCAACAAATACAAGAGCCAAGAAGAGAGCTCTAGAGTAAGAGCAGTTAGTTGCTAAGATTGCTGCTACAACTCAATCATTGCTCATTCCTCCTATTTCTATTCTAAAAGACCACTCCTCTCTAGAAATAAAGGAACATCAACATCAGAAGCATGTGGATTAGATCATTGGTAAATCTCCTGAAAAGGTATAGTTTGTTGTTCCCTATAATATTGTTAACAATATGAAGAAGATGAATGTTTCTATTTCTATGTGGGATTCATTAGCCATTCCAAGGCAAACAGATTTACTTAAGGAAGAGTTGTCTAAAGGGACAACAAGTTCACCGCAAGCCCTCAAGCAGCCTTCAAGGACTTTTTGGCTAATTTAGGGGCTGCAGATGTGCAAGGAACAAAAAAAAAGGATGGTAATAAAGTTACAAATATTAAGCCACCTCCTTTTTATGTGTCCATGATAATTGGTGATAAATTAGTGCATAAACACATGGTTGATAGTGGTGCAACCAACACAGTAATGCCTCAAAAGATAGAAAAACTATTTGATTTGAAGTATGAACCTCTCGAGAAAGGAGTGGTTCAGTTAGATGGTTCATTAGTTCACACTCTAGGTTTTATTAAGAATGCAAGTTTGACCTTGAATGCTTGTCACAATTTCTCTATTCCTCGGGACATCTATGTTATAGATCTGCCTCCTTATTTTGCCATGTGTTTGTCTAGAGACTTTACTACAAAAATAGGAGAATATTTATCATTTGATTGGTCTCATATTTTGTTTAATATGAGATATGGTTCAAAAGTGACCATAAAATCAGAATTGTTGAACAAGGATCACATAGAGCCATATATTCCAAGTCCTATTAATGCCAGTTTTGTTATCATTAATGCTGATGAGCTTAAAGATTATCCAACATTTGATACTTAGATAGAAGGTATTCCCAATATCTTATTAGATGAGGGGGCAACTAGAAATGTCTTTACCAGTCAAGATAGTGTTATTTATGATGCTCATTTTGGTAATTATATGATTGCAGAATCTGATCCTGTTATTCCTAATTTGGTAAAAGCCCAAAGTGTTGATTTAGAATAGCCTAATCAACTTTGGGATTTATATTTTGATGGATCCGAAAACAAGGATGGAGCTGGTGTAGGGGTTATGCTTGTTTCTCCATATGGTGACAAATATTATGTTACATTTAGATTGTCTTTTCCTTGTTCTAACAATGTGGCCAAATATGAAGGTATGATTCATGGATTGGAGTGGGAAAGAAAAAGAAATGTTAAATGTTTAAGAGAATTTGGAGATAGTGAATTGGTGGTCAATCAGGTGAGAGGCCTGAATGCTGTAAAAAATGATCTCTTGAAGTTATATAAATCTAGAATATCATATATTCTAGCTGATTTTGATGCATTCAATCTGATTTTTGTACCTAGAAATAAAAACCAGCATGTTGATAGATTAGCTTCTATTGGTGCTCAAGTTACTATTTCTGAAAAGAAAGGTGTAGAATCTGATCAATCCCAGATAATGGACTTAATTGGTAGGTTTTCAATACTGATGAGTAGATGTTAAGTTTAATGACAAAATTAGATGGCTTTGTAGCTTCTAAGGATAGCAAAATAAGACAACAATTTGAGGACCAGATCATACAATTGAATTCCAATAAGCTGCCTAAGGGACTAGTCAGCTTGGAGTCCCTCTTTAACTCTGATGTTTAGTTTAAAAGGAACAAAATCAACATGCTGATCAAAGAAGATCATTATGAGTTACTGGAAATATTTAGAGATAATTACTTAAAGGTTGGTAAAGTCAACTCTCCTCAAGATAAGAAACTTCTTATTGCTTTATTTAAAGAATTCAATGATGTCTTTGCATGGGATTACGTTGATTTGAAAGGGTGTGACCCTCAATTAAACTAAAACAAAATTGAATTAGAACCCAATTCAAGGCCAATTAGGCAAAGGAAAAGGCCAATTAACCCCAAATTAGATCCTTTAATTCTCAAGGAGCTCAATAAATTGCTAGATAGTGGCATAATTTTTCCAATCAAGCATAGATCTTGGGTTTCAAATCTAGTCTCTGTGAGGAAGAAAAATGGGGAGATTAGATTATGTGTAGACTTTAGAGACCTCAATAGGGCATCTCTAAAAGATATAAATCCTCTTCCATCCATGGAACAAATTTTACTGTATGTCTCTGGTTCTGAAATATTTTCTCTTCTTGATGGTTATTCTAGCTATAACCAAGTACTAGTGAGGGATGAAGATCAATTTAAAACTACCTTTACCACTAAATGGGGAACAATGGCCTACAAAAGAATTCCATTTGATTAATCAAATGCAGGAGCCACATTCCAAAAGGCTATGGACATGGCTTTTAAAAATTTAATGTATAAATTTGTTCTAGTCTACTTGGATGATGTTACTATCTACAAAAAAGTTGCAGATCAGCATATAGGCCATTTAAGGCAAGTATTTCAAAGATGCAGAGATTTTGGGATCTCTCTCAACCCCCAAAAGTTAGTTTTTGCAGTTCATGAGGGTAAGATTTTAGGCTACCAAGTTTCAAAGAAGGGTACAACAATAGACCCTGAAAGAATCCATGCAATTTTGGATATGTCATTGCCAAAGCATAAGAAAGGGCTGAAAATTTTTATTGGTAGAATTAAATTTGTTAGGCGCTTTATTCCAGATATTGCAAATTTGCTAAAACCCTTAACAGCAATGCTAAAGAAAAATGTACCTTTCAACTGGACTAAGGAAAGAAAGTCAATTTTTTAGCATATCAAATAAGCCTTGTCATCAGCTCCTACCTTAGCTAATCCTGATTTTACTAAAGATTTTATTTTATATGCTTTTGGAGGCTATGATACCATTATAGCTATGTTGGTACAGAAAAATGGTGACAATTTAGAGAAGCCAGTAGCTTTTTTCAGCAAAGGAATGGATGACTATGAACAAAGGTACAGTTTTGTTGAGAAACATGTACTTGATGTTATCAAATCCTTAAAGAAATTCAAACATTTTGTGCCTAGAGATAAAATTCACCTTATGGTTGCACACCCTAGCATCAAATATTTTATATTAAATAAGGATGTAAATGAAAAGAGGGCAGGTTGGATCACTAAAGTTATGGAATATGATATACATATCTATGTAACCAAGCTAGTTAGAGGCAAGGGTTTGTGTCAAGAGATGGCAGAGAAAGAAGCACATGATGCTGAAAACATTAATGAGGTTGTTTTGCTTCATGACAATCCCATATTTGATAACCAACCAACAACTTGGTTGATTGATATGAGCAAATTTCTGCAAAATGGACATTGTCAAACTGATCTTAATAAGGCCAAAAGGAGGTATTTTAGATTACAATTTGTCCATTATGTATTAATAAATGGTATGATTTATAGAAAATATTATTCTTGAATGTTGTTGAAATGCATTGATACTACTAATCAAAACAAAATTTTATCTGAGTTCCATGATGGATCATGTGGAGGACACTTCAACCCTAAAAATACAACATGGAAAATATTAAGAGTAGGCTATTATTGGCCTGATCTATTTAAGGATGCCCATTCTTGGGAAAGAAGATGTAAAAAATGTGCTTTGTTTGTAGGAAAACAAAGGCTAGTAGCATTGCCACTAAAGCCTATCATTGTTGAGAAGCCATTTATCAAGTAGGGAGTGGATTTCATAGGTCCAATTAACCCCAATTCTAGTTCAGTTCACAAATGGATCTTAACTGCCATAGACTACTTTACAAGATGGAATGAAGCCGTTGCATTAAAGGAATCAACTAGATATGCTATTCTTAAATTTTATGAAGACATTATAACCAGTTTTGGAGTACCCTAATCAATTATGCCATATCATGCATTGGCTTTTGTTGGTTCTAGAATAATAGAATGGGCTGTTAAAAATGGAATATATGTGAATACATCATCTAACTATTACCCTCAGGGTAATGGGCTTGTTGAGTCTACTAACAAAAACCTAATAAGGATTATCAAAAGGACTCTACATGAGAACAAGATGGATTTTCATACTAAACCTAAAGCAGCCCTATGGCTGGATATAATTACACCAAAGCAGATCACTAGAAGCTCACCCTATTTATTGGTTTATGGTAAAGAAGCAAGGTTACTTATTTCTAATTAGTTTCCAGCCATGCAATTGGCTGATCAGATGTTTTTGTTTGAAGAGGAAGATCCTCTTAAGTTGAGGTATGTTGAATTGTTGCAGCTAGAGGAGAAGAGAAGCACAACCTTAAGGAATATTGAGCTAAGGAAGAATCAGATTAAGAGGAATTTTGATAAAAAGGCAACTCCTAAAAAGTTTAGAGAAGGCGACCTAGTTCTGAAATGGGATGTACTAAAGAGAAGACCAGTGCAACATGATAAATTTGATAATTTCTGGTCAGGCCAATTTGTCATTGCTGAATGTAAAGAGAATAATGCTTTTTAGTTATCTACCATAGATGGAGAAATATTGCCAATCCCAGTCAATGGGATCTTCCTCAAGCTTTGCTTTGAGGGTTAGTACTTTCAGTTTTAGTTTCTTTTCAATAAGTATTGTCGAGCACTAAGGGTCATTAGTTTTCATTTTCAATCAAATGCCTTCCTGGCATAGGTCCTAGTTAGGTTTTTAATCCTAGGTCTAGGTTTCATTTATTTTTTTAATAAAGGCTGCATTTTTATGTTCTAGATTTTGACTCTATTGCCCTAGGGATAAGGTCTAAAGTTCATGTCTAGCAGGGAGACATCCAGAAAAGGTCGCCAGAATTGTTATCCTAATTTTACATATGGAGGATGAAAATCATGAACACTAAAAAATTGCATAAAGGTATACCTCTTCAACATTTCTATTCAGAAGATGATAATGAAATAAATTTCCATTGCATTCATATTATCAGAATATTGTACTCTAAGTATTGATCATGTTCAAAATTCAAAATTCATAATTGATCATTACATTGTGCATTCAAACTGAATGTAGTAAGCAAATGTTTCTTCCATGTTACATCTTTTTGATTTAAAACTTAGAGTTAATTACTGAAAAAAAAGCATGACATAATCATGAGTAGGGGTCCATGCATTGCCTTGTAGGGTGTCTGCATTTGGTTGTGGGTTGTTTGTCCTCTGTCCAGTCTTCATGTTTGTCCACTATCCAATATTCATGTTAGTTCTCCATACTAGGTCCAGGGTCCTATCCCGCATCATGGAAAGAGAGAAATATTAGATCCAAATTGGATCTAAGCAATGCATGGAAACCAAAACAACATACAACAATCAAACTTGCAGAGCTGTAAATTTACCAATAGCATCAATACAACAACAAAATATGCCTCAACATCAACTGAATAAAAATATCAAAGGGACATATATCTATGAAATTTTTTATTGCATATGGTTATCATTCTGCATTATTCAAAGAATTGTTGTTTGTAAAAATAGAAGAATCTGAATCAAAGGGACTTAGGTCTTGGAGCTGAGAAACCTTTTTTAGAAAAAAATCAAAATGTTAGGTTAGTAAACACAACCAATCAACCAAAATTCATGCATAAGTGTCATTTCGTATGGCACTCAAACACAAACATTGATTGGTTGATCCTATTCACTAACCTAACATATTGATTTGTGTTGTGTGCAAAAAAAGTAATCAGAGATTGACTTAATGCAGATAATAAAGATAATGTAGTGAGTGTCAAAATCCCATGCTCAAACTTCACAAAATGCAATACATGCAATATAAGATAGGTGTGTGCATTACAATGTTATGATCTAATGCTATGTGCACAGATGCAGAAGAAAGAGATAAAGTTCATAAAAGTTGGTACAGAATGCAAGCATGTTGTTACATGTTTAAAATACTATTGAAGCAAGATGTAGAGTACAGTAATGTTGCAGAAGGCACATGTACAATGAAGGGTTCCTAAAAAGATATGTAGAAGAGTAAATGAATGATTATTTACAATCAAGAAAAAAGGTAACAGTGTTGTTCAATTTTTCACAAATGTAGTTCTTCATCTAAATACTGATTGAACTAGACTATCAAGACTCAAGAATAGGACTACAAATTTAAGAAAATGAGGTAAAACTATACTCTATCATTATACAAGAAAAAATTGAATGTAATTTGGTTTGAAATATTGTTCTGAAATCATCAAATAAATAGTGCATTTACAAGAAAGGAACACTAATACTGTTACAAAGAAGTATGCATATACAAAAGAGCCAATTGAATTGGATTCCATTGAGGGAATGCATACTTATAGTTAAAAATGTTACTATCAATCTATAGTGAAACCAAATATTGTTGTTCATGTTTACATAACAGTGAAACATGCAAATATGAGAAGAAAATGACAGTATCATTCTTTTATTACTAATGCATATGCAATGAAAGTATCAGTTCTGTAAACTGTTGACATTCAATAAGAGAAAAGAAAAACTTGCTATTGTCTTAATAATGCTCTAAATATTGTTATCTATGAATAAGAAAGGATAATAAAACAGCAGTTTTCTTCTTTACAGTAAAATGAAAGAGAAGATGCATATTCGGTACTGATATCTTTTATGCATATATAACACAAGAGTTGGAGAAAATAAAAAGTTGATGTTATTGTACAGGTTCAAAAGGAAGTTAGATAAGCAATGTTGTTATAGATACAATTGTTCATTTTTGAATAGCAATTTGTAATTCAATATAAATATGCATGCATATGAAAGAGATGTGAGACAGAGAAGAAGAAATATACATATTCGGGTATCGAGCTTTAGCTCGTAGGAATTGCTCATGGGAGTCATGAGCCCGTGCTTGAACCCCATGTGTAATATTTGAATAATAACTAATGACAGTATATTAATATGATATTGGTCACTATTTTTATAGAGGTTAAACCATACAGAGCATGGAGACAAAAAATAGAGTTCCGGGGATGATACAAGCATATGTTAGAAACAGAGATGCAGAAAACAAGGTCACACTCAATACAAGATATAGGGAGCATGCAAATGTGTCCAGTTCAAAAAAAAAAAACAAGTCCCCAACATATTTAAAATGTATTTCAGAAAAAACAGTGATATCCTTTGAAGTCATGTTTTAAACATTCAAAAGAGCTGACAGAGAAGATGAAGTTAATCTCTCAGCTAAAACGACAGATAGTGATAAATAATGACAGTTTTTTTTAGCAAGAAATCATGATGGAAAGAAAAAAATAGACATGATGGGGTTACAAATAGAGCAGAATAAAAAACTCAGAGTTATCTGCTGGAAAAGAGGAATACCCAGAACAATAAAATCCCAGATATCACTTTAATAAACATAATGAAGCCCAAGTTCAAGAGAAGATGCAAAGGAAAGTTGGAATGTAACTTATCTATAAGTTACATTTAGAAAAGTAGTGGTGAAGCCCAAGTTCATGCAGAGAAGAAAAAAAAGTGACATACATTATGGCATGTGACTCCAAGTTCTAGTTAAAGAGCCTGTGATATAGAGGAGAGCCCCAACTCTCTGCTTTCAGAAGACAATAAGTTAAACTCCAGCGCCAAGCAGAGCCTAAGCTCTTCATTTCATACCTATTTATAGTTGGAGTTTGAAGTGCTATGCTAAAAAATGAATGCACATTCATGATCATTGCTAATGGTGAAGAAAAGAAAACAAATGTTTCTATGTTCTAGCTTGTGGACCACAGAGAAAAGTTCAAAATCACAAAAAACCAACTCCCAAATAGTAGTGGTAACATCCAGTTCGACAACATGAGCATCAGACACACAAAATCCAGTGATGAATACCATATCCATACCATGGCAGCACCAATAAGAAAACCCTAACTTCTCCCCAATACAGAATGCAAAAGTGGAATGGAATAATGCTTATGCCAAGTTTTGGCAAGTTTTGAAATCCGTAGTCAAAGCAGTAAAGGCTCATTAAATAGTACAGTGTATGATAGCTTTTCCCAAGTGCCATGAAAGTACCTCAAGTGCCACGATAGAAATAGATCTTTTACAGTGGGTTTGGTCATGTTGACCTTGGCTATAGTGTCGAATTAGGCATGGTTAGCTATATGCTATGGTCGTGTTTGATGTGAGTCAGGGTCTTTTTATGTTATGTAGTTGGGGGTGTGTGCTATGGGATTAAGATATTTGTATTTGTTAGGGTTTTTGTTTATGCTAGTAATATTTATGAAAAATTATAAATCTTGAAATACCAACTTTAGAGGGCTTGATTTAGGGCTAGATTTTAGGCATCAATCATGCCTTAGATTTATGGATTTAGCTATTTTCAAGGCTTTTTTGGAGGAGTTTTGGGGGGAGGTATGGATTTTCAAAAATTATCCTTGAGGGATATATACTTGAGCTTCTGATTTCAGTATGGGGGGTCATAATCTAGAAGGGAGGTGCTTTTAGCAAACTTTCTATTCCTATACACTTTCCTTATGCATTTTGTATCCACTAGTTCATGTTTTATGCAGATTATGTTCAAGTGGATGCACATATTCCTTGACATTTTGTGTACTTTCTCATGTAACTATTTTGATAATTTTGGGGAATATAGAGCTTGCCCCATTATTCATACATCATTTGAGTTTTCTTTTATCATTCCTTTTTTTAGTTTTCTACATTTAAGTGTAATGTGTTTTGCAACATAGAATAGTGAATTGATTTAATTCCTATTCTTAATTGTGGAGTGTAACCTTTTGCAGAAATTTGCATGTTTGTTGGCAGAATTATTACTATTTTTGGTAAAAACCTCAATAGTGAGAGTCAGGTTAGAATATGCATGGAACAATGATTGCTATTGCAGAAATCATTAGGGTATGTTATGAAGATGGTAGCTTGAAATTCCTGGAAGTCTGAATTCAATTTGGTGTATCACCTTTTCATTTTTGTTGATTCATTTTTAACCATCTTTTTCCCTTTTCCCCAATCAGAAAGCAGTCATAGGTGATATTCCAAATCAAATAGGAACTGACCTAGAATCCATAGACTCCTTAATCAGATTCTACCCACAACTTAGGAAGGTTTCCATTATTACCATGAAATATTAGTATGCCCTAACGCCTGAGTTATGGTGATATTTTTTTGAGCTTAGCAGGAATGACTCTAGACCACAAGGAGAGACTAAATTGACAAAGGAAAGTAGTGAAAACAGTGGTAGAGGTAATTATGGAAGAGGAAGGGGTCCTAGCAACAGTTGTAGACAAATATTTGGAGGTTTTAGTAGAGTTTCCTATTTTTCAAACATGAAGTGTTATAACTTCCACCAATTTGGTCACCCTGCATATAGATACCAAGACAAAGAAGAATATTCTCAATCAGAAAGAAGGGTAAATTGTGTGCAAGAGGACACTAGAAATTTCAAGTCTCCTTAGATCAATCTTGATTCAAAGAGAGGGGAAATTTGATGATAACAAGAGTTTTGATTCAAGAACCATTTAGAGAAGAGCCAAAGCAAAGGAGATCATTGTTCAAGGTGAATTGTAGGATTCTTGCCAAAGTGTGTAAGGTGATCATTGACGCAAGGTCAACTAATAATATAATCTTAGAAGAAGTAGTTAGTAAACTTGTAATGTGTAGGATACCTAATGACCATCCTTAGAAGGTGATATGGTTAAATAAAGGACATGTCCTAGTCAATGAACAATCTTTGATTAAGTTTGCATTTGGAGGATATAATGACAAGATTCTTTGTAATGTACTACCTATGGATTCTCACCATCTCTTCTTGGGGAGACCATGGAAATTTGTTAGGAAAAACATGCACAATGGGAGAATAACTCCTATTCATTTAAGATGGATGGAGTACCATACAACATCTAGTCTTTGGTGGAGGAAGAAGGGGTGAAGACTAGTCCTAATGTGTTGGTAGTTGGGGGAAAATAATTACTCCTACAAGACCTCAAGAGAGAGGAAGAAGAAAGTTTTTCTATTATGATGAATCCTAAGGAGGAGAAGAAAACTAAACCAACACCCTTACCAAAAGAAGTACAACAACTTTTGGAGCAGTTCAAATATATTGTAAGTGATAGATCATCTGGAGTCCTACCACATCAAACGGTAGTAAGTCACCAAATTGACTTCATACTAAGGCATCATTGCCTAATAAAGCTAAATATAAAATGACTCCTAAGAAGAATAAGGAGATAGAAAGATAAGTACAAGAGTTACTTGATCAAGGCCTAATAAAGAATAGAATAAGTCCTTATGCAGTGCTAGTGGTGTTAGAATCAAAGAAAGGATGTAAGTGGTGACTTTGTATTGAATCCAAAGAAATAAATAGAATAATAATTAGATAGAAGTTTCTGATCCCTAGGATTGAGGACCTAATGGACTATCTTAGAGGAGCTAAGTATATTACCAAGTTAGATCTAAAAAGTGGCTACCGTCAAATTTGAATCAAGGAGGGTAATGAGTGGAAGACAGACTTCAAAACCACAAAAGGTCTATATGAGTGGATTTTCATGTCATTTGGGCTTAGTATGCCCCTATTACATTCATAAGATTGATGAATGAAGTTCTAAAGGACTACATAGGAAGGTTTGTGGTAGTATATTTTGATGACATCCTCATATTTAGTAAAACCAAAGAAGAACACCTTTAACATTTGGAGATTGTGTTAAAGAGATTGCATGAGGAGAAATTAGCCATCACTTTGGAGAAGTGTGAGTTCTTTAAGAAAGAATTGGTATACCTTGGGTTTTGGGTCTCACAAAGGACATTGAAGATGGGTCCTAGAAAAATGGAGGCTATACTTAGCTGGCCTACTCCTACATCTGGTATTGAGTTAAGAATTTTTCATGGGCTTGCCCAATTTTGCAGAAAGTTTAATAGGGGATTTAGTGTCATTTGTGCCCCAGTCTTAGATACCATTAAAGGTGGGTTGAAAACTAAATTTAGGTGGACTGAGGAAACTAATAGGGGGTTTGAGATGTTGAAACAAAAATTAGCCACCCAACCTATCCTTGTACTACCAATTTTTGATAGACTATTTACCCTAGAGTGTGATGCTAGCAATATAATAGTGAGCTATTTTAATTAAGAGGGTAGACCAGTAGCTTTATATAGTGAAAAAATAAATGAGGCTAAAAAATGGTACTCCTCATATGATCTAGAGCTCTATGCATTAGTTCAAGCCCTTATAAAATGGAGACACTATCTCCTACCCAAAGAGTTTGTAGTGTTTAATGATAACCAAGCCTTAAGCTTTATCAACTCCCAAGACAAGCTAAGTAATAGGAATATTAAGTGGATGAAATTTCTATAAGCCTATCCCTTTACTATTAAGCAAAAGAAGGGTCAAATTAACAATGTTGCTAATGATTTGAGCAGGAAGCTTCTCACTATTGAGGAAGTGATTGCATAGTATAGGGGTGGAAAGTCTTAAGGGTCTCTAGCAGGAAGATGAAGATTTCTCAGAGGCCTACAAGGTATGTGTGGAATTTAACAACCATTTCCATAGTCAATTTTCTGACTACACATTGCAGAATGGGTTATTGTTTAGGAGAGATAGTTATGTGTGCCCAAGGGATCTATGAGGGAAAATATTATACAAGAAAATCATAATGGAAGTTACAGTGGACATTTTGTTTATCGGTAAAAGGTCATAGCCAAAATATTTATTAATATAATTTATAGTTTATAGAATCTCCATTCACTGCGGGCACTTGTATAAAAGAATGGAGAAGAAAACCTCAAATATAGCTCGGGACTAAAGTCTAGATCATCATATTACATATAATTATGAGGGCATTCCCTCATTTACAAAGATGGTATTAAACCATAGTTTACATTGAAACCACATATAAGAGAATTCATTTAGTTATTTTATCCTTTGGCATTACATTCTCCACTATTGGTACTATTGACTTTGAACTAATTTTTAAAAAATGGGTACCCTATTCATTAGAGACCATACCATGAACCAGGCCACTAATCCCTATCTTTCCAATCCAAGTTAAGTTGTTCCTGTATATATTATACAACTAAAAAAAATTTATTAATCAAGATACCATATTTCTTTAGTCCTTATGAGAGCCACCTTTATAAAGGTCAAAGTCAGATACCTTATTAAGAGGATCTAAATTTCTAGTCTCAACAAGACCCTTGAGTTAGTTTAGAGATTATACTACTATCCTAGGATGTAGAAGGATGTTAGAAAGTATGTATAATAATGCATTGTGTTCCAAAAATCTAAAGGTATTATTTTTAATGTTGGTCTCTATCATCCCTTACACATTCCCAATAGGCCATGGGAATGTATCAACATGGATTTTATAGTTGTCTTACCAAGGACAAATTGTGGCTTTGATAGTTTCTTTGTAGTTATTGATATGTTCAGTAAGATGAGCCACTTTATTCCATGTAAAACTAGACATGATGTTAGCTTCATTGATTAATTGTTTTTTAAGGAAATTAATAGAATCCATGGATTTCCCATCAGTATAGTTTCAAATACAGATGTCAAATTCATGGGACATATTTGGATGACATTGTGGAAGAGATTGAGAACTAATATATCATTTGGAATAGCTTATCGTCCCAATAATTATGGTCAAAATAGGATCTTAGGTATCCTTCTAAGGTGCTTTAAAAAGTAATATGGATAGGTATGGGATCAATTGCTACCACATGAAGAGTTTTCCTATAATGACAATGTGAATAGGAAAACTTGTAAAATTCCTTTTGCAGTGGTTTATGGTGCTCATCCCAGGAGTGTTTGTGAACTCAGAGATTTAGGAAACATGGAGGGTAGAATTGGGTATGTAGAGGATTTCATCCAATCAATGAAAGAGGCACATGATCAAGTCAGGAAGACACTCACAGAGGCATCAAAAATATTGAAAGCCAAAGTGGATGAAAGGAAAAAGGAATTGCAGTTTGAAGTGTGAGACTTAGTGATGGTACATCTAAATTAAGCCAGATTGAAGAAAGGAATTCCAAGTAAGTTGAAGGTGAGAAGGATATAACCATGCAAAGTCCTAGCAAAGTATGGAGAAAATGCTTAAAAGATTGAACTTCCCACAGATTTAGTAATATCACCAGTGTTTAATGTGCAAGACCTCATCAAATACAAAGGTCCAAAGCCAAAAGAGACTAAGGATACTTTAGATATGGAGAAGGATACAATTTATGTGCCCCTACCATCCAAGAGAAATCCACTAGTAGAGAGGATACTATACTCCAGAGTTAAGAAGAAGAATAGACATGGAAAATACATAGAACACCTGATCAAATGGAAAAACCTACCTTAAGAAAAAGCCACTTGGGTTACAGAAGGTGGGAATAGATCCTTTATTATTAACTCAATATGGAACTTGACTTCTTTGTTCAGAGGGAGCATGGTGCAGGAGCACCTAGGGGTTTAAATCCTCAAATTTTGATGTGAAAGACCTTCTAATGCTCTTGGTTTGAAATAAGGTTTATTAGGTTTCTTTAGGATTGGTGTGATGTTGTTTAGATAGTTTTGTGCTTTGTTATGTTCTTTTTGGTCCAAGAGACCCTTGTGATGTCCTGAATGCCAAAAATGGGACAAAATGTGTAATTGGAACCTAGAATGATTAGGTGGGCATATTTAGTGTATTTTTAGGTTTAGGAAATGATTTTTGTCTTTTTAGAACCCATTCATTGGGTAGGAGAAACAAATTGCCAAAAATTGTAAAAGATGCAAAATGTTGCTTGAGCAACATTTGCAACTTTCAAATGTTGCTCGACACCATTTGGACAATATTTGATTTTTCCACAATGGAAGTTATGGGTCAATTTGGGTAGTTGTTTGAGCCCAGGTAACATATTTAAGGTTTTCCAAGTGATTTTACAGAGGTTGGACCAATTTTTATTTCATTACCAAGAAGTTACAAAGTAGCAATTCACTGTATTTACATAGTTTTGGAGATTCCGGTTGAAATCAATGCAAATGGGCCGAATCATTTAATATTATGTCAAATTCAGCTTATAATATTTGTTTTATTGTTTTTTAATCATTTCATATGGATTTATTTTATAGTTTTGAGTGCATAAATAAAAACTAATCCTTCCTGGACTGTTCTTTGCCAGTGCAAGGGTTTGGTCTATAAAAATGGGTCTAAGGTGAGATTCCTCCATTAGATCCTTATAGCTCATGGAAAGTGGAAAGTAGAGCCCTTTTATAGTATGTTATTTATTTTACAGGTTGTGGAAGTGGAATTTTCAATTTTTGCAAGCTTTCCCTAGGCGAGATAAACTGTACTCGGTTAGGAGCAAAAAGACAATAGTCAGCTCTAAATTGCAGGGTTGGATTAAACTAAGTGAACTAATGAATGTAGAATGGTATTAGGGCATGGAGGAATCCATAGAACTAGTGGTGAGGGTTGGTGAGCCCATCTCAAACATTTTCCTTGAATTTGAATGAATTAGCCCTATTTTTAAGGACATTGTCAGAGTCTTCATTAAGGTATTGTACAGATAGTTTGTAAACCCCAAACCCTAGAAATATTTAAGTTTGTGAAAAAGGGTATCTGGAACAATGATCAGTTAAGAGGATTATTTGGGATGTTTGTAAGTTATTAGTTTTTAGGAGCCTAATTAGGGCTACAAGAGTTACTATCCCTTCACCTATGAACTCTATAACTCGATGAAGAAATGGTTGAACTATAGACCAAGATCTTCAATAATGGATGTAATATGATGAAATTGGAGTGTTTCAATCCTGCAAAGTAATTGGTGAGATGTTATGAAGTTTTGGGGAATCTACCCTAGTAGGTTAAAGGAAGAGTTGATCCACCTTTCGTAGAGAGCCCCTTGGGGAATAGGAGAAAGGAACTAAGTATTTACTCCTAGGTTAGGGTTAGAAAATAAAACCCTTAGTAGGTCTAGAATTTGACCTAAGGTAGAGTCAATATGACTCAAGATAGGAGCCTCCCTATCAAAAGGTCTTTGCTTGATATGGAAGGAAATGTAGAAAGTGGTAAAAATAAAAGAGACTAGAGCAATGGTAAAAAGAAACCCAACAAGAGCTCTGATCACAGATAGGGCACTTATTTTTGTCAAATTAAATCACAATTAAGAGAGACAAAATAAAAAGAATAACAAGGAGAAAATGATATGGCCATTGCAGTAGGACTTGATGAGAGAGTTGTAATGTCAAATTCATTTATGAAAGATAATGACTTTATTAAGCCCGGTGAATTCAAGAGTTGCTTGTTTAAGCTAAAACTTAGAGAATTAAGGCAAAACCTGATTTTAGAAGAGGGTGGTGAACAAAGGAATGAAGAAATTTTTAAAGCGTTGTAGGAATCTAATCTTGATAGTGAATCAATTCCTATTGAACATGCAAGATAATTGGTAAAGAATAGTGGTATGTTATTGATGCTTGATTAGGATATATAGTCCACTTTCATCATTGATCAAATTAGGAAACACGAGGACACAATGTTCAAATCTAAATTTGAAATTAGTAATGTGTTGAGAGGATAGGGTTTTGATCCTAAGTTGAAAACATTACCTATTTGTTTCTTGGCTCTTCCTACAAAAAGCCACATTCGTTGAATATCAGAGAGGAAAGAAAGGAAGACATGTTGATTTGGAATGTACAAAAACTAGTGATACAAAAATTGCAACCTCAATGAATCAAGTTTCCTTTATGAACCTGACAAAGACAGAGGATCTGTATAAGAGGTATGAGAAAACTTTTAATAAGATGATTTCTTTGGCTAAGAAGTATGAGGAAGTAATCATAAGGAACAATACTTTAGAAGAATAATTGGAAGAGTTAAAAAAACATGCAAATGAGCCCCCTCAATTACTAATAATAGTTAAGTTTGATGCATCTATAGAAACTCAGATTGATGCAACGCTTATGGAGGAAAAATTATTGATATTGTGGCGACTAATCATGTAGTAGGTGTTGATATTATGGTGACATGTCTGGTAGTTTCCGGAGGTGAGGGGCGGTAGCCCCAAATCAGAGGCCGGCTCGAAGGGCCAAAATTTTTTGGTTCTTTTTTAGGAAAGAGATTTGCTTTTTTGGGAAAAAGAAGACTGACATTGTAAAACCCTAAAATGGTCAATTTTAGAGGTTGCCCTAAAACACATGTTATAAGCGTTTGAGATGTATAATGCATTGTAAGGTTGTGTAGGTTTTTGCTGGATAATAAGAAAGCTTGGAGGACTGTGTAGGTGGACGTAGCCCAGGTTTTGAGTGAACCATGTTAAATCTATGTGTTATTTGTGTTTAGTTTATATCTTCTATTATTTCTTTGTATAACTATTTATTCTTATATTTTTCCGATTCTGTCAAACCCTAACAATTGGTATCAGAGCTAGGTTTATTGTTGTAGATTGACAAGACTTTCAGATTTGAGTGGGACCAATGGAGGATTCCAAATTCAAGATTGAAAAATTTTATGGCCAAAATTTTCAGTTGTGGAAAATGCAAATGGAAGATTATCTGTATCAAAAGGACCTGTGGAAGCCATTAGAAGGAAAAACCAAGAAATAAGGAACTATGTCAATAGAGGACTATGAGGTCTTGGATAGGAAGGCACTAGGATCTATTCAATGGTGCCTTGTACTATCTGTAACATTCAACATATCAAAGGCAACAATGACCATAGAGCTGATGGAGACATTGGCTAAGTTATACGAGAAACCCTCATCTTCGAATAAGTTATTTATTATGAAGTGTTTATTTAATATGAAAATGGGTGAGGGAGGATCTATATCGAATAAATTAAATGAATTTAACACCATCACCAATCAATTTTCATCCATAAAAATTGTATTTGATGAAGAGGTTAGGACTCTCTTACTTTTATGTTCTTTGCCAGAAAGCTGGAATAGTTTGGTTATGGATGTAAGAAACTCTGTCTCTAGTTCAAATACTTTGAAATTTGATGAAGTTGTTGGTGTTATACTAAGCGAGGAAATGCGACAAGAAAGAATAGGTGAAACTTCAACCTCATCAAGTTCCACTTTAAATGTGGAGAACAGAGGAAGAACAAGTGAAAGAGGAAAAGGCCCTTCACATGCAAAGTCATGAGGGAAGTCAAATAAAGGACGTTCTTAATCTAAAGGAAAGAAAGATTGATGGTACCGTGGAAATCCTAGTCACCTGAAGAAAGACTCTTGGTCTCAGAAAAACAAACAAGGAGACGGAAATGAAGATAACAGTAAGGAAGCTAATGTTGCAAGTAATACTTTACAAGATGCTTTAATATTATGTTTGGATAATGTTAATGATTCTTGGGTAATTGATTTTGGGGCTTCATGATGCAGGAGCATCTTGGGTGTAAGGGCAATCTTGCATCACCCAAAAATATGTGTTTTTCTATTAAATAAGGGCTATTTTGTACAAAGTTGCTATTTTTGTAAACTTACTATTTTTAGTAAGTTGGTCGTTTGAACTTAGAATGTTCTAATTATCCAAGTGAAGGTTCATCTTAGTCATATAATAATGCTAGTTGAATTTCATTGACAGATCATCTGTATTGGCGAAGTTATTAAGGATTTACTATTGAGATTTTAGGGTGCAAAACCTTTGAGCTCAATTTTCAGGACCTTAGAGGCTCTGGATCGAGGTTGAACCCCCCGCTGACTAATGCTTCGCAAGTTAGGCACTGTAGATCGTGATCTCCCCTTTCCGAAAAGTGGTTATAATAGCCAATTGGAGCTACGGTTCAAAAGTTATGGCTTCCAGAAGTTGGGCTACCTAATCTCATGTTTTGTAAATATTTAAAGCCGACCCTTTTGTAAT
>MU224632.1:18905-41823 GCA_018584345.1 Thuja plicata | reverse complement strand
TATATATATTATCATCCTTTGTAAGTATAATATAAATAAATTATAATTAAATATACTTTATTGATATCATTATTTTAAGAATGTTAAACTATTATTTATTATTTATGAAAATTATTATTTTTAATTATTTTTTGAACTAAAATAATCATGACTAAAATACAAATTTTTGATCATATATTATACTATAGTGAAAGTTGTAATGCAAAGTTCTAATAAGTGGTGGATTATGATTTTATCTATATTAACATAAAAATCGAAATGAAATAAATAATATACATGCTAAACTTTAATTTATATCAAGCATGAAAATATCTATAAAAGTAATTATCCAAGTATGAGAATATAAATTAAAAGGAGTTGCACAAACATTTGGAGAAAAAAAAGGAGCGTAGAAAACTAATTTCTGGATCATTCGATCTTCTATGAAAAATTATTCCTTTTAAATATAAATGTTTAGAATACCTTAAATGTACTTAATAATGATTTTTCTTTCAAAATGGAGTCTATTCAAATCGACAATTTATTTAAACTTTACTTTTTAAATCATTCATTATAGAAACTTCTTTTATTTGATTCATTAAATGGATCATCATGAAATACTATAACATTTAAAATTTTAATTGATCAACTGGATAATGGAGGAACCGAACTGGAAAACAAAGAAATGAGACGCTTACTGATTGAACATGAACCAGAATGAATCAGTAACATTGAAGGACATGATTCCATGATAACTTCTTTACAATAACCTCCATTAATGTAATGTCTGCAATTACAAATGTATGGCTCTCTGGCGGCACATTTGTACTCTCTTCTAATCTTCTATCCTCTATTCACCCGTAACTTTTATATCTTGCTCTATTACATACTGTCCATTTATAGATAATTCCTCGACAGTTACAAAACCGTCCTATGACCCTTCGAATTCCATTCTGCTTGTTAGTTATTATATAATCCCTTTTTCGAATCGGTTACAATGCAAATTAATAAATCAAACATTTCTTGACATGGTTCCAGAAGTTGTAAATGACTTAAATATATCAATATTCTGATAATGAACAAATGTCGAGGTGCCCCTGCACCAAATTCACAAATAGTTCTAAATTTTTGAATCAATTCATCAATTCGATGAGTTTTATATACCAATCACTAAAATGCTTCTTTTTTCTGTGTAACATTATATGCTTTCTTAAGCTTTGAGTCGTGGACTGTGTTATGTTTAGAGTTAGTAGGATTAACTTTCTTGGGAGTTACCTTTAGTATTTATTATACTTCAAATCCCCCCATGACTATAACTAATCAAAGGAATTGTGTATACATTTAATTAAGTTGTAGATCCATGAGATCATATTTTCTTTTGATTATATTAAGCTAATTAATCATAAAATTTATTTAAAATTATTTTAATTCAAAATTTCATCTCTCTCTCCGTATATATATATATTATAATAATAATAATAATAATTTAATTTATACTATGAACCCTCACTAAAGGAAGCCATCTCTAATGTTTAATGTATTTAGATCTCTTGTGTTAAGGGTCTTTGATACCCTTCCTTAGGACTACGTTTGGGTTTTGAGTGCATATTATGACTAATTAATTAGATTTAATTATACTAATACAATTGATAAATAAAGATTAAAACATACTACATATTGCCTGATTAACAAGTGTCACGTAGTGGTGAGTACTTGCCTTAATTTGTGTAAGTAGTTTTAATTTTAATAAGTTGTGAGTAATGTTTGTGAGAGAGCAAGCCATATTGTAGAAACTAACAGTCGATAGTTTATTCAATTAAATTAAACCTAAAGGTGTTATTTGGTTCCCTAGTATCTTAAATATAGCTTAGAAGGTTTGATACAATACTATATTTATTGAAATGTTGTGCACAGAGTTTTGTTGAATTTTACTTTGACAAGCTCTGCTTATTCGTTTCTTGTAAAGCTGAATGTAATGGTCGAATAAGAATCAGAAATTTTTCCCATGCTACAAAAGCATTGGATGTGGAATAATTGAAAAGACTTTCACCACTAAAGCCCATAACAAATGGTAGGATATCATATTCTGATAAAGCTGAGTGTACTCTTTTTTTTTTTTCTGTGAACTTATCTAAACTGAGAAAGCTTCAAAAGGGACTCGACCACAACTAAAATTAGTAAAATACCCAGCAAAGTGTTATATTTCAATTGCGGAATTAGTATCTTTCTATTGAATAATATTAAATTATTTAAACGAAGAATCCACTTTTGGAAGTCAATAAAATTTATATTATAAAAATGAAATTCCATTGTATAGCTGTCATTCTATTTGTAATTTATTTTGCATTATTTCACTATAAAAAAGGTATGGAGGGAACACTGATGGAGGATCTAGGAGCGATGGTACGAGAAGATATGGGATGACTTTTTCTGCTGCAAATCTGATTCAGGCACCATTGTCTTCTTTTTTGGAGTATTTAGTGCTTTTGAGAGGTCGATCTCATCGCCGCGATAGTGAGGCTACAACTGGGTTGACAGCTGGAGGTGGCTCCTTCAGGGACAGAGAAAACAATGGCAGATCTACTGAGGTTTCTATTAGGATAATTGGAGCAAGGGAGCAAGAGCATGTGAGAGTAGGGGCAGTTGCATCTAATGTTGAAGAAATAGATACAGTTAATGGCGGTAATAATAATCATATGCAGGCTTCTTCAGTGCCTTTGTAGGGCACAGAAAATGTTGATATCAGTGGTGGAGGAAGTGTGGGCCCGTCTTCTTCAGTTAAACCACTGGCAATAAATTTTGTGCCTAACAATACAAAGACAGTTGTGTATAATTTATAAAAGATGAGTTCAGGTAATTAATCAGAAAATACAGAAATTACATATGAAGAATAGACAATGTGGATGCTCATGTCTACTGAATGCTTAATGCATCTCTTTATATTATAAGAAAAGGTGTCTAACACAGAACAGATGGATGCACAGCAAGGATATGACCAGCAAGTCTACAGTTATCCAGGCTAAGGTCCCCCACGAACTGCACAACATGCATTTTACTTAGCATTTGAAAACCAAAATTGTATTAGTGTTTTGTGAATTAATGGTAAGGACTGCACTCTTCAGCAGTGCAGTGTATTTACAATAGATGTATCAAAAATTCAAAATGATTAGTAAAGTTTTTTTCAAAGAACAAATAAGAAAAGATCTGTACTATCTTAAGATAGTAAGGTACTATCTTAAGATATATTGTCTTTGTATCTTAAACTGGGAATGAGTAGTATTGCAGGTTTGGAACCCAAACTTGTAACTTTGATATGTGTACGATGGTGCGATATATTCTTGTGCAAATGTATTGTTTGGCAGAGCTCGAACTATATCTGAAGCATCTGCAAGCTTAATAAAATATGATTAGTATACAGTATGGAGAAGAATGAATTAGAAAGTGTTGATTTATATAGAAACTTGTGCAATTTTGCAATGTCAAAACGAGTTTAAATATATCTCGCGTACTTGGCTTGATGATTGTATTCAAGGCAATGTACGGTCATCAAAGTCAATGATGATGTTATCTTTATTGAGTATATATTTTTCTTCTTTCTGTAACTCACGAACTGCAAATATTATTTTTGTCTTGTGATGTACATATTCTTCATATGTAATTTCTTGCAGCTGTGGAAACATATGAGCAAACATTTCCTTACGCAAAGTACATTCCAATTGGGTTTTGCTGTCAGTGGTCAGGATGCAATTAAAGCAATGTGTATATGTGTAGTCTGTTTATTCATTGCACTTGTTGCAATGAGCCATTTTGTTCTTTAGTATGCCAAAGTTTACAGAGTTGCAGTTGCATTTAGAGCAAGTTGGTTGAAACGGCATGGAGAAGGCATTTGCCACTCTGAGTACTCCATGTACCTATGTGTCGGATTTTGAAAAGTCATTTTTTTTTTTTTTTGTGTCAAAGATCAGAAAGTTTAGGAAAAAATTGTAAATTATTGAAGTTAGAATTGTAAATTATAGTATGGATAGTACGCAAGAAGTGTTAAAGGAATTTCAGAAGCATACCTCATATGTTGTATTCGGCAATTTGAGAAGACTTTCTTTTGTCTCTTTGTGTTCCATCTCTTCAATATATGTAGATTGCCCAGTGTAAAATGTTGGTTCCTTTGTATTGGCTCCCCTGACTATGGTTTTGAAGAACACAAGAGGGTAGTCTTTGGTTTGGACATGATGTTCAATGTTCAAATATTGTTGCAGCATACTTGGATGAAAAGATACCTAGATAAACAAAATATTTATTATGGTACTTAGACATTTTTGGAAGAAAATTTTTCTTGTATTGCAGGTGGGTCTTTACAACACTCTACCTGTGCATTATCGAATTTTGTGTCTCCATCTTTTATATCTACTGTATTTTGGTATGGTTTCCTCTTTGCACCGACAATTATGGCTCCCAGTGGTCCGACAGTGTACTGCTATGTGCTTTCAAGGAGAAGACATATTGTGGTACTAGGAATGAACATATGTTGTTTGCAGACTTGAGATATATTTTCAATTCTACTTTCTTGAGTCAATAGCAAAATACAGTCACAATATCCATGGTTAACCAGTTTTTGAAGATATTTGGAAATTTGTAACATGAATGCTTTCTCGAGGAAATATTTTGTGTTCAAACATGTGAATAAAATGTTTGGTAAGATTCAATGTCACAGTCATTTCTTCTTTCATGTCAGTGAGGTCTGCACGGAAGACTTATATTGAACTTTTTGCCTTGTCCAGATGAGTTTTGTACGTGACAATGACATCGCCTTCGAAGATCTGGCCACTTTGATGTGCATTTAGTTCTTCAATTGAAATTATATTTATAGTGTCATTGTTAGGTCTGCAAAGGCATTTGATTATTTTAGTTAAAGTTGTTTAGGAATGAAAAAAGGATAAGTGAAATGATGCATCATAAAACAAGAATTGGGGTGAGATGGTAATGTGAGATGTGTTTTGAAAAAGGGGGAGTATAGTGGGAGGTAAATCACATGAGGGAGTGAATGAAGTAAAAGAAGATAATGAACACTATATATATGTTGAGAATGTTAATAGAAATTTGTAATACAATTTGGAGGTTGTAGGTTATAATAAATAGAAAGAGTTGTAAAGATTGCAAAGATAAGAGTTTATGAAGACATCAAAAGGGTAGTGATGCTAACTTGTAAAAGATAGTGAGATGGTTAAGGAACATGAGATTATACTTATTTTCGTGACAAGTGTTATCCAATGTTTAAATTAGCATTTAATCCAGTGAAGAAAAGTATACTTTGATTAGAATGCAAGTATGGAGCCTTTGTGAAGAAGGTTGAATGCAAAGGAGCAGAAAAGATAGCAAGAACGTTAAATTGAAGTATGTTTGAAAAGCCATATCTTGAGGATGTAACTATGTCATTGTTTTTTGAAGAACAGAGCATAGTATAATGATTTGAGAGAGATAGTGAAAAGAGGAAATAAAGACCATTTTAGGAAGATGAAAGAATATGAAAGCACAAGTTTTCCGGCAACAAGGTCAGAAAGTGAGAGAGTTGGGAGAAATGTGCGAGAGATTGTGTTACTCCAACTTTATGAAAAAGAAGGTTTTGGGTGCATGAATAGAGAGAGCATAGGAAGGCCCGTCGAAATGCATTCATAATGAGATTTGAAGGATAGTTAATTAGAGAACGATGGTAAGATTAGAGGAGGTTGAGCATATTGAGTGGTGAGATGTCATAGGTTTTGATAAATGAATGTAGTGGTCAGTTGTAAGAGTGTATGAATGGTTAGAACTTATATACAAATAATGTGAAGTCTCTATATAAAAATCATGTGCATATCATAATGTTTATAAATAGTGGCATAATTAAATTAGAGATATGAAAGGTAATAGAATAAATACTTTTTAAAATTTTTATATCTGAATACATATTTCAAAATACGTACAGTATGAGTTGTTCTCCTTCAATTTTTTTTTTCTTACTTTCAATTTTGTTGGTGGTCTTCATTCCTGCAACACAGTAAAAACAAGTAAATATAAGTGTATGTAGAGTTTAAAGAAATGAGAACTGAAAAGCGAAAAGTAAAAAACATTAAATGGCATAAGATCGAGGGGAAAGTATAGGTACTTACATTGATTGCATCATCTTTTTTACTAAGTTGAGTAATAAATATGTACAATCATGATCATTCCAATATGCTTCTGTTTTGTAGATTTTGCAAAAAAAATTGTCAATGTTTTACCAGATGTGGTCAATAAGTGAATGTTGGAAGGAATTGTTTATATCGAATAAGTATTTAATATTAATTGTATTGAAAAATGCTTCTAATTTGTTTGTTTTTTTGTTGTTTTGCTGCATATTAATGTTAAAATCACCAACAATTATTATGTTTTGTAAGGTTTGAACATTGTTTAGCGCTTTTTGTAGAATGTCTATAATCGAAGAGCTTTTTGTATTCGGTGGTGAGTAGACATTAAATAATGTTAGTGGAATGGTACATATGAGTAGGTCTATTTGTAGAACTTCTATTTTATTTGAATAGTATTTTTGTGAATATTTAATTTCTATATACTTTTTGGTTGAGGTGAGTAGTCCGTAAGAATGATACAAAGTCAACGATTGAAATTGTTTGAGTTTTTGTAAATCGGGGAAATGATTGGTATGTGTTTCTTGTAAGCATAGTATATCGACTTCTAGTAAATCATAGTCATTGGTAATATCATTGATATGTGATTTTAAGCTTCTTTTGTTTAGTGAGACAATAGTTATAGTAATGTGTTTTGTACTAATAGGATTTTTGAATGTGATCTCCCAATTTGCTTTTGTGTGAATTCGATGCATCTCATATATAGTTTTATTGTGTACTTTAAAATTTTATTTTGTAAGTGGACTTAGTAAATAGAGGGAATGAATATCTCGAACGAGTGACAGTGTTGTGTAGACTAGACCATGTTTATTGACTCTGGATGGATCAAATGCAATTTTGTCTAATGTAAGGCCTTGCGATCTGTGAATTGTTCATGCACATGCTAGTTGAACTGGGAATTGTTTTTGAATGGTTATTTGTGATGGCACCCATTGTATCAAAATATTTTTGGTGTATAGATGTGCTAATTTAGTTGACTGAGACTTTCCAATAGTCAAGTCATTGAATTGAATTCATAGTATATCTATTTTGTTTGTAGCTGTGTACGCTTTGAAAATTCCATCAGTACCATTTACTAGCCCATCATTTATGTCATAGTTTCCCGCATATAATTCAACCAACATGTTGAGTTTTAGTATTATTTGTTGGGGGAGGATTTTTTTAGTATACACTGTTACATTACCATAATTCTCATCTACTTCGTCTATTGCATTTATTATGATTGGTTCACGAGTTACGATTGATAACATTTTGGTATTGTGTTATTGTACAGAGTTGTTGGTGTAGAATAGAAATGGGAATGTTGGATCAATCATGGGTTGGCGATAGAAAATACTATTGATATATTGTATATCATTTTCTGTTTGTGAATTAGTTCTTATTTTGTTTAGAATTGAAATGAAGTGTTCATTTTTTTTACGCATCGTTGTTTGCAATTCATAGCATTTGATCATATTTGTCCAAAAAGTGTATGGTAATTTTTCTTTGTCACAATAGGAGGTTAAAAAATGTAACTGTCTTTTATTGGTTGAGCTTGGTAGAAGTCTCCACTAAATATAATATCAATGCCACAAAAAAACTTTGTTGGATTGTGTTTTATTTCCCTCATTCTTTTGTCAATTGAATATAAGAAATGACTTCCTATTAATGATTCTTCATCTATAAGTAGTACCCGTAATTCTTCATAATGTTTTTGCAAAGAATCTATCATTTCGTTACTAAGTGGGAGAAACATGGATTTGTTAAAGGGCATTAGCAATGCAGAATGAACTATTGTTCCTCCTGTGTTGAATGCTGATTTTCCTATGTAAGCCATAATGAGTCCTTTTGGTTTGAGAGGATCTATAAAAGAGCTATATTGTACATTCGTAGTAGCATTTGGAAAATTGCCTTTATTGTGAAATTTTTTCATGTTCTTGCACCACCTATGAGGAAAAAGTATAGTGGTGTTTGCTTATCATTTTGTTTTAATTGTGATGTCTTTTACAATAGCTTGTTGTTCTTTATTTAGCATTTTTGAAAGTTTATAATAGTCAATATTATCAATAAGGTTTGGGTTTTGTATGCTTTGAAAGCCGATATCAAATTTAGTTTTGTAAGGTTTCTATTGTAAGTATGACAATTCTGAAGTGAGGTTGTATGTTTCAGCATTATTATTGTTTTGTATTTGTTTGTTGAATTGAATTTCACTTGCAAGTTCATCTGCTTTAACATGTTCAATTGCTTCGTCTATATCTCCCTATTTTGAATTAAATTTGCATGTATAGTTTCTCTCATTTTGTTTGATTTTGTTTTCATAATAATTATATGCATCATGAATTGTTTTGAAGTCTTTTGTAATTGAATTTTATGTTTTGTGAAAAGGAACGTATAATAGCAATTTTTCTCTTTGATAGTTTTCATAGTCAAGGTTCTTATTATATTTAACAAATCTAATGGCTGCAATTTTTTTCGCTTTACAATTTGTCTTTTAGTAATTTGATATTCCGAAGAAAATTTGGCTAGACATATTTCTATCAAATGTTTAGGTCGAGTTTTGTAGTGGTCTATAATTGAGTTGCACATTATTTGAGTTGACTTGTCTTGCTTGACAATGAGTAGTGCTTTTGACTTTAGAATAAATGTACGTTCGTCTTGCGGAGATGTGTTTATAAATATACATAGTCAAGAATTAGAATTTAAGGGGAGTGATAGGATGATGTGAACTACAAGCTGAGTTGACATTTGTTGTAGGTTAAGCATAGTATTTCCAAGGCTACAAATCATTTTTATAGCATCATTTTTTGTTGTTTCATGGTCTTTTTTTATTTTCCTAAATGTTGTCATATATTTGTCTACTTTTGTCATGTATGATGAACAGTACATTGCGGCTGCATATGCGTTTAGCACAAATTGGGCATCACTATTTGCTTCCCATAATGCTGGTATTTTCTTTGCAAAACTATTATTCCAAATATTTGTTGGACATCTTTTTATGAATAATGTTGGTTTTGTCAATGTTGATTGTATTGCTTCCATGTACTTATCTTTGTGCATGCCAATTTTGATCAAGAAATCTTCAAAAGCAATTGTTTTTTCATCTTGTGTTTCTTGTAGATATTTATATATTTTAATTGCATTATGTATGGTACTGTCATCAGTTGATTGAATTGGTTCAAGAATTGTTGTTTTTTTTTATAGGTGGAAGAGGGAAATTATATCTATAATGTGATTTTTTTTTTTTTTTGCAACTTCTTGTATGATAGTGTTAGTGCATGTTACGAAATTTTGCGTCAACTATTTTTGTGTCACATATAATATATCTATCAACAAATTCTTCAATTTGAGAATCGTCAGATATTCCAGAAATGGGGGCATCAGTAATCCATATTAAAGCATGATCATGTTCACTTCCTCTATTTTAGAATTTAGTAACAGAAAATAAATCTTTTTCATGTCCTACAATTGTGTCATCTGTAGTTAATAATTTTTTTAACCAATTTATTTTATGTTTTTAATATCGAGTACAAGTTACTGGGTCTTTTTGGATAAGGTACTCAATGTCAGGTTCAAGATCTTGTTCAGTTTTTCCCTTGTTTTGTGATTTTTGTGTAATGTAGTGATTGTTTATATTAATGATCCCCACAAGTGCTCTGCACTTGAGAACGTCAAAAAAATGTAGGAGGTCCTAGTTTTCTTATCATTGCATATATATATTTTTTGTTTGTTGCAAATAATCTAGAGATATACGAATATGTTTGAAATCCACGTATCCAATGTTTGATTTTAGGATTTTATCTAAGTTTGGCTTGTTTTTAACATCCTTTGCAAGTAGAGTTCATACTTTTAGTTGACCCTTGCAAATTCATATCGATATAATTGACATAATTTTGTCAATGATTATTCGTATTATTTTGAAAAATAGATTGATAGTGTGCAATGCAAAATCACGACTCAAGTGTAGAATCTTCCACTGTGCAATGTTTTGATACGTGAATATTTTTGTTATGTCTCCATCTTGTCGAGAACCAAAAAATAGAGTAGGAAAGTTCATTTCTTCAGCATATCTATCCTTGAAAATTCCAAGTGGTTGATTTCCTTTGCCAGGTGCTACTTCAATAATTTTATCATTCAAGTCATAAATAGATCGAGACTCTATAACTCTATGTACAAGTGTATCCGTTTGTTTTTCTAATTTATTACTACTTTCTATATCTTCACTATTTGAATCAGACTGAGTATATGCGTTTTGTAGCTCAGAATTTTGAAAATTGTCATGCTTTATTTTTCTTTTCCATGTTTTGTCTATTATAATGTTTTCTTGTTTATATAATTATCTTTCGCATAATAATTTCAATGATCTCATTATTTTCCTTGGGCGAACAATTCCAACTTGATAGGGATTCTTGTATTCTTGTTTTCATTTTAGTGCAAATGCAATTTTTGTTCTCTCATTTATTGGTTGTGGGAGCAATATTTATATTATGGTTACATTTGTTGGAACATTAATAATTGAACCAGTTAATCCTATTTGAGATCTTTTGTATCCCCATCTTCTGATTTGTGCAAAAGCAACTCGTGGTGAAATAAGTCTTTCCTCAAGTTCAAATAGAGATGACAGAATTGGGAGAGATTTATTTCTCCTTATAAGGTTTGGCATAGTATAGCATGGAAATTTACCATTGTGTAGCATGAATTTACAATAGCTGAAAACATTCACGTTATGATCTATTTGTTTTGTGTTTGAATAATTTTGGTACGTTTGTAGTTCATTTTTGTTAAGCTTTATAAGTTTATGTTTGAAATCAAAGCATTCACAGATGTAGCATTCATATTGAGGTGTATCCTTGATTGCTTGTAAATATGTTGTTGTTGGATTTTTTTTTGAGTTTTTTTATTTGTTGACAATTGTTGTTCTTTGTATTTTGTTTTGTTACGTATTGTTTATTTATGTGTCGAAGGGATTTTGTACTTTTTGTAGTTGTCTCTTGATTAGTGACATTTCAAGTTATCTGGGTAGGCATATTTAGTTTTACTTTTTTAACTTTATCATTATTGGTTTTACTATTAGAAGATGAAGATTTTTGACGTTTTGGTTTAGCTTGTATTTTTTTTATTGGTAGCAGTGGTTCATAATGTACATGTGTAGTAGTTGTAATAAATGATAAAATGTTATATGTCTTGTGTTCACTTTTGTCAGTTTTGAAAACCTGTACAATTTGATTAGTTGTCGAAGACCACAAATTAATTGTGATATTTAATATCTTTGACAACCAATGCAAACAAAAATCTTGTCCTTCAAATTTTCCCTCAGAATAAGGCATTGCAAATTTGATGAAATAGTCTTTCCAATCAGAAATGCATTGATTTGATTGCATTATATGTGTTTGTAAATAATGTTGAATATAATAGTTAATTTTTGAAGGATTTTCTTTAATGAAATTGCAGAAGGATTGTGCGATGTATAGGCGTAGACATTGAGTATCAAATTCTCTATTCATGAAGTACTGGATTGTGTAGAAAAGACTTTCACCACAATTTGTTGTTGCAAGAGTATTTCTTTGGACACCATTTATTGACATTTGACATGCAATGCTTTCCCAATAGGTTTCCAATGAAGTACAAAGATCTGATAAGTAATATATTGCTATTAGATAGGATGTGCAAGTTTTTTTACAGATTAATGATTCGTAATGACCAGAAATAGGGTTTTCATCATGAAATAGAATAGAATATGTATGTTTCTGACTATTGAAATTGAAATGTAAATATTTTTTATTTGTAGTTGTTGACCAGAGTGCAATTGATATGTCTAACCATTTGGAAAGCCATCATATAAAAAATGTGTCACCCAACAGTCCTCTCTCTGTATATGGTATAGTTGTTGATGCTGACAATCGCATTTTATCTAAATAAGTAGTCACATCTCGTATGCCATACAAATAATTCAAGGTATCTGGATGCAACTCGTATTTAAATGCTTATAGTGCATCACTATCTTGTTGTGCTATAGACAAGTAGAAGTGATCTATGAGTCCTTTTCTCAAGTCAATTGAACTGTAATGGAAATGAAGTAAAAATTATAGAGTATCAAATAAACAATCTCCTACAGTGTAGAGAACGATTGTAGTCTAAATAAATTTGAATTTGCTAAAGAAATATCAATGTTTTGCGAGAATTCTTTTGCACATTTTGTGTAACTGTCAACATTGAGAATGTCAGGGTTGTGATTTGCGTGTTGATTTTGCAACATTTTTTTCAATTTATGAAATGATTTTTGTGTATTTTTATTTATATTGTTTTGTTGTAGTATTTGATAACTTTGTTGAAGAATTTTTATGCTTTCCTTTGTGTATTACATGGTTGTATAATATATGTTTGATGAAGTGATTCATAGTGTATATCTATAGTTTCTGTTTCATCATAGATATAATGTTGTATGATTTCTCAATGCCTTCTTGTAGTCCAAAAACTTGTTTAACTTGTGCAGAGGTTTAGTACCACAAATATATCTTAGCATTGAATATTTTTGCCAGCCATTGTAAGCGAAAAGGCCCTCCTTCTATTTGACCTTCTAAAATCAAGCATTGCAAATTTAATAATTTAGTCTTTCCAATTAGTAATCGAGGAGTTTAGTGAAAGTAAATTTTGTGTTATGTATTCATCTATGCAGTTGTCTATATTACTTTTATTGTGTTTTGTTTCATTGCAAAGTGATTGTTCAATGTAAAGTATTACAGAATGAATGTCAAATTCATCAGCCAATAAATTGCATATTTCAATAAACAAACTTTCACCACAATTTATTGTTGATACTTTTTTCTTTTCTATCCCATGTATTGCAAATTGTGGCTCGATATGTGGCCAATTGGTTTCAATTGTTTGACAAAAATTGGTGATATATTGTATTGTTATATTGTTGTAACATGTACTTGTTTTCTTGCAAATTAATGGTTCATAGTGACCATAAACAGGATTCTTGTCGTGAAATAAGATAGAATATGTGTGTGTCATTTGTTTGTAAAAATGTAAATTATTATTTTTTAGTTGTTGACCACAATGCAATTGATATGTTTAACCATTTGAAGAACCATTGAATACAAAATGTATCACCCCAAACTCCTTGTCCTTGTTCTAGTAAAGAAGGTGATGCAAACAGTCGGATTTTCCGTAGATAGTTTGTCACACTGTCTAATCCATGCATTTTTTTAGAATAGCTGGATGAAATTCATACTGAAATGCTTGCAAAGCATCGATATCACTGTGAGATAATGATGACATGAAGTAATAAACTAGACCGTTTCGCAATTCACACGATGTATAACGGAAATGAAGCAAAAATTTGAGACTATCAAATAAGAAATCTCCAATAATATAATAAAATGGTTGTAGTCCAAACAAGTCCTAATTTTCCAATACAATATCAATATTTTCTATGATTTGATTTTGAGTTTTTGTATAGCTATCAACATCAATAACATTTTTCATTTTTGTTTAACAAAAAACAAAATTCTATCCTAGTATAGATACGAAATATATTGTTTTGTAAATGCAATTAATAACAATAAGGGAAGAAAAGATTATTCTTACATGTATAATGCATTGTTTAGTAAATAAGTTGTATCATGTGACTGGTTCAATTTAACAAGTATTAAGGTAAAATTAGCTCTAGTTGCATATAAATTTGAAAACAACAAAATACATGTTCTTGTAATGCATGACACATATATATTCTAACTATCTGTCACATTATTTGAAATTTACAAGAGCATGTATTGCAACAAATCAAACCCCATATATTATAAGTTGAAATAGAAAAAACTAACTGAAGATAACCTCAAATGATAAAGCATTAACTGTATGTTGACCTATATAGAAGTATAGGACAATGAGGCTTCCCTGGTTAAATGCTACTTTGAACAGGTTAATAATAGACCTGGAATAGAGTTAGGTTGATATAAAGAGACAAACCTGGTTGAAATAAAAAGACAAATCTATTTTATGGGTTTTCATGACATCTGGCATCTAACGTGTTTGATTTAAAGATTAAATTTAGAAAGTCATCGATTCACCAAAAAAATCATTTAGAATCAAATCTTCTGCAATACAAAGCCTCGCCTATAATTCTTTAAAAGAATGAAATCCAAATTCTAATAATCTAAAATATTCATGAATCTATAGTTTAATTCAATCATTTAAAACCCTATGTTTATAATCCCAATAACTGTGTTTTGAGCTGACTCATGAGTCCATTCAAGCCCCTCTCAAATTGTGATAAGATTGTCACGACTAACTATGCTATTGAAAAACAAAGTTTTCTTTCTCCCAATTATTATGAACAAATGTTTTGACTTATGTAGCAAGACTTTGTCTACTATTTTGCAGCATATATTAAGGTGCATGAAAGATGACCACTTTTTCCATTTATTCTTATAGAAGAGGCGAGCTTTCCTGTATGTGTGGGTCCTCCTAGATGAGTTGTAAGAATCCCTTTAATAATAAAATTACATAGACAAATAAATTTCCATAGCCAAGAAATATGTAAAAAATTATATCTAATAACATTACTTGAACACCGAATAAAATTATAAAACCTTGATATTAAAATATTGGACGTGTAAACTTTCAACACAATTAAACTATTTTGGCGCAGTGTAATTGGTTTTGTAGACGGCTTCATAAAAACCAACCTTAGCGATTACACTTTTTAGGTTTTGCATGGAGGGAAGAGGTGGACGATCAGATATAAATAACTAGTTGTTTGGAGAGTTGGCAATCAGGCGAGCTGCACGAAGGCAAAGTAAATGGCTCTGAATTCTCTGAATTTGAAGGGAAGTTTGAGTTTTTTCCATTTTAAGATGCATGACTAGAAAATTGTAGAAGAAATGTATTCTGTTTCTTAATGTTCATCCGCAATTGTGATTTTCCCAGCATCACGAGGATGATATTACTTCCAGTAACTATTTTAAAATGTAATTAATAATAATTATTCCCTGGCATTGGGCGATAACTAAGGTATGAATACTAGAATATATACCCAAGTGTCACTTACTATTACTCGGCTTATAAGCTTCTATCTTTGGTCTAGCTAGAGTGGAGACTTATCTTGATCAGCAAGGAAGTTTTCTTCACCCTTTATCCCTTTTACTGCACCAGTAAGTCTAGCAAATGTGTTAGATTATAAAATACAGTGTTCAGTTTGTTGTTGAGTTAGCTTAGGAGGTAGGCTGAGCCATAAACAAAATGCATATTAAGAAATTGGCTACCTGAGTCTGAAGAAAGTCCCGCAACTTGCTATTGCACTCTAGTTGCCTCCAATAAATAGCCAAGGGCATCCATGTCAATCACATGCAATTATAGATCTGAAGGGCATTCTTATCAGATGGATTTTGTATATAGATGATTTTTGGAAGTCCAGCATTCACACTACCCCTTACAGATGCATGTGCAATGGATTTTCCACAACTCCACGAGCTAAGAAGCCAAGCCCTAATAATCTAAAATATTCAATCTGCAGTTTAATTCAGTCATTTATAATCGCAATAACTATGTTTTGAGCTGATTCATGAGTCCATTCGGGCCCCTCTCAAATTGTGAAAAGATTGTCAAGACTAACTATGCTATTGAAAAAGAAAGTTTTATTTCTCCCAATTATTATCAACAAATGTTTTAATTTCTATAGAAAGACTTTGTGTGTTATTCTGCAACATATATTAAGGTGCATGAAAGATGACCACTTCTGCCATTTATTCTTATGGAAGTCCACATGAATTTCATTTGGAGACTCTTGTTTTTAAAGTCCTTGATGGTTACCTCTAGCTCATCCAATTCCATATCGCTGGAAAGATTGGTTATCTTGTAGTGTTCAAAGTTTTTCTGAGTAGCTTGTTTCATAAGGATAATGAATGTGCTTTACAAGAGCACTTTGAAGCTAATTTTTCAGTTAGGTTTATTTTGGCACTTCAAACTTTTAATGTTTGTTTTTTTTACTATTTTCAGCTTATGGAATTGGTAGAGAATTGCAAAGGTACACTGCCTTTGGAAATCTGATGTGTGAGCTGCTTTATTTTGTCTCAGCTCTCTCAAAACTATATTTTTCAGGAATGTTTATGCAGGAATTATTTGCAAACTTTGTTTTGTTTATGTGTGTAGGCAGTGATTTTCATTTTAATCATTTATATGGTTAGTGGCCATGGCTACTTGTTCACAACTAGCACTATATAAATTTATAAATTACCAGAGGTCATTTATAAATTTGTTTTAAATTTAGATTAGCAATAAATTCATTTTGTGAAGAGTTTTAACTATTAGCGAAATGAGTCAAATCTCGGCCCATTGTCTAAAATTAGCTGCCAAAACAAATGTAGAAAGAAATTTCTAACATGTCAGAAGACAACACTCTAGTCAATCAGAGGAAATGAAATGCATGATCATTCAGTGCAAGGCCTAGAACAGAGGTTGTAGTAGCAGAAGAAGAAGCGCTGTGGTTTGGACGGGGAGACATCATTTTCAAGCTTCGTAGCCTACTACAGCTTTGACATGCTATTATCCAGTCTTAGTTATTCACCTATAATTTAAACACATAATTGAAACACCGAAACAAATAGATATTTTCAAAAAATAGTTTTAAACCCTAGAGGTAAGTGCCCAAAAAAAAATTCTATTTACTAAAACTGGAAATGAAACCATGCACTAATACTTACATAATGAAAATTCAATCTACTGAAACTGGAAAAATGAAGCACTAATACCTACATAAAAAAATATTCAATCTACTGAGACTGGAAATTAAATGAAGCACTAATACTTACATGTTATCTTTGCAGAGGCTCATTGCAACTGACAAGAACGAAGTTTGAATGAAGCTCAGAATATCGTAAGTAGAGAAACGGATGGTGCGCAATGTGGGACATGAAATCCATGCAATGAGTAGGAAAAAACAACTGCACCCATATACTCTAAAGTAGCAGTGGAAAAATTTGATCGTGCACTCCTACTTGAAAAAGCAGTGTATAAGACCCAAAAAAAATTATCCAATGTATGTGAAGAGAAATAATTTTTAAATTTATAAACTTAAAAAATGTACATGTACACTTAGCACAAGAATAAAAATTTTACAAACATAAAAATACTTGTTTACAATTGGTTTAAGGAGATTTTTTTAATAACTAGTTAACTAAATTTCATTGCAATAGTATTTTGCTAACGACAAGTACTAATAATATTAATGGTTGATATAATTTAATTATTATTTGATTGCATTACAACATAACACTAATTATCATTAAAATAATATTAATGATTAATTTAACAAGGTAATAACTTGAACATTTGTGGTATTAACTATTAAATATATGTACATTAAGATTTATAATGCTTTTGATTGATTTTTTTGTATTTTATAGGAAGTAAGTATTTAAATAAATAGTTTTGTGATAATAAAGTTTAAAAAGAGTAATCGTATGAATTAAGTAATCTATTTATTTATTCTCTTTCATCTTTCCTGTGTGTTACTCTTCCTTCACTTTGAGGAATTAAAAGAGCTTAATTGCTTAATTTGATTTATATGTATTGATTTAAAATAGAGGTTACAAAAAGGGATTGCAACATGAATCCATGTCAAACATGCACCAAAACTGTTAGAATAACTGAGAGGTGGGGTGAATCAGTGCCCTTAAAAATAATTCCAAAATTCCAACCAAAACTTATCTCTCAAATATAATACCCTCTAGTTATCTTTTCGTCCAGCAAGATGTATGCCATAAATAAATTTAACAAATATAACCTGCTCGGTAAGATATTCTATTTATCTTTTCTAGACTTTACCGAATAGTAGTAAATAAACTTAGTGTTAACCAACCAATCTAGTTTCAATAATGTGTGTAAAGAAAAATATCAACACAATGAAATGAATAGACATTTGACACATAGATTTTAATGTGGAAACCCTGGTATGGGAAAAACCATTTGGGACTAGTAACCCAAAATATTTTCACTCTTCTAAAGTGAGCTCGGTGAAAAGCCAACCCTGTTAAAGGTTACAATACACACTGTTAAGTGCAACCTTGTTAGGGGATTTAAAACTAACAATTTGTCTTTTGACCTAGCATTCACTATGATGTCAATACAATAAGGACGGTTAAATCCCACTCAGCTAAGAGATTTTCTGAATCAATGGTTAAACTGATACAGTAAATGATCTGTTCAAAATACAAATTTAACTTGCAGATATTCAGATCTATTGTTATTCCAATAATACCTCTCTGATAAATATGCTCTTCAGTTCCTTTTCTCTCTTCCTTTTTTCTTCTCGGTGAATGCTCTGTCCTCTATTGCTCGGTGTCTATAGAATTTCTTGGCTCTGTTCTTTAGCCTGCATGATCAGATCTTTATGAAGAGTTATATCTTCACCAGAATTATAATCATCATTCCTCTCTTTTAATGAATTCCTTGTCTCTTTATATAGACATGAATAGCTGCTCAATCTCCTTGTCTTTGTCGTAGATCACTTCTTGATCTGTAAAACTCGCCATGCTTTCTTTATCCCGTAAAGCTTTGCTTTATTTTTATTCTGAAAATCTCTCCATGATAGATGTGAATAAAACTCACTTTAAATCTCTTTCATGCTTTAGTTTAACTAATCATTAATAATAAAGAAATCAATCAGTCGATCTCTAAATATAGCTCTTACCAACTAAGTAAATTTGTCGTTCTTTAACTTCAGTTCTGTTCGGTCATCAACTCCACTTGTGCCCAATAACAACTTTAGTTTACTGCAGTGCTCGGTATACACTTTCTCAGTAATGCTTGCATTGTCCATTGGTGTGTACTGTCCGTCAATGTTCACTGTCTCTCGGTATATATAGACCTTTTATGTTTTACCAACAACATAAACTTTGTCTCTTTAGATCTTCAAGGTTATGACCAATATGTTTTTGAATAATCAAACCATATCAACTTGACATTAATGACAATACAATACATTACATGATTTAATGTCTTGCATTCACTTTTGCATCTCGGTGATTATCAAATTATCATCTTGAAACATTCAATCAGTTATAGTTCATCAATCTCTCCCTTTGGCATTAATGGAAACACAATATAAAATATGTCATAGCATACCAAAATTATTGTTCTATAACCAATTCAAATATCCGCATCTCAGTAAGCTCTTATAGCTTAGATTTGATTAAGTTGTGTGCTCTCCCTTTCTTCATTCCCTTCAATGGATAGGTGTAGCAATTATGTCTCTCCCTTTCTTCTAGAATCTCTTCTCCCTTTTCTAGATAGATATGGAATGTTAAATTTTTCCAATTCTCTCCCTTTGATTGATGGTTACTTCATTTAATATCTCTTTCCCTTGAATCTTTATCTATTCCACGATGTATATTTCATTGAATCTATCTCTCTCTCCCTTTGACAATAATGCCATAAAACAAATTTATAGCTCTATAGTAGCCAACAATCTTTTATCTCCCTTTGAAGATTTCTCTACCTTTAGTGGACTAATATGTCATTGTAGTCCATATCTTAGCTTTCATCAACATGATTAATCTTCTAATTTATAATGTGTAGGCTGATGCGGCCTCCAATTCAGCTTAGTGACCAGTAGACAAGGGTCAAACCCCTTGTCTATTCCTCAGGTACTCAAATGTATCTTTTGGAAAGGGTTTTCTGAATATGTTTGTTAAATGTTCTTTGGATTGTACATATTCCACTATCACATGTTTCTCTTTTACGTGTTCCCTCAAGTAATGATACTTGATAGCTATGTGCTTTGTTTTAGCATGCATCACAGGGCTCTTTGAGATGTTTATAGCACTATTATTATCACAATAGATAATAACTGGGTCAAGAATTTCCTCATTCATACCTTTGAGCAATTTCTTGACCCATGCAATGTTAGAGCAATTTGTAGCAGTAGCTACATATTATGCTTCTATAGTTGATTGAGATATGAATCCTTGCTTTTTACTTATCCATGTGACAAGTTTGTCACCCATAAAGAATGCTCCTCCTGTTGTTCTCTTTCTATCATCTATGTTTCCAGCATTATCAACATTAGTATAAACTTGTAGCTTAAATTTTCCTTCCTTATTGTACCACAAACCATAGTCTTCGGGTGATCCCACAATAATGGGTTACATGTTTTTGCCTAAACGGACAGTGAAGTCTACATTTTGAAAGAAACTTTCAGATTTGGATGCATATTGTCGTTAAACCGTTTGAAATTGGAAGATGAAGTTAACTAGAGTCTTTTAGGATTTTCTGTCTACTATGTTGCTGAAAATGTCATTTTCAAAAAGTTACAATGACTTCATAAGGCATAATTTTTTTTCTAAAATAGATATCAATGCACTTCTTTCGAATTTGGTTTTTTAACATCCATACTGAGGGCATACAAATCGTTTGATGACATTATCATGATTATTTTTATATTTTATGAATGTTTGAAGTAGCGTAAACTGTAATTTTGACATACCTTGAGTGCATAGCTTATAACTTGTGTATTTATCAAAATTCATATTTTTTTTATAGAAAGTAGACTTGAAGCCAGAGGGCACTATTATTTTTCATAAAAAAATTCTCTTTTCCACTATTTTTTATTGAACGTCAAACTTGGAGTTTTATATTTTATAAAAAATCTACATTTGATGCACCTCACAAAACATAGACCAAATGAATTCAAATATTGTCAAATCTATATTCGTTAGAAACCTTGTTTAGAATACTTGTACGATGAAAAAGGACATCTCCATATTCTTCCATTTGAGCCCCGCGCTTGGGCCCCGAAGCCATGAAAATTGCAGATTTCTCTTGACCTCTGCAAATGGCCAATATTCAGTGGGTTTCGATATAAACTACTTTGGATAGAAACTATTTAGTTTCGATCGAAACTACTTTCTATTGAAAGTAGTTTCATGATTTGGTGTTTGTTTTCCATTTACTAAATCACTTTCGATCGAAAGTTACTAGTTTCAATAGAAAGTTAGAGATGACTTTCGATAGAAACCTATGTCAGCCTAGTAGGTGTCATTTCGGGTTTAGAACGATTACATATAAATAGATATATGTTTTCATAATTTTATTAATTTGAAAGTTTCAAAATTATTCGCATTTTGGAAAAGGAAGACAATTTTGTAAATTGTGATGAGAAATAAAAAAGAAGGCTAAATAAGAGTACATGAAATTATTTAGAAGTGACTGAACAAAGACTACGTGAAGAAGCTCAGGAAAGATATTATCATAAGAAAAAAGGTTGTACATCTCTCTCTCTCTCTCTCTCTCTCTCTCTCTCTCTCTCTCTCTCTCTCTCTACATATTTTAAGTTGATGGTTATTACTTGTCTTAATGAAACATGTAAGCATGATATTGCAATACCTAATTTGATAAAGAAGACCTAATTAGATCGATTAGGACATAATTAGACCTAAGACCCTAAACCTTAAACCCTAAACCCTACCTAATTAGACCTAAGACCCTAAACCCTAAACCTTACCTAATTAGACCTAAGACCCTAAACCCTAGAAATCCTATGTAATTATACCTAGATTAGGACATAATTAGACCTAAGACCTAATTCTAGGCCTAACTACATGACCAAATTAGCCCTAAGACCTAGAATTACATGACCTAATTATCCCTATGACCTAATTAGACCCAATTACGACCTAATTAGATCCAATTAGGACAATTACAAAAATTAGATCCAATTAGGACCTAATCACATCCAATTAGATCCAATTAGGGCAATTAGATCCATTAGGACCTAATTAGACCCTTTATAACTTAATTAGACCCTTTAAGACCTAATTAGATCCAATTAGACCCTTTAGGACCTAATTGGATCCAATTATAAACCCTTTAGGAAATAATTAGATCCCATTACATCCAATTAGGATCCAATTAGACCCAATTAGGACCGAATTACATCCAATTAGGATAATTAGGAAAATTAGATCCAATTATGGCCTAATTAGATCCAATTAGATCAAATTAGGACAATTAGATCCAATTAGGACCTAATTAGACCCTTTATAACCTAATTAGACCCTTTAGTCAGCCTAATTAGATCCAATTAGACCCTTTAGGACCTAATTAGATCCAATTAAACCCTTTAGGACCTAATTAGATCCAATTAGGACCCAATTAGACCCAATTAGGACCTAATTAGATCCAATTAGGACAATTAGGACTATTAGATCCAATTAGATCTAATTAGGACAATTAGATCAAATTAGGACCTAATTAGACCCTTTATAACATAATTAGACCCTTTAGGATCTAATTAGATTTAACTAGATCCTTTAGGAGCTAATTAGATCCAATTAAAACCTTTAGGATCTAATTAGATCCAATTAGGATCCAATTAGACCCAATTAGGACAATTAGGAAAATTAGATCCAGTTAGGACCTAATTAGACCCTTTATAACTTTATTAAACCCTTTAGTCCACCGAATTAGATCTAATTAGACCCTTTAGGACCTAATTAGATTCAATTAAACCCTTTAGGATCTAATTAGATCCAATTAGATCCAATTAGGACCCAATTAGGACCTAATTAGACCCAATTAGGACAATTAGGACAATTAGATCCAATTAGGACCTAATTACATCCAATTAGGACCTAATTAGATCCAATTAGATCAAATTAGGGTGTAATTAGATCCAATTAGATCCAATTAGGACCTAATTAGACCCTTTATAACCTAATTAGACCCTTTAGGACCTAATTAGATCCAATTAGACCCTTTAGGACCTAATTAGATCCAATTAGACCCTTTAGGACCTAATTAGA
>MU224632.1:0-16949 GCA_018584345.1 Thuja plicata | reverse complement strand
TGGAAAGGGAGAGCATGATGGTGCAGGAGCCTGTATCAAACGTGCTTTAAGAAAGTATCAGCTGGACTATCAGGGATATCGTATAAATAATGCTCATGATGTAGTTGAGTGGTGCAAGACACATTTTGAGATTCCAACTCAGGAGCACACAACATCATGTTTGGATCAAGTCATACCATTCAGACTATTCTGGGATATATCGGGTATAAATGCAACATCACTTATTTTGAAGTTTAAATTAATGTATGTGCTTTAAATTTATTTGAATTGAATTGAAGAACATGGTATATATATGTGATTCTAAGTTGTCTTAAATTTTTACATGTATGTGTCTTGTTTAGGTGTTGATAGAAGATCAATCCATGGATGTAAGAGGGTATAAAAAACAAGATCCCTACATTCAGTTATGAGTACAGATAGCAATGTGTGGTCATTGTACACTAGAGATCACTCATGCTTTTGTTATTACTGCATTTCTGAAATCTATGGTGAATGTATCAACCAAAAATGTGGATATGTTAATTAATGGAATTTGGTTCCACTAGATGTTACTAATACAAATGATGAAGTTGATGATGAAAGATTTGACGATATTCCATTGATTTCAATCGATTATGACCATATTTCAGGTTTGATGAAAATTGGTATATGTTCATGTAAATAGCATTCTTATTTACTATTCAATGTAGATGTTTAATTTATATTTAGAGGTCCTCAAATTGAAAACATATTTTGCAGGACATGTTTTTGTAGTAATAGCAGAGCCAGGAAATGTGGAATGTGTTAGTTACTATTTATTACATTGCACCAAGGAGAGGATGAAGCTAACAAAGAATGAAACAAGTGATGACATTATGTTTCTAATAGGTTAGTAATGTACATGTTTGTGTTTAATTTATTACAATTGAGGTTTAACTTACAATGTAATTATGTGTTTATGGTTAATTTCATATATATATATATATATATATATATATATATATATATATATGGTGTTGAACTTGTATGTGCAGGTTTAGTTGTTGTGCAAAGAACATATTTGAAGAAAACCAAAATATTAAAACATGGGATTCATTTTATTGATTATCAACCTAACAACAAGGTTTATCAGTGTAGCCATCTTGTAATCACCACTGTCCTATCCCTTCATCCAGTGACAGGACGTGGGGTTCATAAGTAGAGACTTGATACTGATGACCATGAGAGAATATTAAATGTTATCCAAGAGTGAACTGAACCACTTGATGTGGTCTAAAACACGCATGAAATATCAAGATATGTGTACTAAATTTGTCATGGGTGAGACTAGAGGTTTTCTTAGCTCCATTCTTTCCTACTGGTGCCCATGTAGTGAATGGAGTAATTTTTTAAAATTTATTAATATATCTCAGATTTACTTAAACACAAAAACTTCTACAGGGGTTGTTAACCCCTTTTTCTTGACACTGGTTATAAATCGAAAGATGTTGAAAAATTGTATGATTGACTCAGGAGCATCGAATACTGTCATGCCTGCAAAACTTATGAGATCCATGGGTTTACAAGTAGATACTCCTCATGGGAGGTTTCAAGCAATGGACTCAAGAGAAATCCCTATTGTTGGAACTATTGAATCCCTACCCTAAAAATTATCCATGTCCCCAGATACAGTGTTAACTATGAGTGTACTGGTGGTCGACATACCACCACATTATGGCATGTTATTATCTATAAAATGGAGTGCTTCAATGGGTGGCAGTATACAATGTGATCTATCCTATGCCACTTTCAATATAGCTGGAAATAATGTAAAGGTGTCTAGAGAGGGAAGAACACCTCACATGATACAATTTATTGAGGATAGAGATATTAATTGTTGTGTTTACATTGACATGGAAAATTTTAGAATCAAAAGGAGTACTCGCTAGTGCAAAAATGTTGATCCTTTGGTGAAGGATTTATCTGTGCAAAGTGATGGTTTGTGGAAAATGTATTTTGATCGAGCCAGTTCGAAAGAAGGATCAGGAGCTGGAGTTCTACTTATATCTCCATCATTTACCACATTCAAATATTCTTTTCTGCTATCTTTTAGGTGTACAAATAATATAGCAGAATATGAAGCTTTGTTTCTAGGGCTAGAAATTGCTACTAAACATGGTATAAAATGTTTAAAATTCTACGGTGACTCAGAGTTAGTATTAGCCCAAGGAAGGTCCAAATATGCTTTAAAGAATGATAGATTAAAAATGTATAGACATGCTATTTGGGACCAAATAGAATTCTTTGATGCCTTTAATATAAATTGGGTTGAAAGTTCTAGAAACATTATGGCAGATTTCTTGGCCAATGTGGCTTTGAAAATTGATGATTTGACCTTGAATGGGTGTCAATTGTTGAAGTTAAAAGAAGACCAGTTGTCCCAGATAACATTTACAATTGGCAAGTTCTTGAGGATGACCAAGATATCCTTAGATTTGTTCAGTGCCTTGATCATTATGAGGACCAGTGTATAGATTGCAATAATTTACTTGAGGTCATTGATGGTAAGGATTGTGTACTTGGGGATGAGGTTGTCCAACTCAATTCTAACCAGATTCCTAAAGGATTGGTAGAACTTGAGGCATTGTTTACTAATCAGAATGAACATACATTAAGGGTAAGCAATGCTGAAATTGAGGTCTAGAGGAGATAAATTTGGGTTCACAGACCACTCCTCAAATAGTTTACATTGGAAAAGGATTAGATTCTCATGTTACAACCAACCTGATAAAACTATTAAGAAAACATAAGCATGTTTTTTCTTGGTCATATGAGGATCGTAAGGCTTATAGAGAGGACCTTTTCCAACATGAAATTCTACTCAAGGTAGATATGAAACCATTCAGACAAAAGTAGAGACCTATTAATCCTTTATTGGCTCCTAAGATACAACATGAGTTGATGAAGTTAAAGGATGCTGGAATCATTCAGCCTATCAAACACTCAACTTGGGTCTCAAACCTAGTGCCAGTAAGAATGAAGAATGGTGATATAATACTATGTGTAGATTTCAGAAACTTGAATATTGCTTCCCTAAAGGATAATTACTCTCTACCAAACATGGAAGAAATGTTGCATAGGGTAACTGGTTGTGAGTTGCTATCAATGATGGATGGATTCTCAGGCTACAACCAAGTACTTGTGAAATAATTAAAGCAATTCAAGACTACTTTTACTACTCCATGGGGAACATATGTCTATGTCAGAATGCCCTTTGGATTAATAAATGCAAGAGCAACTTTCCAGAGAGCCATGGATGTGGCATTTAAAGATTTTATTGATCTATTCATGGTTATTTATCAAGATGATTTGACTGCATATTCTAAAAAAGAACGGGATCACTGTGAGCATCTAGAGAAATTTTTTAATAAGGCTTTAAAATATGGTGTTTCACTAAACCCTAGAAAATGTCATTTTGAAATTATAGAAGGGAATGTTTTGGGACATATAGTGTCCAAGGATAGAGTTAGGATAGACCCTGAGAGAATAGCAGTTATCCAAAAGGTCATTTCTCCTAAAAATATAAAAGGAGTACAATCTTTCTTAGGAAAGATAAATTTTGTAAGAAGATTCATAGCTAATTTTGCAGAAATTGTCAAACCAATTATCAAATTGCTAAAGAAAGATGTAAAATTTCAATGGAATGAGGAAGCTCAAGTAGCATTTGAGAGATTAAAGAAAGCAGTACAAGAGGCACCTATTTTGAAGTCTCTAGATTATAGTAAGCCCTTTTATTTATTTTCATTTGCATCTTTTCATACTATAGCTTATGTTATGTTACAAAAAGATGAATAAGGGTTTGAACATCCAATAGCCTTTTTTAGTAAATCCCTTCAAGTTGCAAAGCTGAACTATGAAATGATGAAAAAGCAAGCATATGCCCTGGTAAAAGATGTTAAATCTTTTAGAACATACTTAGTTTGTGCTAAGGTGATTGAATATGTGCCTCATTCAGCAGTGAAAGACATTCTTACCCAATCAGAGGTAACTGGTAAGAAATGTAAGTGGATTAACTGAATTCAAGAATTCAATTTAGAAAACCATATTACAAAATTGATAAGAGGTCAAGGTTTGTAAAAACTCATATGATCAGACAATCACCAATGTAGAGAAACAACCATTTTATGCTGATATTGTATATTTCTTAAAAAATACAAAGTGTCCTAATGCTATGACAAATAACCAAAAGAGGAGTCTCAGATTACAGGCTCAGAGATACACATTAGTACAAGGAGATTTATATTGGAAAGATAGGAATGGTGTATTATTTCTATATTTAGATCAAAGCCAATCTAAGAAGATGTTAAATGAAATGCATGCTGGGGTATGTGGAGGTCATTTTTCTGCCAAGACTACTGCCCATAAAATTCTAAGGGCTGGATATTTTTGACCCAGCTTATTCAAAGATACCCATGAATTTGTCAGGAGATGTGAGCCATGTCAAAGGTTCACAAATAAGTTAAAAATTTTAGGATCCCTGTTACTTAACCCTGTGAATGCTGAAGCTCCTTTTTCTATGTGGGGAATTGATTTTATAGGTGAATTTTCAGAAAAATCTAGTGGTGGCCACAGTTGGATACTTGTAGCCACATATTATTTTACAAAATGGATTGAAGTTGTCCCCACATAAAAGGCAACAAGTAAGGTTGTTACTAAATTTTTAATGGAACCTATTTTAACCAGATTTGGTGTGCCTACAAAGTTCGTAATGGATAATGCCATGTGTTTTAGATCAGATGAGATAAATGATTTATGTGACAAGTATGGGATAATGATTTCGTATTCATCCCCATATCATCATCAAGAAAATGGACAAGCTGAGTCTAGTAACAAAATTATATTGAAGATCCTGAAGAAGACTCTTGAAAAGACCAAGAGAGCATGGCATACAAAACTAAAATTAGCATTATGGGCTAACAGGGTAACAATCAAGAAAGAAACAGGAAAATCACCATTTTAAATTGTATATGGTATGAAATCAAGAATGCCAATTAATAATTTGTTAAATGTATAACAGTTCATACAAGAAGAACACTTAGAACTTTCTGAAAATATGCAAAATAGAATGATGCAATTGGCAAAGTTGGATGAAATTAGAAAGGATAGACAAAAAGAGAACATAAAATTATAGCAAAAAATGAAATATCTATTTGACAAAAGGGCTAGCAAAAGAAAATTCCAACCAAATGACCTTGTTCTTCAGTGGAATGTGAGAGAAGGAATAAAGGGAAGCATAAAAATTTTGAGTCCTTGCGGCTTGGACCCTTTATTATTTTTCAAAACTTTGGTAAAGATTCTTATCTTCTCAAGAATATGGATGGAGAATATTTTGAGTTTCCTGTGCATGGGCAATTTCTAAAACCTTTTTTCAATTGAAAATCAATTTTTCATGCACAAGTATATATGTACCATATGTATATAAGTGTGTTTCTTTTCTATTGTGTGTTTCTTTCCTGCAGTAGGTTAGTCAGCCTCACCTTCATTTTTTGAAGAGGTCTACAACCAGAAATTTTGTGGTTCTTGTCATAAACTTGTGTTTAGCCATCCTCAGAGAGAGCCACTATTGGTTGTGTTTCCTATTTTGAGTTTGCCTTGGAAATTTTTGAAGTTTTCAGTCATTCGTATGCCCAAAGGGTTAAAGGTCATGTCTGAAAATGCTTATTTATCTCAGCAAATAATTGTTTTAGCCCTAAACCTAGCTAAAAATGCCAAAAACCCTAAACCCTAGGCTCATCTCTGCTGGAAAATGTCAAAAAGCCCTAATTCTGTGAAAAACCTTCTATTTTGGAGTTACTTTATCGTAAATTAAAACCATGTAAAAGCATGTGTTATATTTTTTGTTCGCCATGTCTCTTTATAAAATTTGAATATTCTTTTCCATTAAGAGACTTAGTGATTTCCCTTTAGTCAGGTTATCTCTGTAAAAAATGAATATGCCATCAGTGATTTGTAGACTTAGAGAAAACCGTCCGATGCAAAGTAAATCTAACGGTGGTAATATTATCTCTAGATGAGATCAAGGTTAATGATTTTTTATGGCTACTTTGATTTTACTCAGTCGTATTGTCTCCAAAAGTGACCCGAGGTTTTGAGTTAAATTGAAAAATAAAGTTTCACTGTAGTTGCTTTGTCTCTGAATAAATTTTGAGTTAAGTTAAAAGACACCCAGAGAAAACTAAGGTTAAAGTTGAGTTTCAAAGTTTATGTTGTCACGGAGTCTTAGTATAAAGCATGAGTTAAGTTTAAAATCAGGAGATCTAGCGACAACCTTCAGATCAAAGTGAATTTAACGATGGTCGTCAAGTCACTAGGAAAATTTCAAAAGTCAAATTATTTATAGTGATTTGGAGACAAGGTTTATGATGAGACACGTGTTCAAAAGGTATGCATTAATTATAATTTATTCAGTCGTGTGGTCTCCAAATAGCATCTGGCCACTTGGAGATAACAGTCACATGATCTCATGATATATTAAAGTTTTCATTAAGAATCACGAGACTTGGCGTAAAATATTGGATGCAAACAAAAGAAGATCTATGATAATCGGATGATCGCCAGAAAAAGTTAGGAAAGTCAAGATCATTCAGCGATAAAGAGATAAAGGTTTAGTCACCAAGTCTTTGAATGGAAACAAAAGGGTTTAAAAGGAGTTATAAAGGGCTTCAATCACCGAGTCTCATGAAATAACCATAGTTGAGGGATTTTCCTAGCGATAAGGAGACATGCAGTCATGAAGTCGCTAGAAAGGTAATTAGAGTTAAAGTTGTGACTTTTCTTTAGTGTGAAGAGGTACTATTGCTGGCCAATGAGAAGTAAGAGATAAATTCCATGTTGGAAAAGGTAGTTGAGCCATATTCATGATAGCCAATCAGATTGGATTTTGATACTCTCTCAAATATAATAAGGGTTTTTTAACAGAAAGGAAATCATTCAAATTCGATTTCCTATCATTTTCAATGGCTACAGATAGAAAGGAAATTAATTTCACGGCACAAGGAATTGAAGCCAGAAATGACTGAATTTGCATAAATTATTTTTCGCATTGATGATTTTGAGATAAATAGAGGTCACAGTTAATCATTTCACTTCAACAGCTTTCAGGTTTTCAGAGCCTAAGTTTTTTCTTGTGATCAGCATTTTCTGAGAAGAGTAAGATTCCCAAGTAGTAAGTGTTGAATGAAGTGATTATCTGGTTCAGAATTCAAAGAGCAGTATAATTGGTGATCTTTGCAGTGATTAAAAGTTTGAATTATAGAAATTTACAGCTGGTGGTGAGGGTTTGCAGAAGATTTGTTTCAATATCGGTGAAGAAAAGTGTTTTCAGAACAAGAAAGAAAAAATGAGTCAAGCACTAATTGTAGCTTTGACTAGTGGGAGAAGCAGTGATGTTGAAGATGATACAAAATAGAAAAGAAATTATTCAGATGAATTTCTCACATTGCTGCCAGGTTCAACCCAGAATAGAAAGGTAAGTGATGATATCTTCACTGATGATTTGAGTTTTATTAGAGATGCAAAAACCCTAGGCTCATTCGGGTATTCCCTGTTCAATTACTTTTTTAATAATAGTGATGAGGCCATGCAAGTTTCAAACCCATGGAAGTGTGGATTAGCCAGGTTAATAGTTCTTGACATCTTTGTAGATGTTGATTTTATTTTACAATTGGCTAGTAGGTATGATGTCCTCACTAAGACCATAAAAAAGGCTAATGGAAAGCCCTTAGTAACCTTAGACAAGAATTCATTTATGAAGGCCTTCATTGTGTACTATCCCATGACCACTGAGATAAACTTGAAAAGCCTAGAGAATAGGTATATCAGAGAGTTTGGCATTGCAGCCAAATTGATCAAATACCATCATGTAACAAAAAAAATGAAGAACTACATAGCACCCATCCAAGGGAATACCCCATACTACTATAAGGACCTAAACTTCTACATAAAGTACATCTCCTATGCATTATGTAGAGTATTGGGAAAGGATGTAGGAGCAGAAAGAATTACTTCAAACATTCTGATGATGGCACTGGATATGCAGAGCCCTCATACCACTTCCAACTATGATTATATCCATTATATCATAGATAAAATGCATCAGGGGTTTTTTGACATACAAAACAAGAAGGATCACCCTAGATTTATGCGTTATTCTATTCTTATGCATTTAATCTTATTCTACAACTTCCCCATAATGAATTATCAATGTTTAAGACCACATAGGTTTCATCATGGCCAGCCTAATCCCATTCAATTTTGGCTGAGAGTGTGGAATTACACCTCCAGAGAACAAGAGTTATGTGCCTTTGAGAATTGGATATTTTATCCAATACTTAAGTATTTGGGTGTGAACAAGACCAGATTTCCAGTAAAGGTACTATAGCTATTAAGCCATGCTAATGTAAGGACAAGTGTCTAGGAGATCATAATTGGGGAGACTTCTTCTATGAGAAGAATTATACTTTGATAAGGGTGTATGGTTGCAGTTACCCACCCCACATTCTCCCATTCTATGTGCCACCCAAAATTGCAGCCATAGAATTCATTAGGCAGATGATTTTAACAGATAAGGAACATTTATCTCCTCATAGAAAGGGTACCTTCACCCCAAGACAGTTCAAGATATTCATCTTCATAATTGGCAAGAAGGCAGAGGATCCAATAAATCAATGGATAAACCATTACAGAATAAATGTATCCTTGTGTAGATTTGTAGACATAGAAGGGCTTATACTAAGTGCTAGGAAGCTCTTGATAGGAAGCTCTTGACTCCTACCATTCCAATTAACCAAGAACATGAACAATGCATGGAGGAGGATCTCATTAGAAATATGATGGATGATGAAGAGATTAGTTAAAGGGAAAGTAAGCTCAATGAACTGATGGACCGAGAGAGACAGTTCAAGAGAAAGGGTCTTACTTTTGGGGGTTTCTTCCCAGATATGCCATACTTGAAGAGGCTAGAGGCCATGATAAATTCACATACCCTCATGTGCAATCAGTTAGAAGATGCACTTGTAGTGCCAGAGAAGGGTTGCAAGGGACATTCATCATTAGAGTATGATGATGATAGTGAAGGAGAGTATTCAATACCTATCCCCTCCAATGGATCAGCTATTGATTGAAGGATAGCCATTAGGAAAAGCAAAGGGAGAACAGGGAGAAAATATAATTGACCTAACACAATTCCTTAAGGAAGAGGTCATACATGAGCCCCCACCAAAGAGGCAAAAGGTTGAAATAGGGGAGCCATCCCATGAGAAAAGGAAAGAGAAGAAAAAGGACAAAATTTATACCCTTTTCACAGGAGATAGGCCTTATGACCATGAGCTTAGAAAGAAAGTAAGGTAGGGTAAGAAACTACAGAAAGATATTGAGGAGGAAATTGAATTATCTCTTCTAACTTGCACTGATGAAAGAGTGATGCACCAGTAATAGTGTTTAAATGATGATAATTTCATTAAGACAAAGGTATTCAAGGAATTCCTTATTTGGAATAAGCAATAGCAGGTGAGTACAATGCTTCAATTAGCAAGAGCTAACCCAGTAACCAAGGAAGATTTGCAAGATTTACAAGACTATGATCCTGAATCAGAACAATTTACTCCTGAAGAAGCCAGACAACTGGTGAAATCTAGTGGCATATTATTGGTAGAAGGATGGTATTTATCCTCATCCTTCATAATAGACAAGATAAGGAAGTATCCTTAGGTTAAATTGTCATCATAGTTCCAAGTTGGTGAGATGATCAAGGGATTTGGATACAATCCAAAGTCCCAAGCACTGGCAATGTGGAGCCTAGCTCCAAAAGATCAAAAACCATATGTGCTAGATATACAAGAAAAAATGGAAGGAGACAAGATCATCTGGTCTATCCAAAACACAAGGGACTTATAAATATCTCAAGTGCTAACACATGTTGCACAATCAAATGAGGCTAAGACTACCCAGTTATTTGAGAGGCTCAATTAATTGGCTAGTGAAACAAGTGCCATTGTTAAAGATAGAGAATTGTGTCTCATCAAGATCAGCTCATTTCATAAATTTATTGATGAATTGACAAAACAATTATTGGAAAAGCCTGAGGTTGCCCCTGCTAAACCTAAAGAGGTAATGGATATTGAGATCCAGACAGATAAAATAGAGTTTGATACAATGGGAATAGAAAAAGTGGTCAAAGAGCACAATGAAGTTGTATTATGTGCATTAATAGCTATATTGCAGCACAAGAAAAAGATAAGAAAGGATAAAGCTGATGTGGTCTATGATGCACATGGTAATTTTCCAAGCCTCCAAGATGAGGTTAACAATTTTGTTGCAATTTTGGATCCCTACTATGCTACCTGGTCATTAAGAACAAGTATTTTTGAGAGGTTAGCATCCCTGCAAACCCTGAGATCATATCTACCAGAGATAGTTGTCCAAGTGTCAAAGGAAATAGAACAGATAAGATTCACTTTATCATTTTTTAGGGGTAAAGTAAATCAAATTGAGGCCAGAATGAAGATGTTTGGGCGAGATTATAATAAATTTATTCCATCAATAAGGGCAGAGGAAAAACAAATTAAGCCACTAGGAGCATGGATCTCAGAGTTTGATAATGTTATGCCTAGTAAAGAAGCATATATCTCTGACAATGGTGAGTTGGATATGGAGAGATATAATAAAGTTTTGGATGAGGCCTTTAAGGAAGAGATAGACTTTAATAGGTTTGTAATATATGTCAAGAATATTACAGATGCTAGGTGGGACAGATTAAAGACAAAGCTGGAGAATATTCAGAACTTTAATTGGACAACCAATGTAGAGGTCATAGCATTGGATACATTAACAAAAAAAAGAAGAGGAAGGTTGTTGACATTGATATTGACATCTTGGATGCAGAGTAGAGGACACATGGCACCTGCTCTTTGAGCACAGGAAGGTTAGCAATCTTAAATACTAGTGAAAGTTAGCCTGTATTGGTGGTCACTAGATCTTATTACAAATATCAGATGCTATCCTGAACATAAACAGACAAAGGTTTCAGCATCTACAAGAGAACAAAGGTAGATCAGATCTTATTCTTCAGTTTTGTCTTTCCACCACTTGGATTTTTTCTATCTTTTGTCTTTTCTAAGTTTTTATGGTTAGGTCTTTTAAACCATCCAAAGCTTTTGCATCCTTATCTTAAGGATTCCAAGATGGTTTAGGCCTATATATAGTTTTCTTGTATCATTTTGTAGGGGGTTGGAGTTGGAAATTTGTGAAATAGAATTACAAAGCAGACTACTAAAATTTATCTAAGCCTCTGTACTATTTGTCTATCTGAATGTATTTGAAGCTTTAAGACACTAACACAAATATTTTTCAATCTCTTTTCTGCATCTTGGTTGTCCCTTTTCATTTATGTTAAAGTTATTGTGTGTTTATTTGTAAGGCACTTAGACATACTGAACACAAGGTGGTTATGCAGTTATTTGTGAGCTCCTTCAAGGAAGGATTAATTATTTCAAGTGACCCCAGAGAACTTAGCATTAGTTTGAGGATCTGATGATATAGTAGTAGAAAGAGGATAATTTGTAAGGCATTGTATCTTTATTGCAAGTGTTTTTTTGATCACCTTACTGTGGATTTATACCAGATATGACTCATAGCCCAAGGATTAGGCACTCGTTTATAGTTGGCTAAGTAGTTTTTCATCATCCAACTAGTATTTTAATTTATCTAATCATTCACATTTCAAATTTACATTCCATTCAAGTAATTATGTTTAAGAAATAAAATTCAGTTTGTTGATTCCTTTAAGAGAGAATCAAAATAGGTTATCCGTCCTAAAGTTCATAAGGACTGAAAAAGGTAGAAGGATGAGAATATTTATTTCATTACTACTTGTTGTTGTCAAAACACTATTCTGGATCATTAAGCTTTGTATCAGAATCTTCATAGTCATTTGCATAGTCATCTACTTGTTGATTTCTTAAAAAGGCATTTCAATAAATTAGTAAGAAGATAATGCACTTAAAATTAGATATTGTCATTCAGTAATCATCCATAGGTAATACATGCCTGAGTCAGTGGATCTCAAAAAAGAAGGAAGAGGTAATAGTTTCCCCAGATGTTATCTCATACCCTCATCAATTATCCATTCTCTTGCATGAAATAGGAGTTTGCATTCAAGTATCCAAGTATACTGTCATATTAAATTTGTTCTGCAAGAAAAAGAGCTAACAGATTGCATGTAATGGAAGAAGAGATTCTAAAAGTGGCAAGATATTTGAATGGTCTCAAGTGGAGTATCGAAGAAGAACTCAGTCTTATAATTTCCAAGATAGTACACCAATTCTATCAGCTTGCTCTCAAAGTAGAGGAGAATTTCAAATAGAAGAAAGACACAAATGGAAGAGGAAGAGGAAGAGACAACAAAAATCACAGAGGAAGATTTGGTGAAAGAAACTCTGAGGCTAGAAATCAGAATGATTCCAAGGTCAATGAGAACCAAGGAGAATCCAGTAACACAAGAGGGCTTACAACCGAGGAAGAGGTTCAAGTAATGGTTCAAGAGGAAGGACCAATAATCAGGGAAGAGGATATTATTTCTCTTTAATGAAGTGTTATAATTTTCAACAGTTTGGGCATCTAGCTTATAGGTGTCCTGAGAAGAGTTCTACATCACAAGGAGGAGAGAAGAGAACACATTATGTGCAAGAAGAGTCTTCTAGCAGCAAGACAACTGAAGTACCCCTAGATTCTGAAATAGGAGAGAACTTGATGATTCGAAGAGCACTCCTCAACGAACCCATCAAAGAAGAACCTAGCCCAAGAAGATCTCTATTTTGAGTCAAATGCAAGGTACTAGGTAAGGTCTACAAAGTTATCATAGATTCTAGTTCTATTGATAACATAGTTTTTATGGAAGTCGTAGAAAAGTTAAAATTGAAAAATATTCCTCATACTAACCATTACCGAGTTACTTGGTTGAATAAAGATCAGCATGTGTTAGTTAATGAGAAAGATTGGGTAGAATTTTCCATAGGGAGGTATAAGGATAGAGTTTTGTTTGATGTCCTACCCATGGATGCTTGTCATTTATTGTTGGGTAGACCTTGGCAGTTCGACCGAGCTGCAGTGCATGATGGAGATAAGAACTCCTGTTCATTTAAGAAAGATGGAGTAATTTTCAAGATTTAGCCAATCTTGGAAGAAGTCGAAGTGAAGAAAGAGGGTCCTAAAATATTGTTAGTAGGTGAGAAAGAGTTCTTAAAAACATTGGAGGAAGAAGATGGAGTAGGCTTTTCTTTGGTTCTAAAGCCAAAGAATGATAAAGGGGATAAGAAGGAAGAGTTACACTTAGAAGTGAAAGAGTTGTTGAGTCAATACCAAGACATCATTAGCGATGGTCAACAAGCTAGTCTACCACCTGAGAGATCCATTAGTCATCTGATTGACTTCATCCCAGGAACCTCACTTCCCAACAAAGCTGCCTATAAAATGACCCCACAACAGAATGCAGAGATAGCCAACCAAATTCAAGAGTTTCTTGATCAAGGACTGATTAGAAGGAGCATAAGTCCATGTGTTGTTACCACAGTCCTAGCCCCAAAGAAGAATGGCACTTGGAGGTTATGTATAGATTCCAGGGCCATAAATAGGATCACCATTTGGTATAGATTTCCAATCCCTAGGATAGAGGATTTTATGGATTGTCTTGGGGGAGGTAAATATTAGTGCAAGATAGAAATTAAGAGTGGGTATTATCAGATAAGAATCAAAGGTGGAGATGAGTTAAAGACTACTTTTAAGAGTACCGGGGTACTCTATGAGTGGCTTGTTATGCCTTTTGGGTTGTCAAATGCCCCAAGCACATTTATGAGAATAATGAATGAGGTTTTTAAGGACTTCATTGGAAAATGGGTCAAGTAGTGTACTTAGATGACATTTTAGTGCTCAGCAAAACCAAGGAGTATCATCTCAAACATCTACAAATGGTGATGCAAAGATTGCATGAAGAGAATTTGGCAATCAAATTGGAGAAAAGTGAGTTCATGAAGCAAGAACTTGTAAACTTGGGTTTTTTTATCTCAGAAGGTAACTTAAAGATTTATATCAGCAAGGTGGAAGAACTTTTGAATTGGCCTACACCTAATTCAGCCACATAAGTAAGAAGCTTCCATGGATTAGCACAGTTCTACAGGAAGTTCATCAGGTAGTTTAGTGAAGTCAGTGCACTTGTTTTACATACCATAAAAGGAGATATGAAAGCAAAGTTCCATTTGAATGAGAAGGTCAATAAAGGATTCGAGAATTTGAAGAAAAGGATAGCAACTCAACCTATTCTTGCACTTCCCAGCTTTGATAAGTTGTTTACTGTGGAATGTGATGCAAGCAATGTTGTCATAGGTGCAGTTTTGAGTCAAGAGGGAAAACCAGTAGCTTTTCATAGCAAAAAATTGAATGATGTAAAGAGGAAGTATTCCTCATATGATTTGGAGTTGTATGCATTAGTGCAAGCACTAAGGAAATGGAGACATTATCTCCTTCCTAAATAATTTGTAGTCTTTACCGATAATCAGGCTTTAAGTTTTCTGAATTCTCAAGAAAAACTAAGCCATAAGCATAAGAAATGGGTAGAGTACATTCAAGCCTACACCTTCACCATCAAGCACAAGAAGGGAGTACAAAATAAGGTAGCAGATGCATTGATTAGAAGGTTTCTCACGATGAAAGAAATTTAGTTAAGAAGCATTGGTATAGATAGCTTCAAGGATCTGTATTCAGCAGATGAAGATTTTTTAGTAGCATACAAGGTATGTCAAGATTTTCAGAATCACTTTCATAGTGACTATTCTGATTTCACCCTACAAGAAGGTCTTCTATTTAAAGGAGGACAACTTTGTGTACAAAAACATAAAATGAGGGAGAACTTATTACAAGAGAAGCATAATGATTAAATGGGTGGATATTTTGGGGTGTATAAAACCTTGGAATTGGTGTAGAGGTACTACTATTGGCCAAGAATGAGCAAAGATGTTTAGAATTATGTAGAGACTTGCATAGTTTGTCAAAAAGCCAAGGGTACTTCATCAAATGCAGGATTGTATCAACCACTTCCAATCCCAAATTGACCTTGGGAGTGTATCAACATGGATTTTTTGGTTGGACTTCCTAAGACCAAGCTAGGAATGGAAATTATTTTTGTGATTGTGGATAGATTCATCAAGATGGCTCACTTTGTGCCATGCAAGACCACACATGATGCATACTATATAGCACATCTTTTCTTCAGAGAAGAAGTGAGGATACATGGATTGAATTTGATTATTGTATCAAACTGAGACTCCAAGTTTATGAGTCATTTCTGGAAAACCTTATGGAAGAAGCTTGGTACGAACCTTTCCTTCAGCTTGGCATATCACCCACAAACTGATGGTCAGACTGAAGTGGTGAACCAAAGTTTAGGAAATCTTTTGAGATGTCTCACAAAATAATATGGATAGAAATGGGATGAGTTACTTGCACAGGAAAATTTTTCCTACAATGATACAGACAATAGATTCACTAGAAAAATCCCTTTTGCAATAGTATATGGGATTCATTCCAAGGGTATATGTAAACTCAGGGATCTTGGAAACAATGTAGAGAAGAGTGGTTATGCTGAAGATTTTTCTCAGTCCATGAAAGAATTTCATGATACTGTGAAGAAGACATTAGTGGAGAATACAACTCACACCAAGCAGAAGGCGGATGAAAGGAAAAGAGATGTTCAATTTCAAGTTTGAGATTTGGTCATGGTGCACCTAAACAAAGCACGGTTGCAAAAAGTTGTCTCGAGTAAGCTTCAAATGAGAAAGATAGGCCCTTGTGAAATTTTGGTGAAGTATGGGTCTAATTATTACAAAGTTGATCTTCCTACTGATATAGGTTTATCTCCATTCTTTAATGTGGTAGATCTGGTGTCCTATAGGAGACCAATTCTAGAAGAAGATCCTGATTTAACAGCAACAATAGAGGATCTCAATGCACTAAAACTTCCAGTAGCCCCAAATCCAAGAGAAGAGAATATTTTGAGTTCAAGAGTTTCCAAGCAGAGTAGAACAAAGACATACATGGAGCATCTAGTCAAGTGGCAAGGACAAGCTGATTCTGAAGCCACATGGGTATAGGAGACCGAATTCAAGAAGTTGGGCATTGACCATGACCTAATAGAATCACCTGGAAGTTGATCTCTCTCTGTTGGGGGAGTATGGTGTAGGAGAACCTAAAGAACTAGGTTGAAAGACCCTTAAGAAATCTTAGATTAGTTTTTTTGGTTTGTAAAGTGTTTTGTTCATTCACTCTTGTAATGACCGAGTGGGAAAATGGGTCAAGCTGATGAACAAACACTCTAGCTTCTTAGTTGGGTTATTTTAGTTGTGTGTGTGAGGTAGTTTTTAAACCTTTGGAAATCCAACCAAGGCTTCAGGAACCTTTGATAAGTTTCTCAGTAGGACTGGAAATTGGTTAACACTGGAACTCGGTTAACACTGGTGTTTGGTTAACACTAGAGCTCGGTTAACACTAGATCTCAGTTAACACTAGAGCTCAGTTAACACTGGCACCAAATTAAGACTGCTGCTCAGTCTGCATTGCGGATACTCAGCGAGTCCAATCGTAATGGCCCATGAAAAGTGGATCTTGTCTTTAATGGATAGTGTTGGTTGTATTTCCTATTTTTTCTGCTTCACCTTGTTCCTTGTCTTGCCCTCTGAAAATTTTCAGGGTTTTTCATGTCTGAACCTTGCTAAAATTGCTAAAACCCTGAAAACCCTAATTATCTCAGTGTTAAACAATGCATTGAAACCCTTGGTCATGTCTTATGTTTCATCGTTACCTTTTTCAAATCACTTAAGACATGTGCTTTAAGTTAAGTCACTTCATCGCGTTGCCCAGGAGGAATATTCCATATCCTCTCCCGA
>MU224631.1:1239346-1260217 GCA_018584345.1 Thuja plicata | reverse complement strand
GTTGTATTGTATGTCAAAGAGAAAAATTTACTTCTTCAAATGTAGGCCTTTATCAGCCACTACCTATTCCCACTATGCCATGGGAATGCTTGAGCATGGATTTTGTAGTTGGGTTACCCAAGACAAGACAAGGCATGGATAGTGTATATGTAGTTGTGGATAGATTCATAAAGATGGCTCACTTTGTGCCATCCAAGACCACTAATGATGCCAGTCAAATAGCCTCTCTCTTCTTCAAAGAGATAGTAAGAATCCATGGGTTACCTATGAGCATAGTGTTATATAGAGACACTAAATTTATGAGTCATTTTTGGAAGAATATTTGGCAAAGGTTAGGCACTAATTTATCCTTTGGGTTTGCATACCATCCCCAAACTGATGGTCAGACCAAAGTGGTGAATAGGATCCTTGGAAATATACTAAGGTGCTTGACCAAAGAATATGGACAGCAATGGGATCAATTTATTGGACAAGCTGAGTATGCTTACAATGACACCATCAACCGGTCAACAAGGAAGATCCCCTTTCAGATAGTATATGGGTCACATCCTAGAGGAGTCTATGAGTTGAGAAACTTGAAGGATGTAGTCAAGGCAAGTGGATATACAGATGATTTTTCTTATGCAATGCAGGAGATACATGATACAGTATGGAAAACTTTGATAGTGAACATCTTGAAACATAAAATGAAGGTTGATGAGAGTAGGAGAATAGTTCAGTTCAATGTGGGTGACATGGTCATGGTGCATCTTACCAAATCAAGACTTCAAAAGGGATTCCCTCACAAGTTGCAGATGAGAAGGATAGGTCCTTGTCCTATCTTACCTAAGTATGGTGATAATGCATTTAGAGTTGAGCTCGTGGAAGACAGTGGATTGTCACCTATTTTTAATATTGCAGACTTAGTCCATTACAAAGGACCACAGCAAGACATGGATCAGAGTGTCAAAGAAGTGATCAGAGATGTGGAAGATCTCTAATTACCCCCTGCTATAGTCATAGAAGCTGATAGTGTACTGGATACTAGAATCTACAAGAAGACTAGAACCAAAGAATACAAAGAACACTTAATAAAGAAGCATGGTCAAACCAATGATGATGCAATATGGGTAAAATAATTAGAGTTCAAGAAGATGGGGATTGATCCAAGCATCCTCAATCCAAGGGTGGATTGAACTTTTTGTTTTGGGGAGGATGGTGCAGGAGCACACCTAGGCCAACCTCCATAGTTAGGATGTTTTGGCTTGTACTTGACATTGGCCAAGTCAAGATAGTTTTTATTTTTTAGAACTTAGAAGGTCATTGTAATGTGGGCTAGGTGAGTTAGTCATTATGACTAAGGTCACCAAATTAGCCATTGTTATTAGTTTTTAAATTCTTAATGTTAGGAGTTTGAGTTAGAGTCTTCAATGTATCTTAAAAAAAACAATGATGTCATAGAGATGCCATAAGGTCATGAATGATCTTGGATCCTCAAAATGAAGAGGTTAGAGGTCCTAAAACTTAGGGAGGAGGCATAATGGCAAAGATGCCAAAAGTTGCTAAAAGGTTGTTATGACAACATTTGCAATAATTGCAAATGTTGTATGCAACTCAGTTACATTGGAATCCCTTGAAAATAGGAGTGGGGAATTGACCAACAGTCCTTAGAATCATGAAGATGGCATCTAATTTTACCCAAGACTCAATTCACATGAGCAGTCATCTATTGTAACAAGTTTTTTTAATATTGAATAGTAGCTCTGCAATTTTGTATTCAGAAAACCCGAGCATTTTGATGTGAAATTCATGTGTAATGGATTGAAATACTAGATCTAGTGATTTTTCAGTGTTCTTTAGACAAGTCTAATACTTTTTCATTTTATATCCAAGTTGATTAGAGTAGTTTTAGTCTGTTGAATAAATTGTTTTTGGTTTAGAGTCTCCACTGGTCCTGTCTTGACCAGTCATTCACATCATGGCTCCCCCATGAAATCTAGCCATGGGAAACACCTAAGGATGGATATGTTAGGGGAGTTAGTAGTGTATATATTTTTAGGTTTAGGATTCTTACGAAGCTGGAGAGCTATTTTTACTACTAAGCCCTAGGCGAGCAGACAGTGCCTAGTTAGAGGTTTAGTGCTGAAGAACTAAAGATTTCTTGCAGGGTAGAGAAGTACTGTATGGGAAAAGTACAGTTCAAGATAGGATATGGTCATATATTGACCTACTATGAGGATTGAGTTCATATCAATCCAGTGAGACCATTTTTTGAGCAAGTTTTAAACTATGTCGCAGATAGTCCTAGAAATTAAGCCTATTAGCCCTATTGGACCTAGATTGTAGGAACCCTATGTACAGAGGGTCTAGGAGAATAAAACCTAAAAAATAAATTGTAAAATGATAAAGGGTATCTAAATGTGGGTTTGGATTTTCAACTTCTTTGGGAAATTTTTGAAAGAATTGGGAAAAAGTCACTATAAAAGGCTATAAGGAAATAAGCCCAATTAGGCCTCTTGGAGACTAGAGTTTGAACTCGACTGAAAATGGTTATGAGATCTCTCAAAATGGATCCAAATTAAATGTTTCCATGATGATGATCATCCCTACAATGAATCATTGAATTCTAGAGTGGAGTTGGCACTTAGATCCTTCTAAGTGTAGTAGGAGAAGTGAAGATTTGAACTAACTAAATGGTGTTAGTCTTTCAAGGTGAAGCATAAGTATTAAAACTCTTAGAGGAGAGTTGGAATTGGACTTAGATAATAATCCAAGCCAATCAGGACCTAGAGGAGATTAGGTTACTAGAAGAGGCAAGCTAGGTCTCTTGGATGCAGTGCTAGCAAGCCTTGGAACACTCACATCAATAAATCACTGAAGTTTTATATTTAGCTTCTTGACTTGTTTTAAATACATTATGTGAGGGAAAAGAAATGAAATTATTATTGTTTTTATCAGTTTAACTAATTTAAAACATGCAAGCTAAAGGATCAACATCAAGTTGTATACCTTGGATCTAGAGTTAACATTATAATGCGTGATTCTAAAATAGGTCAAATAAATTTTATAAATAGATGCTCAATCAATTATGATCATGTTGTTTGATGATTATTGTAGCCACTAAAAGCATTTAAGGATCAAACAAGAGAATTCATGCAATAGCACAGACAAAGATCAAATCAATTTTCAAGAACAAGAACCAAGGCTACCGACAAGCAGGGACAGGTATTAATCAATCATTATAGGTGATATTCATATACTGTGAGCTTTAATGGATCTGTAATCAACAATTATAGATTTCATATAGTTAGTTCAAACATATTTTACACATTCTAACAAGTGGGGTATAGTTAATAAATCCTTTCAAGGAAGGTGGACTTAACAGTCCTATTGTAAATTTCTTAACCGAGTGCACACTACATCAGTATTGCTAAATATCTCAACAGAGTAGATCCTAATAGGTCTCCACATTAATAATCTTAATAGGGTAGATCATTAGAAGTGATCAAATTGCAAGCCTTAACTGGCTCCCTTTCATTCTGTAGATAGTGAAGTTTTGTGGGTGTCATCCCCACCACAGTTTTTACTTCCTAACAGAAGTTTTCTGCGATATCATATCTTGTGTTATGTGTCTATTAATTTCATGAATGTTGCATACAATGAAGTTTATGAATTAATACTAAATGCATAAGAAATAACATCATATTTGGTTGGTAATACAATAAATATTGATTGCTAATGAAGAAAGGTGAAAAGTGTTAAAAGTTTTAGAGGTACTGATTCACCCCTCCCCTCTCAACACTACTTCCCATTAATCCCAACAATTGGTATCAAAGCTAAGTATCTTCTTGAAAAGCTAAAAGGCTTAAGAGAAATGATCATACAATGGAGAAGTACAAGCTTGATAGAAATATTGAGAATAAAAAGCTTGCAATTCAGAAGTTTTATGAACAATATAAAGAAGCTAGAATCAACATGAGACAGTTGCTTGATGAAAGAAAGACTATGACTTCTTGCTATAATGAGATAGATTATCATGATGAAGATATTCTATATTTCTTTGAGTCTTTAGGATAAAATACAAGAAAGGCATCAGATACATTAGAATAAAGCATCATAAGCCTATTTGAAATCAATCTGCATCTGGCTGGACAAGTCAAATCTCTGCAAATCGGTCAAGAGACACAGATGGTAAGAATGATTGATGTCATGAACAACGCTAGGCAAGTTGAAAAAGAAAGAACACTAGCTGTTGATGATAGAAGAGAGATCACAAAAAAGATACAAGAAAAGGATTCTGAGATAAAAATACTTAGAGATCATCACCATGAAGTTATAAATTAGATTATTTTTATGAGTCAAGAAGCAAACAGAATGAATATGGAACTCATTGAAAGAATACAAATTATCGGCGAACTAAGAAAAGAGAATGAAAAACTAAAGCATGAGGTTAGAATTCAACAATGACATAATGACATGATTAAGAGAGCTGATGAGAGTACAAAAATGATGGATGAATTCTTGAATGCACAAAGAAGACCCAACACCAACACTGGACTAGGGTACACAAAGCATGGAGAGTCATCAAATGAAGTTGATCCAAAAGATGCCTACATCAATCCTAGACTAAGGAAGCTGACATGAAATCACTATGGAAAGGAAGGCCACACCTCAAATGTCTAAAATATCATAAAAAAAAAAGGTATTCCCAAATCCACATTTACATTCATAGGACATTGTTATAATTGCAACAAGAAAGAACATAAAGCATATGAAAGTAAATCAAAGGTTAAAGAACCAAAGAAGGAAAACTATATGGACAAGTATTGTCCCACCTACAAAATGCATGGGCACACATATCTTGAATGTAGGAAGAATAAAATTGAGCCATGGAAACCCAAAAAAAAGAAAATACATATAAACGGAGTAGATTTGGAAATTCATATGTTTGGGACTACAATACATGGATAAACTGCAAAGCATGTGGTAGATATGGTCACATTTCTACAAACTGCATGAGAACATGGAACAAAAGGTCTAGAGACCAGACCAACCCAAGAATGGCATGTTTACACTGTCATAAGGTTGGACATCTAAAAAAGTACTGCAGAGACCGAATAACTGAAACAACCACTTTTGTAAATGGAAACACCATTGAAGACATCAAGAAAATGAGAAAGAAAATGTGGAGGAAAGCTTCAACCATTGAGGAAGTTGGAACAAGTAATGCAATAAGTGACACCTCATCCCATGGATCTAGTGACATCACCACCCCTACCTAAAGATGAACAAGTAAATATAGAACTGCACTACACCTAGTCATATTTTGCTTCAGTTCCATTATACAAATTGATAGATAGTCAAAATCGGCATGAATAAAGATGCAAATTATGTTACTTTTTACAATTCTGAGAAAACAACCTTGTCGGTAAACACCTACCAAAAATCATTGATGAACATAAAAGGATGAGCTATCTACACTTTCCAAGAATCATCAATCAACACATAGAAAGACTAAGTCGTTACTGTAACCTGACACCCGTCGGTAAGGATGCAATGCTACAATGTTGTCTTGATACTACACCGAGATCCATCGGTAAAAGAAACAATCTTAACAGCTATCCCAAGCATTCTATCAAACATCAAGAATGTTGTTTGAGAGTCTTCCTAACAAACTCCGTCTTCATAACCCAATGAGTTGTTGAGCATTTATGATAGAATTAGGACAAAAGTCTATAAATACTTGACAGAAGCACTTCATTCTTCACATGTGATTTGAGAAAACAGAGCAGAGAAAAAAGAGATCAGATAGTAGAGTGTCCTCAACTTGATCCAGCACACTCCAAATAGATCACTCACAAGTTACACAGATCAAAGTAAGTAGCGAGCGTACCGAATAACTCTATTATTATTTTTGAAAGAGCCCTAATTTTGAAACAAATAGCAATAAATTCAAGAAAAACCAAATTGAAGAGTGATAAGAAGAATGTCATTAAGTTGATCAAGAATAGCACTTGTGTGGAACCTAAATACAAGATATGCCTAGAAATTTCATCGCAACCCGATGATTCTAGCACATTTTCAAAGATTCCACCTAAGGTTTTCCTAATAGAATACGTAAGGTTGTATATCCACTACAAGATCACTGAGATTGGTGACCTAGAGATAGATCAAGCTTACAAAAAGTTGTGTGATGAACAAGGGAACCTAAAGGAAGAACACAAGCACCTACAAGTACAAGGGATAAAAAAATTTCCTATATTTCCTGAGGGTTTTCAAAACTGACTGGATTAGGTTGGTACTAAGAAGAATGCATGATAAGAAGCTATGGTTGGATGAATCCAAGCATATTACAAAGGATGTATTGCATGCAGTAATAGGTTACCCTATTACCGACAAACCAAGAGCACACAAGCATCCATCTCGTCTAGAAGTTGAGAAACTCACCAATGTTGTATGGGATAACCAAGGAGTTAAGGTGAACACCATCACCGATGAGGAACTGAGGTTCGGTGCATGTATTATATGGTAAAAATCTTTTAAGAAAGTAGACTAAACAACATAGCATCAACAATAGTAAGCACAACTTACAAGATTGTCACGAAGGGAATACAGATGGATCTATGTGAGATCTTACTAAAGCAACTTGATGAGAATATGACAACAATTAGTTCTGCCAAGATACACACATGTAAGTTTGTCTCACTTATAATGTGTATATTATTTTATTTTCAAGAATACTTTCCTTCAGTTGGAAAGTAAAGTGGGACACTACCAAGCAAGTCACATTGCAGATAAGTGACTTTATCAAGTCACTAGGTGACAAATTTGATTCAGTGATGCCTGAATACTTCCTTAACTTCAAGGAAAAGATGATGGAGAGAGTGAGGATCCCTAAATAGTTGATTGAGAAGCATAGGGATGAAATATGTTTTATGCTGGATACAAATTTCACTCACATTAAACCAGTTGTACCAAGGATAGTCTAGTTATCACCTCTTGACTATGAGATAAACATAGATCAAGAAACAAATGCAATTGATGCACTATTGAATGAACCTCTTGATAGTAAGAAACCAAGATTTGGAACATATGAAGAGGCAAAGTCTAAGATAAAAATAGGCCTATTCATAAAGAAGACTATCAACAAGAAAAACAAGATGGTCAAGAATCTTTAGAAGATGTTGTCAGTTAGTGAGGAGGAGAAAGAAAAAATAGGGGACACCAAGGAACATGGTACCATCAGTGAAGAGAAAAATAATCAAGCAACATATTTTGAATCCACGGAGTCTAATGTACCTCCACCTCTAACAAAGAAACCAAGGACTACAACAGCTCAGAGGAAAAGGATCCAAACTACAAAGAAAGATACAACACCTCTTAAGAAATTTCAAGTGAGGACCTACATGAGGAAGCAACAAATAGAGAAGAAAACACCTACCAAAAGGAGTAGGAAACTGGTCAGGACCAAAGCTTACAATGAAGATTCAAAATAGGATGAGCCTAAAATAGAAAAGAAAAGATTAACACCCATAATAATTGATGAGACTATTGATTCAATTGCTACAACATGTACAATGACTGATAGGAAAATAAGACAATGGGTAAAGTTGGAGCCCGAGGACAAAAATAAAATAGAAGATGCAATAATTAGGGCTATGGTCAACTTCAAATATGTACCAGTTGAGTTTGGTAACAAATTACCCAAACCATTGAGTGAAAGAATATCAACATGATGGTCTTATGCTTTGAACTTCGAAAAGGAAGAAAGGGAGAGAATAATTTTAACTCATGCCTCCCGAGTCCAAAATGGAAGAGATCAAAGAAATGATGAAGAAGAAATCAAGTAAATTTGTGGCTAAGATAAGAGCCTAAAAGGTGCTATAGGGGAAATTCTTAGATTCAGACAACATGAAATACGCTAAATGGAGACAAATTCTCAATCTGCCTAGAGAATAAACAAGTTGTGAGAATCAATTACTTCTCACTGACACACCTCATGTAGAGGACTAGAAAGATAAAGAAATACCTAAGCACATTTCTTTGGATAATGTGGATAATACTCAGCCCATTGACTTAGATAATGTCATGGATGATCTTAACATTCAAGACATCACTCACTATGATTTTGATAAGGATCCAAAGAAGGATGATGATGTTATATTCATATCTCTTAAGGATTAAGATAAGAAACAAGCATTGAAGACACCAGGGAATAATGACATGGATGTTGTTGATGAGACATGGACAGGCACTTCTATCATTGACATAACAAGATTGGACCCTGCAGAACAAATCCAAAAGGATGATGATATCACTACTCAACAAGCTCAAACCAATGAGCAGGACACAATTCTAGATGCAGCACAAGTGGGCACACAAAACAATATGCTAGTATTGATGAAGACCATAAATCTGCTTGAAGGAAATGAAGAATCCACTGCAGCATATACAAGCATACCCATAGTAAAAGGGAGATGCAGAAACAAAGGATACAATAGATGAATCAAAAGATACAACTATAGAAAAAGCTGTTACTGAGGATAAGAAAAAAAAGTCTACTAATTAGAATTAAAGAAGGATTAAAAAAAGTAGAAGAGGATAAGAAAAAGGAAAAAAGTGAAGAAGGAAAGACATATGAACCACAAAAGAAAACTGAAGAAAAATCTACTGAAACACCCAAGGTTGCTGAACAGACATCTTCACCTCACCGATAGGTGAACCTCGAGTAGAAGGCACAAGAGGTTTCATCTTCAAAGCCTTCACTGAGTGCCTCAGAGAAAACAAATGAACTAGAAATGGTAGTTCATACAACTTATTCTACACAAATCTCAAGGAAGAAGAAGAGCAAGAACAAAAATCCAGTCACTCTAAATGAAATAATTGAGATTCTAGTATGTGATCCAAGAACATTGGATCCTACTGAGTTGAAAAAGTATGCTAGACTTTGTGAGAGGAAAGAAATTTAGGATAAACTGAGAAAAGCCACAAAGGAAGAAAAGCTACTTGAAGTAGCAAGAGGAATCCTTCAACAAATTGTACCTGATATAGATGTTGATCAAACAACTCCCATGCTTGATCAATTAGTGGTTCTCACCAATGGCATAACATCCCAAAATATAGGTGCTGAGAAGGCTATGGAAGCTAGAATTGAGTAGAAATATGAATTCAAGTTAGTAGACAAGATAAGCCAAGAAGTTTCACTATAAAAGGTGAAGGTATCTGAATTGGTAAGCACAATAGACCCCATAGTTTCAGAAGCTATAGCCTTCATACAAAAATTATTCATGTTGGATCAACTCACAAAGGAGTATACTTTTAAGATAGCTCAAATTGATGTTGATCTTCAAGCAAGTGCACAAGGTCTCACAAACAGTGAAGAGGCAATCAAATTGCACAATGAACAACTCAAACAAGCTAGGAAGCTGAGACAAGATATACAGATTATAGAAACAAAGTTAAGAGATGAGATAAATGGGCTTCAAGAACAACTATTACCAACTCTCACATTACTACAAAAACATATGACAGAGGCAAGAACACTTATTGCCACACCTGAAATGTCTATCCTAGACAACATTTATGATATGCATGCCAGGATTGAGCTAGAGCACATGGCATTAGAACTCCTCAAAGATAAGTGGGAGAAAATGATAGAATATATCAAGAAAAATTACTCCCACATTCTTGACACTCTGTAAGATACACATTTTTGTCACATTTTTGACAACTTATAAGTTCTACATTTTTTTCATGATTATCAAAAATGTGACAAAAATGTGTATCTTACAGAGTGTCAAGAATGTGGGAAATAAAAGGAGGAAATGATATGTATAGTCAGAAATTAGAAAGAGGAAAGAACAAAAAGGGGAATGTATAGTAAAAAGGAAAGTATACATGTACATACACTTACACTATACCGATGCATATAGTTAGGGGGAGTCATAAAATGACAAGGATATATACACAATGTCCATACTAAACACTTTAGTATTTTGCACAATATAAGTTTTTGATACTAATGTCAAAGGGGCAGATTGAAGACATTATATTTTTCCATCAGTATATGCAAGGAAAAACATGATAAACAACATTGGTTTATGCTACACCAATAGACAGGGAACAACACTACCCGACGCCAAGGTTATCGATATTGCTTAGTATAAAGCATCTCGATACAATGCTATTCAGTGTTACCCGATGACAAAAAAGACAAAGGAACCTGATGAGAAACCAACAGTGCAACCTAAAAAAATAGTAAAGAGTGGAACCTGATATATTAAGGGAACCCAAAGATCAATTCAAAGAAGGAACACCGGCAGACTTTCAGTTCACACCGACAGTGAGTGTACATCCCACAAAAAGTGGATCTAACTTTCCACGTCAAATAAATCACTGAAATTTTATATTTAGCATCTTGATTTGTTTTAAATCCATTGTGAGGGAAAAGAAATGTAATTATTATTGTTTTTATCAGTTTAACTAATTTAAAACATGCAAACTAAAGGATCAAGGTCAAGTTCTATACCTTGGATCTAGAGTTAACATTGTAATGCGTGATTCTAAAATAGATCAAATAACTTGTATAACTAGATGCTCAATCAATTTTGAACATGTTGTTTGATGATGATTGTAGTCACTGAGAGAATTTAACGATTAGACAAGAGAATTAATGCAACAGCACAGACAAAGATCAAATCAGTTTTCAAGAACAAGAACCAAGGCTACCAACAAGCAGGAAAAGGTATTAATCAATCACTATAGGTGATAGTCATATACTGTGAGCTTTAATGGATCTATAATCAGAAATTATAGATTGCATACACTCAGGTCAAACATATTTTACACATTCTAACAAGTGGGGTAAACTTAAGAAATCCTTTCAAGGAAGGTGGACTTAACAATCCTATTGTAAATATATTAACCGATTGCATACTACATCAGTGTTGCTAAAGCTCTTAGTAGAGTAGATTCTAACAGGTCTCCACATTAATATTCCTAACAAGGTAGATCATCAGAAGTGATCAAATTGTAAGCCTTAACCGTTTCCCTTCCATTCTGAAGATAGTGAAGTTTTGTGGGTGTCATCCCCACCGCAGTTTTTACTTCCAAACATGAGTTTTCTATGATATCATATCTTGTGTTATATGTCTATTACTTTCATGAATGTTTCTATGAATGTTGCATACAATTAAGTTTATGAATTAATACTACATCCATAAGAAAGAACATTAGATTTGGTTGATAATACAATAAAGATTGATTGCTAATGAGGAAAGGTGAAAAAGTGTTAAAATTTTTAGAGGTACTTATTCACCTCTCCCCTCTCAATACTACTTCCCATTAATCCCAACATCAACAATCAACTGCATTTGTTAAAATAGGTTAAATTGAGTTTTTGAGGATTAGAACATCATTGGATTTTGATTTTGATGCTGAAAATGGGTTCAGAGTAGTTCAATTAGCCAAGGGTGCAATTTTTACGTTCATAAGAGCATTGTGAAAATTAGGTCAAATCTCTATATAAGGCCCAGAGGGGTCATTTTCAAATTATTTTCACTGTCCTCCTTTTGAGTTTTCGACAAGCTTCTCTAAGCGAGAATGGTGGTCCCAATTTTTACTCATCATTTTGAGCACATGCAGAGACATGGACGGCCTAGAGAGTAGGTGACACCTGTAATGATTCCATAAAATTCATCCTTGCATGTAAAATTTTCCTATTTTGCTCAATTTTTCATCTTTTTTGCATGTTTTTTCCAACCATCTGCATTTTGTCGTACATTTCTGTGAAAGGGCTCGTACAAAAATCTGCTAAAATTTATTTTGTCATATGGTGATAGACCCACCTATCACATAGGGTTGACCCACCTATCGCATGACAACATTCATGATTGCCCCTTTTATCGCATCAGACTACTTAAATTGTTGTATCATACTCATTTTTCATCTGGTCTTTAATACTTTGTCATATGAGCCTTAGGGCCAATTTTGGTATTTGCTACCTTTTGTTGTATGAGAACAGAGGCATTTTTCTCTTGATTTTATCATCCAGTTGTATGTTCTCTTTTCTTAGTAGCCTACTTGTGAGCTTTTCTGATTATGTTGTACTAATTTCACTTTAATTTGATGCTGATACTAATGTTGTTTCTGTTGTTTGTCTTCATGCAGGTGTAGTTTCTCGATATATAGTTTAGATCCACTTATCTTACAACTATGCAATTAGTTTAAGGTTTGTGAGATGACTAGATGACACATGTCTGAGTTTGTGTTCTTTCTTGATTATTGCAGATGCCTGATATTCAGGTGAACCATGGGATGTTGACTGCGCTAGTGGAGAGATTCCACAATGATAAAAATACATTTCACTTGCTAATGAGGGAGATGACCATCACACCCAAGGATATCTATAGGTTTCTTCAGATTCCTTTTTCTAGAGTGCATGTGGAGTATAATTCCACTCCTTTAGTTGGTGTATGAGCACTAGCTTGAGTACTTCAAGATCCTTTTATTATAGATCAATCCATCTCTTGGAACAATTTGGTAGAGAGATATGGAGAGAAGCTTCCTTTGGAGTGTGTTCTTGTTTGATTGACTGGTTTTTTCGTCATGGTCGATCGATCATAGCAGGGGTTCTTGTGCGGTTGGGATTAGATGTTGGAGAGATTAGTGACACATCCAGAGAAGCTTGGTTGGGGTCAGTGCCTCTTGGCATAGATGTATCATGAGATGCATGAGGTGACTTATAGGGGGATCTGAGGCATGGTTTTAGGAGTTATATTCTTACAGATATGAGCTTTGGAGCATCTCCCAGTTTGTAGAGTGATCACAACAGATACACAACAGGGCAGACAACCCTATGTTTATAGATATTCAGGTTTCATTACACATCCCTTTCTAGGAAAGATAGATTATTGGAGGCTCCAACTTGATCATTTGAGCTTGGTTACGTGGTGACCTTATTTATTGGTAGATGTCTTCACTGAATGGATGATAGCCTGGATAGATTTAATTTTCTCATGCCCACTTTTGGGCAAGACATCATTGGTGATAGTGGGATTCAAGCTTTCTCGAGTGTTGAGGCAATATGGTCGTATCTAGAGCAACTCCACGGAGTACACTTCCTATGCTCAATTTCAAGATGAGGAGCGTACAGGCTAGTCTTGTAAGTAATATTTTGTCTTCCATACTCTTCTTCTATTGTTTTTCATAGATATCTTGGATTTTGTAGATCATAGACTGAGCATTTCAAATTTTGTTATGCAGGATATCTCTAGCATTGTGTACTCAGGACCTGATTAAGCTCAATCAATTGATGGGTGAGTATCTAGATGGAGTGGAAGATCCGAGAGTTACTCTAGAGTATTAGGAGAATCTATTTAGGTACCCTTTTCCTAGATTTATAGATTTGATAGAGAGAGTGCCTAGGATTGATGATGGTGCTCCAGAGAAAGTACCCATGACAGATGCACATATTTCTCCATAGAGCACACCTCAGAGACGACCATAGAGGATTCCTACTCAACCAAGAGTAGGAGTAGAGGATGGTCCTAGCACAAGTATGACACTAGGGTCAAGATGACAAAGGGATCACGGGGAGATTGGCACACTAGGGTTGATCAAAGGAAAAGTCCTAGCTATAAAGGTTGCTGACGACAAAATGCCAAACACATAGCCCAACCTAGGGCTAGATGATTCATTTAGGGTAGTCTCGCAACACCAAGAGGCAAAAGAGGCTGTAGAGAAGGAGGGACCTCGGAGAGAGGAGGGAGAATAGAGAGAGCCATAGACAACACAAGATTTGATTAGGTCATTGAAGAGATGACTGCGAGCCTCTCAAAGACAACTAGAAATAGTGCAAGCACAATGAGAGAGGATTATTGTAGGGCATGAGGCCAAAGTATAGGCACTGATTGAGGGATTTACATCTAAGTGTCTATCTCTATAGAGATACATTACTTAGAAGACCATCAGAGCTGCATATTACGTGGCTTCTTATAGTATTGTGGTTCATGTTGACCAGTAGGTTTATCCTTATTCATAGTACTTGGTGCAATCTAACGGAGAAGGCCCTCCACCAAAGAAGATGCTCCTCCATGCCCACTTCCTAATGGTGGTGAGGAAGGAAATGAAACTTGATTGTGCCCCCTTTCTTTCCTCATCTCATTATTCTTTTTGAGATCCATTTGATTGTACATGATTCATCTGCACCAAAGGTGCACATTTTTTCTCGATATTTATGAGAGGACATCTTTTTGTATGCATCGTGACATTATATATATATATATATATATATGATCCTTTTTCATGCTCAATATGTTATCTTGTCTTTATCTCTGGTTATATCTCTTGTGATTTGTACGATCTATAGCTTAGATCATGTATTTGTGATAATAGCTTAGCTCCATAAATGACAGAGGTAGATCATGTGTGCTTTGTTTAATCTTATACTGAATATATGCCATGCTCTTGTTCTTGTTACTGACCATTTGCACACAGAAATGTAACCTTAAGGAGATGAAATGCAGTTAATTGCACCAGCAAAGGATTTAGAGGAAGCAACTAGTTAAAGGAATAGCTCTGTGTTGTGATTATCAAATGAAGCATGTTATAATGCTATCATGCAAGCCTAGAAATGTAACCTATGACACGAGTCAAGTTACTAATTTCCTTAGTCACTATATTTTCATCATTTCAACATTTGGGACACTAGAATCAATACAATCCTTACTGGTACTAGTGGCATCATAAGGTTATGAATAAGACTCTTCATTGGATAGATGTGAGAAACCAATGTAAGCATCTAGGAACAAGAGCCAAGATGACCTAAACACCATTTCTAATTGATATAACAAGACTACACAAGTATCAAGGCATTTAGATCCAAGATAACCATGAGTGTGTTGTTGTTTGAAACAAGTAGAATAACATACAAGGAGATATGACCAATCTCACCTTATGGCACAAGAGAGTAGGATCAAGGGATGTGTGGTTGATCCACCTAAATGTGAAAGATCTTATCACATACACACTACTATCTTGACATAAGGATCATTGGAACTACACCAAAAAGAAAAAATCAAAGAAAACATAGGAAATCATTGATAACAAACAACATACAAGAAAATTGTCAGCAATCGTTCAGTCTGTTTAACTTGTTGATGTGGGTGTTGAGAAACACTATTGTGTTTATTGTTTGTATTGAGCGTATGTTATCCCATGTTGTGTTGAGAAATATAGGTTTGTCTGAAAGAAAGTGTTGAGAAATACTATTGATTAAGGTGTTGAGAAACACTAGTACATCAGTGGAAAACTGTCCAGAGAAAGAGATCAATTATGAGGAATTGATAGGTCAACTAACATGATTTTGAAGAATAGGAGGCCTATGCAAGACCTAAAAGATGGCTTCAATCAGTGAAGCGAGGACTTGATTGATGTGGTAGCTCATAAAAGCATGAAGATCATCCCACATATGAGATGAGCCAAGCTACACATCGATAGATGGAGCACTGAGTTTCAAGTGACCCCTATTGCCAAGTTTTCACCAGTTAGCAGAGATTCTATTTTTTCTACCAGGCCATCTATTTCCAAGCTTTCGCCAAGGCACTTTTTCTTGATTTTTCAATTTTTTTTATTTTTCCACTTTTTAATTATCTTATTTATTTATCCTATTTTTATTGTATTTTTATGAATGACTCATCAAGGCTTCTATTTCTAGGTTTTCACGAAGATAATCATTTTTTCAGGATCATATATATGTACATGATGATGACCAATGAGAATGCTTAAGCATAGAACTTGTTAAAGTGGAGAGTATTGATGAGATCAGTAAAAGTATTCCCCTCTGGACTTGATAGTTGATAGGCCCCAGAGCCAAATGTTGCAGTGATCACAAAGGGACCTATCAAGTTGGGTTCAAACTTCCCCTTTTGTTCACGATGTTGTTGATTCTTTGGATTTTCTTTAAGCACAAGATCTCCAACCTGGAATTCTCTATGTCTCACTTTCTTGTTTTAGCCTCAAGACATTCCCTTTTGATAGACCCTTAGATGGTTGAATGCTTCTTTTCTACATTCATCAAGTAATTCTACCTCCTAAATTCTAGCAATCTGATGGTCTTCATGAGTAATGAGTCCATGCAAATTGACCTAGAGCGAAGGTATTTATACCTCAATGGGAAACATAGCTTCTGAGCCATATACTAAGGAAAATGGCATTTCCCCTATAGGTTTTCTTATACTGGTTCTATAAGCCCATAAGGATGGATTGAGCTAAAGGTGCTAGTCCTTCTCAGTCTTACTCACTATTCTATGCAATATATTAAAGATGTTTTTGTTGGAGGCCTCAACCTCTCCATTTCCTTGAGGGTAGTAAGTAGAAGAACAATGTTGGGTAATTTTAAACTTGTCACATAGTTCATCCATGTCTTTATTCTTGAATTTCCCCCCATTGTTTGTTACGATGGATGAAGGCATTCCATATCTATAGATTATGTAATTGAGGATAAATATAGACACTTTATTTCCTATAGCTTTAATCAAAGGGACTGCTTCAACCCACTTTGTGAAGTATTCAGTGGTAATTATGATGAATTTATGCCCTCTAGAGTACGAGGGGTAAATATTCCAAATGAGGTCAAAGGCTCATTGCTGGAATGGCTAGTGAGTATTAAAAGGTAACAACTTGCATGCAGGAGCATGAATCAAGTTACTATGAGTTTGGCATTTTTTGCATGTTTTGGCAAAATATATGGCATCTTTTTCCATAGAGGGCCAGTAGTATCTTTCCCATAGGAGTTTCTTATCAAACGAAAGGCCATTTGAATGGGATCCACAAACCCCTTCATGGACTTCCTCTAGTGCGCGCTTAGACTCATCGTGTTCTAGACACCTAATGAGAGTACCATCGAGACCTCTTCTATACAAGTCGTCAACCATAATCAAGTAACGAGATGCATTCCTTATAAGATTTTTATTTTTATTTTTAGAGAGGTCATTTGGAAATGTTTGATTACAGAGGTAAGAGTAGATATGAGCATAATGGGAGGAATTAATACCCACTAGAGAGCACACAACTTGGGATTCCGAGGAATCATAGGTAGGGAAAAGGAGTTTTTCTACTAGGAAGTCATAGAAAAAGTGATGTTCTTCAAGCTACAACATGGAGACCAAGGTGGCCATAGCATCAGGTGCTTTGTTTGCTTCTCTTGGTATTTGTTGGAAAGTAACAAATACAAAATATTTTTTAAGATCATCAATCATCCTTTTATGTGGCAGTTGTTTATCATACTTTGTTTGATACTAGTCATTGACTTGGTTGATTACCAGCTGTGAGTCACCATAGAGTGTGCCAGCATGTAGTATCTTAGTTTTTGAGAAGTAAAAACTAAAGCAAGGAAATATTTTTAAACAATAGTATAGTTATTCTCATAAGACACCATGGTTCTTCTTATGTAATATATTGCTCTTTCTTTTCCTGTTTCATCCTATTGTGCTAGCAAAGCTCCCAGGGATGTGTCGGTAGTTGAAATGTAGAGGAGAATATGCTTTCCTGGTATTGGTGCCATCAGTATGCATGGATTAGCTATATATTCTTTGATTTTTTGGAAAAAAATTTCACACCCTTAATCCCATTGGAATGTAACTCCTTTGTGTAGTGTTCTTATAAAAGGTTGTACCTTATATGCAAGTTTGGAGACAAACCTTCTAATAGATTGGAGTCGCCCTTGTAGATTCCTAACTTGAATGATGTTGCGAGGAGGTGGCATGTCCATTATTACCTCTACCTTTTGGGATCAACCTCAATTCCTTTTGTTGAAATGATGTATCCCAACAATTTACCAAAAGTTACACCAAAAGCACACTTTGTAGGAATCATTCTAAGCTTGAATTGTTCCATTTTATCTAGAATCATTTCATAATCCTCTAGATGAGTAGCTCTTCTTGCTGATTTTTCCAGGTTGTCATCTAAATTATCCTCCATATTTTTTTTCATCATATCATGAAATATAGTAACTTAGTCATAGCTCATTGGTATGTTGCTCCAACATTTTTGACACTGAATGGCATGATATTCCAACAAAATGTGCCCCAGGCATAGGTAAAAGTGGTTTTATCTTGATCTTCAAGAGCTATTATTATCTAATTATAGACATAAAATCCATCCATTAGCGAGTACATCTCATAACCAGCCATGAGGTCTACAATCATATTAATATTAGGTAATGGGAAATCATCCTTAGGACAAGCCTTTTTTAGATCCCTAAAGTTTGTGCAAACCCGAATGGCCTTATCATGTTTAGTTAGGGACAATGTTAGAAATCCAATCAATGTATGCTATAGGATAGATGAATTCATCCTTTAGTAGTTTTTCTAATTCTTCTTTTCCTAATAGTACCACATGAGGATGCATTTTGTGAAGCTTTTGCTTGACTGGCTTAATTCCTGGAGCAATTGACAAATGATGCATAATCAGGTCTGTGTCTATTTTTGGCATGTCTAAATAGGACCAAGCAAAGTTGATTTTATTTTTCATGAAGAATTTGACAAATTCTTGCTTTTATTTCTCAGATAGAGATTGTGCTAGGCTAGATTAACTAAGGTATCTCTTTTGTTCCCATATTTACTACTTGTGTTGGTTCTATTAATATTGATGATCTTTCCTGAAGGTGATTAGGAAGGAGATTAAGTTCCCCATCCTCTAGTTCCTCAGAGAGTTTTTCACTGTTGGGTACACCCTTTGTTTTTACTATTTTTGGTTCTGATACTACCAAAAAGTGGTTTTCACCATCAAATCTTTTTTTTCTTTTTTTCCTTTTCTTTTTAGGCTGAGGAACTTGATGTCCCCCTCTATGGAAGAGGTGAAGGGTTTGATGGCATTCAAGTAGCAAGCTAAGGTGTACTCATTAGGAGTGGAAATGAGGTTCAAGGGTTCATTTGAGTTCCTTTCAATAAGCTCAGGATGAACAAGGGGTAAAGATCCTACAGGTTCCAAGGATAGCATTGAGTTATCTTGATCAAGATCTTCAATAGGTAAGAGAAGATCTATGATGGCACTCTCCAAAGGGTTTCCTTGACTACGATTTACCCTAACACTTCTATCAGATTTGTTGTTGGTAGTACAAGGATTCGACTTGTTTGACCTAGTGTTAGCTTCCTCTAATTCTTCTTGAGAAGCCATGCATTCTAGGAAAACACTCATTAGCATAACCTAGATTCTTGAAGATGGGATATGTGGTCTTTGGGCCATGTCTAGTCTTTGGAGATCTCAAATATCCCAAGTTTCTTCTTCTTCTTCTTCTTTTGCTTCATGATCCCATTGTTACCATTGTTCATTGGTGAAATAAGGTCTGTAACCAGTGGATGCAAGACAATTTCTATTTCTGGTTGATGTGGCACATGGTTAGAGCATCGATTGGAATCCCAACCCTGAGTAGTGGATGCATGAGCATTCTAAGGTTCTCTCCCAAAATTCTATTTTGTATTAGGTGGAAGAGGCAGTCTTCCCTCCTCTTTAGAAGAATAGTCATCATTAAGAATAAGGATGGGTTCTAGTTTGGGATGTTCACTTAGAGGTACATCAATGCGAACACTTTCTCCACATAGGACATGAGGTGCAAACTTCTGAACTATAGTCACTTCAACATCAATGGTAGCATTGGATAAAGAATCTCACTCATACTCATTGGAGTCTATTTAAATAGAGTGAGGTAAGTCTAACACATGTGTAGGAACCATAGTTTTCCCCCGGTTAGGATGTTGTTCTTGTAAAGTATTATCTTGTCCATAATCAAATGGGATACAAGCACGATCTCTATTTTCCAAATAGTCAGAGAGAGTCCTTGAGACACTGAGATATTTTTTGTTCTCATGTTGCTAATTTGTTCCACACTGAGTAGAATCGTCCTTTGATTTTTGAGAGGCATGAGGAGAAGCCTCCTCAAAAGAATGCACCACCTCATTTGAGAAATGTGGTAATTCAAGGACATGGGAGGTGAAGACAAGCTTCCCCCTGTTAGGATTTATATCTTCTATATCTAGGTGCATGCCTAGCTCTTGAGTTGGTGTCTGTGTCACATTTGTTGAAACAGTTGATCCATTTGGTTTAAAGGAAGCTCTATGAAATGATGGAATGTAAGGTTTCCCTTGATATTTTGGATTTTCAGTGTCGAAACGCATTAGTTGTTTGAGAGGGATGGGGTATTCTCCATTTCATCTTTAATGTTTGTATCATATGCATCGATGTGAGAGCTAATAGGATGGTAATTATTAGGAGAGGGATGGATTTTCTTCTCGTGGTACCCCAAGCATATCCTGTCTATTGGACTTAGAAATTCAGCATGAAGGGGTTCTATAAGACCTTTATCTTTTCCCAAGGGTCATTTCCTTTATATACCATATGTTTCATGATTTTATATCCTTTCCCTTACTTATGTGGGCATATTTCCACATGTTTTACTTCATTATCTTTCTCCTCATCCTTGTACAACCATGCAATAATAGCCTTCTCCTCATTTTCTTCTCAAAGAGACACACGTGCTTTTACCATTTTGGTTCCCTCATGTATTCCTATTTGTTTTCCATTTGAAGGTGGGAAGGATGAGGATGGCATACCATAATATCTAGGAGATATAGGAAGATAAGTTAGCTGGTATTCTCCCATGCTTGTGTTACTGATCTTGAGTTTTTCCTAGAAGATTTTCATTAGTCCTTGTTGGGCTATTTCAGAAGTTTGGGATGTCTCCTTGTTGTATGGAACCATGTTGTTAGCTTGTTTCAAAGTGTTACAAGAGTAGACATTGTCAGCTGGAATAGACACTTCCACCCCTTTGTATGAAAATTTCACACATTGATGATAAGTGGAGGGGACTTCCTGCATGTCATGAATCCATGGTCT
>MU224631.1:1222719-1239246 GCA_018584345.1 Thuja plicata | reverse complement strand
CAAGACCTAAAAGATGGCTTCAATCAGTGAAGCGAGGACTTGATTGATGTGGTAGCTCATAAAAGCATGAAGATCATCCCACATATGAGATGAGCCAAGCTACACATCGATAGATGGAGCACTGAGTTTCAAGTGACCCCTATTGCCAAGTTTTCACCAGTTAGCAGAGATTCTATTTTTTCTACCAGGCCATCTATTTCCAAGCTTTCGCCAAGGCACTTTTTCTTGATTTTTCAATTTTTTTTATTTTTCCACTTTTTAATTATCTTATTTATTTATCCTATTTTTATTGTATTTTTATGAATGACTCATCAAGGCTTCTATTTCTAGGTTTTCACGAAGATAATCATTTTTTCAGGATCATATATATGTACATGATGATGACCAATGAGAATGCTTAAGCATAGAACTTGTTAAAGTGGAGAGTATTGATGAGATCAGTAAAAGTATTCCCCTCTGGACTTGATAGTTGATAGGCCCCAGAGCCAAATGTTGCAGTGATCACAAAGGGACCTATCAAGTTGGGTTCAAACTTCCCCTTTTGTTCACGATGTTGTTGATTCTTTGGATTTTCTTTAAGCACAAGATCTCCAACCTGGAATTCTCTATGTCTCACTTTCTTGTTTTAGCCTCAAGACATTCCCTTTTGATAGACCCTTAGATGGTTGAATGCTTCTTTTCTACATTCATCAAGTAATTCTACCTCCTAAATTCTAGCAATCTGATGGTCTTCATGAGTAATGAGTCCATGCAAATTGACCTAGAGCGAAGGTATTTATACCTCAATGGGAAACATAGCTTCTGAGCCATATACTAAGGAAAATGGCATTTCCCCTATAGGTTTTCTTATACTGGTTCTATAAGCCCATAAGGATGGATTGAGCTAAAGGTGCTAGTCCTTCTCAGTCTTACTCACTATTCTATGCAATATATTAAAGATGTTTTTGTTGGAGGCCTCAACCTCTCCATTTCCTTGAGGGTAGTAAGTAGAAGAACAATGTTGGGTAATTTTAAACTTGTCACATAGTTCATCCATGTCTTTATTCTTGAATTTCCCCCCATTGTTTGTTACGATGGATGAAGGCATTCCATATCTATAGATTATGTAATTGAGGATAAATATAGACACTTTATTTCCTATAGCTTTAATCAAAGGGACTGCTTCAACCCACTTTGTGAAGTATTCAGTGGTAATTATGATGAATTTATGCCCTCTAGAGTACGAGGGGTAAATATTCCAAATGAGGTCAAAGGCTCATTGCTGGAATGGCTAGTGAGTATTAAAAGGTAACAACTTGCATGCAGGAGCATGAATCAAGTTACTATGAGTTTGGCATTTTTTGCATGTTTTGGCAAAATATATGGCATCTTTTTCCATAGAGGGCCAGTAGTATCTTTCCCATAGGAGTTTCTTATCAAACGAAAGGCCATTTGAATGGGATCCACAAACCCCTTCATGGACTTCCTCTAGTGCGCGCTTAGACTCATCGTGTTCTAGACACCTAATGAGAGTACCATCGAGACCTCTTCTATACAAGTCGTCAACCATAATCAAGTAACGAGATGCATTCCTTATAAGATTTTTATTTTTATTTTTAGAGAGGTCATTTGGAAATGTTTGATTACAGAGGTAAGAGTAGATATGAGCATAATGGGAGGAATTAATACCCACTAGAGAGCACACAACTTGGGATTCCGAGGAATCATAGGTAGGGAAAAGGAGTTTTTCTACTAGGAAGTCATAGAAAAAGTGATGTTCTTCAAGCTACAACATGGAGACCAAGGTGGCCATAGCATCAGGTGCTTTGTTTGCTTCTCTTGGTATTTGTTGGAAAGTAACAAATACAAAATATTTTTTAAGATCATCAATCATCCTTTTATGTGGCAGTTGTTTATCATACTTTGTTTGATACTAGTCATTGACTTGGTTGATTACCAGCTGTGAGTCACCATAGAGTGTGCCAGCATGTAGTATCTTAGTTTTTGAGAAGTAAAAACTAAAGCAAGGAAATATTTTTAAACAATAGTATAGTTATTCTCATAAGACACCATGGTTCTTCTTATGTAATATATTGCTCTTTCTTTTCCTGTTTCATCCTATTGTGCTAGCAAAGCTCCCAGGGATGTGTCGGTAGTTGAAATGTAGAGGAGAATATGCTTTCCTGGTATTGGTGCCATCAGTATGCATGGATTAGCTATATATTCTTTGATTTTTTGGAAAAAAATTTCACACCCTTAATCCCATTGGAATGTAACTCCTTTGTGTAGTGTTCTTATAAAAGGTTGTACCTTATATGCAAGTTTGGAGACAAACCTTCTAATAGATTGGAGTCGCCCTTGTAGATTCCTAACTTGAATGATGTTGCGAGGAGGTGGCATGTCCATTATTACCTCTACCTTTTGGGATCAACCTCAATTCCTTTTGTTGAAATGATGTATCCCAACAATTTACCAAAAGTTACACCAAAAGCACACTTTGTAGGAATCATTCTAAGCTTGAATTGTTCCATTTTATCTAGAATCATTTCATAATCCTCTAGATGAGTAGCTCTTCTTGCTGATTTTTCCAGGTTGTCATCTAAATTATCCTCCATATTTTTTTTCATCATATCATGAAATATAGTAACTTAGTCATAGCTCATTGGTATGTTGCTCCAACATTTTTGACACTGAATGGCATGATATTCCAACAAAATGTGCCCCAGGCATAGGTAAAAGTGGTTTTATCTTGATCTTCAAGAGCTATTATTATCTAATTATAGACATAAAATCCATCCATTAGCGAGTACATCTCATAACCAGCCATGAGGTCTACAATCATATTAATATTAGGTAATGGGAAATCATCCTTAGGACAAGCCTTTTTTAGATCCCTAAAGTTTGTGCAAACCCGAATGGCCTTATCATGTTTAGTTAGGGACAATGTTAGAAATCCAATCAATGTATGCTATAGGATAGATGAATTCATCCTTTAGTAGTTTTTCTAATTCTTCTTTTCCTAATAGTACCACATGAGGATGCATTTTGTGAAGCTTTTGCTTGACTGGCTTAATTCCTGGAGCAATTGACAAATGATGCATAATCAGGTCTGTGTCTATTTTTGGCATGTCTAAATAGGACCAAGCAAAGTTGATTTTATTTTTCATGAAGAATTTGACAAATTCTTGCTTTTATTTCTCAGATAGAGATTGTGCTAGGCTAGATTAACTAAGGTATCTCTTTTGTTCCCATATTTACTACTTGTGTTGGTTCTATTAATATTGATGATCTTTCCTGAAGGTGATTAGGAAGGAGATTAAGTTCCCCATCCTCTAGTTCCTCAGAGAGTTTTTCACTGTTGGGTACACCCTTTGTTTTTACTATTTTTGGTTCTGATACTACCAAAAAGTGGTTTTCACCATCAAATCTTTTTTTTCTTTTTTTCCTTTTCTTTTTAGGCTGAGGAACTTGATGTCCCCCTCTATGGAAGAGGTGAAGGGTTTGATGGCATTCAAGTAGCAAGCTAAGGTGTACTCATTAGGAGTGGAAATGAGGTTCAAGGGTTCATTTGAGTTCCTTTCAATAAGCTCAGGATGAACAAGGGGTAAAGATCCTACAGGTTCCAAGGATAGCATTGAGTTATCTTGATCAAGATCTTCAATAGGTAAGAGAAGATCTATGATGGCACTCTCCAAAGGGTTTCCTTGACTACGATTTACCCTAACACTTCTATCAGATTTGTTGTTGGTAGTACAAGGATTCGACTTGTTTGACCTAGTGTTAGCTTCCTCTAATTCTTCTTGAGAAGCCATGCATTCTAGGAAAACACTCATTAGCATAACCTAGATTCTTGAAGATGGGATATGTGGTCTTTGGGCCATGTCTAGTCTTTGGAGATCTCAAATATCCCAAGTTTCTTCTTCTTCTTCTTCTTTTGCTTCATGATCCCATTGTTACCATTGTTCATTGGTGAAATAAGGTCTGTAACCAGTGGATGCAAGACAATTTCTATTTCTGGTTGATGTGGCACATGGTTAGAGCATCGATTGGAATCCCAACCCTGAGTAGTGGATGCATGAGCATTCTAAGGTTCTCTCCCAAAATTCTATTTTGTATTAGGTGGAAGAGGCAGTCTTCCCTCCTCTTTAGAAGAATAGTCATCATTAAGAATAAGGATGGGTTCTAGTTTGGGATGTTCACTTAGAGGTACATCAATGCGAACACTTTCTCCACATAGGACATGAGGTGCAAACTTCTGAACTATAGTCACTTCAACATCAATGGTAGCATTGGATAAAGAATCTCACTCATACTCATTGGAGTCTATTTAAATAGAGTGAGGTAAGTCTAACACATGTGTAGGAACCATAGTTTTCCCCCGGTTAGGATGTTGTTCTTGTAAAGTATTATCTTGTCCATAATCAAATGGGATACAAGCACGATCTCTATTTTCCAAATAGTCAGAGAGAGTCCTTGAGACACTGAGATATTTTTTGTTCTCATGTTGCTAATTTGTTCCACACTGAGTAGAATCGTCCTTTGATTTTTGAGAGGCATGAGGAGAAGCCTCCTCAAAAGAATGCACCACCTCATTTGAGAAATGTGGTAATTCAAGGACATGGGAGGTGAAGACAAGCTTCCCCCTGTTAGGATTTATATCTTCTATATCTAGGTGCATGCCTAGCTCTTGAGTTGGTGTCTGTGTCACATTTGTTGAAACAGTTGATCCATTTGGTTTAAAGGAAGCTCTATGAAATGATGGAATGTAAGGTTTCCCTTGATATTTTGGATTTTCAGTGTCGAAACGCATTAGTTGTTTGAGAGGGATGGGGTATTCTCCATTTCATCTTTAATGTTTGTATCATATGCATCGATGTGAGAGCTAATAGGATGGTAATTATTAGGAGAGGGATGGATTTTCTTCTCGTGGTACCCCAAGCATATCCTGTCTATTGGACTTAGAAATTCAGCATGAAGGGGTTCTATAAGACCTTTATCTTTTCCCAAGGGTCATTTCCTTTATATACCATATGTTTCATGATTTTATATCCTTTCCCTTACTTATGTGGGCATATTTCCACATGTTTTACTTCATTATCTTTCTCCTCATCCTTGTACAACCATGCAATAATAGCCTTCTCCTCATTTTCTTCTCAAAGAGACACACGTGCTTTTACCATTTTGGTTCCCTCATGTATTCCTATTTGTTTTCCATTTGAAGGTGGGAAGGATGAGGATGGCATACCATAATATCTAGGAGATATAGGAAGATAAGTTAGCTGGTATTCTCCCATGCTTGTGTTACTGATCTTGAGTTTTTCCTAGAAGATTTTCATTAGTCCTTGTTGGGCTATTTCAGAAGTTTGGGATGTCTCCTTGTTGTATGGAACCATGTTGTTAGCTTGTTTCAAAGTGTTACAAGAGTAGACATTGTCAGCTGGAATAGACACTTCCACCCCTTTGTATGAAAATTTCACACATTGATGATAAGTGGAGGGGACTTCCTGCATGTCATGAATCCATGGTCTACCTAGGAATATGTTATATGTGAGAGGCAAGTCAAGCACTTGATAGGTGAAATTTATTTCAATAGGACCCACTCTGATAGGAAGCACCACTATTCCTTTTGATGACCTCTCTTCTTCATCATATCCTTTAATAGTGGCCTTATTTTGAGGATCAATGGTATGTTCAGAAAATCCTAGTGTTGTGACTATCTTGAGAGCACAAATATTCAAACTACTGCCTCCATCTATCAAAATGCACTTAACCAAAATTTTGTGAATCAAGACCTCTATGTGCAGAGGTTAATTGTGTGGGTGACTAAGGGCTTTGTCATCTTCTTATAAAAAAGATAGATAATGAGGGGATGTCAAATGATTTACCATGGTCTAGAATTGACCAACATCAAGGTCCTTGGGAACATTAATTTCCACAAGTGCAGTCCCAAGAATTTCCTTATGTGATGGTGACAATTTTAGCAATTCTAGTATAGAGATATGAGTAGGAGTTCATTGTAACTTATCAACTAGATTGTAACTTGTAGTGACTTTCTTTGATGATAAGGGTTTTCCTTTTGGTGCAATGGTTTTCTTAGCGGTAGATGTCACCTCTTTAAGAGTGACCTTTGATTGATCTCTAGTGACCACATTGGCAGAGTCAATTTCTTTATCCTTAATAATGATGAAATTGATTGATTTGTTAGGAGGTTTGATCATGTGTATCACATTCTCAGTTTTGGTATAGGTGTGATTCACCATGGTTCCCAGGGATTTTGAGGATTCTCCTTTATCATAAGATGGCAAGGTTTGTTTTAAGGCTTTATGATCATCATTTGAGCCATGAGTACCAACTGTGATAGTTTTATTATCGATTAGATATTGTATCACATGTTTCAACTTCATACACTCATTTGTCGAGTGTTCCTTATTCTTATGAAAGTTAAAGTAGTGATTGTCATTCCAACATTTAGGTTTTACCTTAGGTTCCATGGTTTTGAGTTGGGAATCATGATAATTTTGTTAGCAAACAATATTTTCAACACATCTTCCAAAGGTTCTCCAAGAGGAGTAAAATTGCACTTGGGTTGTGGCATCCAAAGTGCCTTGTCTTTCTATGAGTCTTCAGTGTTCTTAGGAGCATTGGGGGTAACTGAATTATGCCTGGAACCCTGTATGCTATTAGTAAGGTTAAATACTAGCTCATTAGGTTTGAACTCAGGTAAGTCAATTACACCTTCATTAACCACATTACAATTCTTGTTCCAGTATTTACTCTTGTCCTTGTTAATTCCATTGTTAGATAATTTAGCATCCTTGTTCAAGGTTAGATCCCCTTTCCTTATGATAACATCTTCAATCCTCATAGCACTATCAACTAAGTCATTGAAAGAGGTGTTTTTTTCATTTGTGCTATGTAATTCATCTCTGGAACCAGGTTGTTGATGAAGATGTCATTATTTTTTGGTTTAGGTGTTTGTCTAGGGTATCTTTAAAATATCTTTCTCCACATCTAGAGGAATTTAACAAATGGCTCACCACCATGTTTCTTAGTGTTGCATAGATTTATCATCATAACCATGTGTAGGATGTTGTATGAGTAGTATTGGATGAACCTCTGTACAAGCTCATCAAATGTCTGAATGCTAAGTGTGAGCTTTGTGAACCATTACAAGGCTTGGCCACTAAGGCTACGTGGGAATAGTCTCTTTAGATATGTCTTCTCATGCATAAAATCCATACTAAGAGCACATAATTCTCTTACATGATCTTGAGGATCACCTTCCCCATTGTATTTATCATACTTAGGAATTTCAACCTTTGGGGGAAAAGGTGGCATGTACAAGTTTTTAGCAAAGGGAAAGGGACATATAGACTCCAATGAGTGCTTTCTAGGGGGTTGTTCCTCAAATTTATTGAGTTCCCACAAATCACATCTCATGTATTGTAGTTGTTCATTGAGAATAGTTATAGGTGACTCCTCTTCTTATTGTATGAGTCCCTCAATGTCAAAATTAGGTGGAAGCTTAACACCCATTGAGGCAAGATGCATGAAGTACTCATTTTTGTCCAATTGCATGAGAGTGTGCATCATTTTTTGAAAATTTGTATTTTGTTGGAACTTCCTAATCTCTTTAGAATTAGGCTCATCTATGGAGGAAAAATCACTGGTATGTTGAATCTGGTGGTCATGTTGGGATCCCTAATCATAATTTGACATGGTTGATGTGTTGTGTGAAACCAAAGTTGATGAGTCAAACAAGGGTATTGTCTGTTGTGGAGTTGAAGTGTCCTTATGCGAGATCTCAAAATCTATTTTGGGTTTCTTAAAAGAAGGTAGTCCTTGAGAAAATTCATCAGTAGCTTTCCCCTTGGAATCAAGATCAACTTTTTGACTTCTCATTTTGACCATGTATGACAATCTTTGACTAACTTATCTAGAGGATCATGTTGCCAAGTCAATTTCAAAGTTCAAAGATGTTTTTGATGGAGAAAGTGATTGGTTGTTGAGCTTGTACAAGGTATCATGCATTGAGGTCTGAATACCTAATAGATGACACTTGTGACAAAGTTTATAAGTAACCAAGAGTAAAGAGTCAATATAATCAAGAGGATTGTGAGAAGCTAGAACAAAGGACAATGATGAATATAACCACCAGATATGAAAGTCAAGAAAGATCGTGGCAAGGTATGATAGCTGCTACTACAAGAGTGTTACCAAATGACAAAGATATTAATATTGGACTGATTTCAACTTAGGTCTCATACAGTAGTTTAGGGGTTCCCATACGACAATACACTAGTCCTCATATGAGTTTATTCCCTCTAGATATTTTGTGAGATGAAAAATGTAATCGCATGAAACAAAAAAAGATTCTAGAACTATTTGCCACTTGTGCATGAAATATTTCAGATAGTGTTGTATAATTTTTGAGGTAAAAATCTTGGCATTTGCTATTTTCTGTTGCAAGTTGTTCTTGTTTGTAGGTTATATCAATTTTCAATGTGTACAAGCACATCAAGCACAAAGAGTGAAGAACCAAACACTTTCTATCCCAAAGTCAAATTGGCTTAGTATCACAATCTTTTCCCACACTTTATATTCCTTCGCCTCACACAAAGTGATATTGGCTTTTGCTAGGACTATGCACGTTGTGGGTTTTGGAAAAAGGCTCAATGCTCGAATTGCATAAGCTCCCCCATACCGCATTCATACTATAAAGCATCCTTGGGAATACATATGTTGGGTGTAAAATCTTGGAGTGATCTGGGTAAAGTCCACTTGGATCAATCCTTGTGCAAAGATTATGATACTTTAAGAGGTAGATCGGGTAACCTCTATCTAAAATTTTCTAGTAAGTTCATCCGTTCATGACTACCTCTTGTATTTTCGCATGAAGATTTAAGGTATATACCCCTACAAGAACCCAAAATATATATTCATGCATGCAAGATTTAGACCTCTCGGCCCTACACAAGTTGAATGTATCTCCCTTGTAGTCTTATAAACAAGATTAAGACCAATAATGGCCCTAAAAGAGCCCAATCAAATATAATTCTTTATTAGCAATATTGAGGAAATGACGCCCTACAAGTGAAGAAGCATTAGCGGTAGAAAATAGCCATGTCTTCCCTCTCTTTGGATTGAAGGAAGCATTTTATTATAGTGCGGTGGAAGTAGTCAGGTCTGCTTGTTCCCCACTTAGGTCGTTCCAAAAAGATTGCTCTCTTGGTAGGTGCTCTAAAGGTAAATGCAAGAAAAATTAAATGGATAGCTAGTAGAGGTCAAGATTTCTGATTTTCAAAAAGGAAAAGAGCATAATATTCTACTCCATAGTGTCTCCCAAACACATCAATCACATGTTCATTTACCAAAAGAAAAAAAAGTGTTACTTGTTCAAGTTCAATCAAACATGTTTGTGTTTTTGATTCTCAATAAGAGAAAAGAATACTCCCCTAATGTCTAATCTTACCAAAACAAACAACACTCCAATTAAGCTAGGTGCCTAGAAAATCCACTAAAAAGACACACATTTTGTTTGGTTAATGTGATCTCAAGGAAACCTGCAAGCACAACTATTAGTAATCTCAATTTTTTCTTTGGCAAGCATCCTACAAGCACAAACTGTTAGTAGTCTTATCAAAATAGTGTGCAAGTGTAACTTTTTCAAGTGAGTCTTCCTCAAAACGTTATGCAAAAATTAGTTAGGCTGAAAAATAGATAGTAAAAGGAATATAGAAGACATGAAAAATATTAGAAAGACAAAATAAATTCAAGAGAAACCCTAAAAATTCTTGTTGTTTTCCAAACAACAAAATACAGAACACAGACTGACATTAAAACTCATATGATAATACATTAGCTATCATACGACAAAATAGAGTCTCACAAAACCTCATAAAACAAATCTAATTGTCTAATACGACAAAAGGCAAAGAATAAAATCTCATATGATAGTATACCTTCTCCCAAATGACAAAGTACCACTCTGAGATTTGTCGTACGATAGAAAGCAATTTTTTGTACAAAAGTTGTAGAAAATTGCAAAAATGAGGCAAAAACACAACTTTATGTCCCACTATGGTAACCAAAAATATGTGGTAAAATGTGTGATCAATATCTAGAACCAAACACTTCAATAAACCATTATCTCAAGGGGGTTAGTGAAAACATAATATTCAAAGAATTATCATAAAAACCCTTGAAATCATCTTATTGCTTCCTAGTTGAAGCGAATGTGATTCTCATAGTTGTCCATCAAATTGGACATGGAGAAATCAGTGACTTGACTACTCCAAAATGGATGATTCAATTCAAATAGGATGAGCAAGATGCATATACTTGCATACTTTTCTCTTGAAAATCTTGAAAATGGAAATGCATGTACTAGAAAACTAAATGCATAACATTATATGAAATAGAACTAGGATGTAAGGTTAAGCTATCAAATGAGAAGAAAAATGTATCTATATTAAGCTATGAAAAGAAACTAGAAGTCCATCCAAGCTAACAAATAAAGCTAACAATGCAAGAAAATACTATGAAAGAAAAGAACTTATGAGTGCACTAATTAGCTCTAGAGTGAAAATAGCATAATAACTCTACTCAAAATCTTATTTTTATGAATGAGAAAAGGTAGCTATCTATTTTATAAGAGATTCCAAGGAATCAGTGGTTGAGATTAAGAGGCAAAAGAGCTTGACCAATGGTGGAGATGAAATTCCTCTGAATCCATGTGAGATGATAAAGTGATTTGGATTGGTAAACTTTGTGGAAAATAAGACAAAATTGGTATTTTATCCCTTTATTTGTTTTATTTTGATTTTTGAGTGCACACCCATGTGTGAATGGGTTCAATTTTTGAACTTAGGACTTTTTGATTTATCCCAATGTTTTATGATTTTTGAGTTTAGGCTTTGATGTTCGATTATTTGATTCAAATAGTTTAGGATTAAAATTATATAAGCAAGTTTGATTAAATGCTTAATAATTTAGAGTTTAGTGATAATGTCTTAGATTTTTAATTTATTAAGACCAAATATTTGAGAAAAGGGGGCCATGGGTTTGCTAGACCATTTTTAGGTGATTACAAAGCGCACTTCATCTTCTTCCTCTAGTGTCTTCAAGTATTCTTTCTCTCCTACCAATAGTATGTTAGGACTCCCTTTCTTCACTTCACCTTCTTCCAAGATTGATTGTATCTTGAAATTCACTCCATCTTTCTTAAAGGAATAGGATTTCTTAGCCCCGTCATGCACTATAGCTCTATCAAACTGCCAAGGTCTACCCAATAGTAGGGAAAAGCATCCATGGGAAGGATATCACACAAAAATCGTTCCTTATACCTTCCTATGGAAAATTCTACCCGATCTTGCTCATTAAATAGGACATGTTGATCTTTGTTCAACCAAGTATCTCTGTGAGGGTTATTATGAGGAATATTTTTCAATTTTAAATTTTCAATAGCTTCCATAGAAACTATGTTATCAGTAGAACCAGAATCTATGATAAATTTACAAACCTTACCTAATACCTTTCATTTGACTCGAAACAAAGATATTATTTCTCTTGGCTCTTTGAGGAGTGCTCTATGAATCATCAAATTCTCCCCTATCTCAGAATCTAGAGGGAATCATGTTGTCTTTCTGCTAGAAGACTCTTCTTGCACATAATTGATTATTTTCTCTCCTCCTTGTGATGTATAACCCTTCTCAAGAAACCTATAGGTAGGATGCCCAAATTGTTGACAGATATAGAACTTCATTGAAAATAAATAAGATCATCTTCCCTAGTTATTGGTTCCTCCTCTTGAACTATTATTTGAACCTTATTTCTTTTTGAACTTCTCTTCCACTTTAAGAGCTAGCTTATAGCAGTAATGTACTATCTTGGGGCTTAAGAGACTAATTTCCTCAAGATTGGATATTCCAGTTGAGAGCATTCAGATGTTAGAGTAATAGTCTATCAGGTTACTAATTTAAATCTTTATGATCTAATTAGTAACTTCCCTATTCTCTCTAGTTTGCTTCAGCTAACCTTAGGCAGTTTCCATTTCTTGTAGTTTCCCTTTTAGGGTTTCGGTATTTCTTTATAAGGAATCACCTCTTTGTATTTCATAAAGGAGATTGTATTGTAATTTCAATTGTGTTAATAGAAATCTTTTTTCTATCACAATGATTTTCCTGTCTCTGGCCTATTGGCCGCCATAGCTGATTCTCTTATGTTTCGTTCTTCTGTCTGCTTCTTCTTTTATGTAACAGCTTTGCATGCAGGTTTCTTGGGTTGATTTGATGGTTATCAAATCCTACATGGTATCAGAGCCACTCTGCAGCTGGCTGTTCGTTCTTTGTTGAAGAAGCGAGGTTTTGAAGCTTTCAGAGGCTTTTCCGGCATTTGCTTATTGGTTCTGAGGGGTCTCTAGTTTTAGAGGCATTTTGGGCTCAAAAGGACACTGCCATTGCGTCTAGAAGGCCCAAAAACCCTATAAACCATATAAGGTTTATCCATTTTGGACGCCAAGGCCTCTGGAGAATTTTTTCGGCCTCCTACGGGCCATAGAGACACGGTTTTTGAGATTTTCTTCAAAAAAAAATCATTTTTTATGGTTTTGGGCATTTAAAAAAACACACACAGTGCATTTCAATTCGTGCAGTCGGTGCGCCGGCGCCGCCCCACCGCGGCCCGGCCAGCGCCCGGCCCGCGTCGCGCCTGTGCAGCGTCCCCCGCCGGCTTTTTCCACCGCCCGGCCCGCATCCTCACCTCTGCCGGCATTTTCCACCACCCGGCCCGCCGCCCAGCGGTCCCCGCCGTCTCGTTTCGTAGCTCAGCGGCCCCGCTGCCCACAGTGGCCCGCTCCACCGGGGGTTTTCTTTGCACCACCCTTGTTCCGCAGCCCGCCGCTCCCCGGTGGTGGGATTGTTTTAAAAACCCGTGGGCTAACATTTGTAGCGACCAGTCCTATGGGTGCCCAGGGGCCCTGGTTAAACCCTCGACACTCTCCATGCACCCGGGGGCTCAATTTTTTTAGCCCCTAGGGCCATTTGTAAGCCTTTTAGGGCATTTTGGGGGTACCTGTTTGTTTTCGCTCTATAGGGAGCATACGGGGGTCTTTTTCTGACTTCTATATACCGTCAAAAAGCTCTTTCTGAGCACTTTCTGATGGTGGAGGTTAGGGTTTTTGGTTCCACCATTTCGACAGTGATTTTTGCTGTTGAAGTCTGATATTTTGTTTTTCCTTTCGGGAGCCATATCTAGCTCATCCGGACTCCTTTTTCAGCAAACGAGATATCGTCAGAAAGCTGATTCAGTGTACTATTAAGTGGCAGAGGTATTTCTTCTAGATTTTTCTCTAGGTTTTCACTCCTCCACATTTGGCAGTTTATGCCCTCTAGTGGTGTGCATGGTTCTACAGGTCCAGGGGATCTCTTCTTCTGGTTTCATAGTTCACTCTTCTTTCTAACTTCTGAGCTTGCATGCTCTTTCTGTTGCATCTTTGTTCTATAAACGCATTGAGATAAAGTGTCTTCTTTTGCATTTCTTGGATCTTGCACACCTGGTTCAATTTTTGTACCCGCACTGTGTTATAAAGTGCCATGGGGGGATTATGATGCATTTGCCGCTTTAGGCGCATCCACTTTTGTCAAGTGAGCATACCTTCCATGACATTATCCTATGTAGTCTGTGTCTATGACACCACTCTTTATCCTATGTGTGTGCTTCTGTTGCACTATTGGTGTTCCTGGTTCTTCTTCTGCAGCTGTTTCTGTTACTGCATTTTAGTGTTCCTGTCACCTCTCCCAGTTCAGCATTATGGGGGGGTTCACCTGTTGGTTCTATTGCTTCCTGGTTCGATTGATCAGCTCTTCAGACACTTGTCTTCTCTACGTGGTCATGCACTTCAGTGGGGGTTCTAGCAGTATCTTCTGACAGAGTTTTCAGACATGCTTCGGAGATTCTTCTTGCTCTTTTCTTGTTCCTTTCTCTGGGACACCTCTTTCTCTAGATTGAAGGTTTTCTTCATCTAGTTTGCTTTATGTTTTGGGTTCCTGATCAGGCCTAGTTTCCGGGACCCATCTTTCCTACTTTCTACAGTAGTTTCCTAGGTTTGGCTTCTCCCTAAGCTTATCTTAAGGGGGGGTGTTAGAGTAATAGTCTATCAGGTTACTAATTTAAATATTTATGATCTAATTAGTAACTTCCCTATTCTCTCTAGTTTACTTCAGCTAACCTTAGGCAGTTTCCATTTCTTGTAGTTTCCCTTTTAGGGTTTCGGTATTCCTTTATAAGGAATCACCTCTTTGTATTTCATAAGGGAGTTTGTAATCAGTATTGTTGATAATATAGAAATTATTCATTTCAACATGATGTCTCCTCTGGCCTTTTGGCCGCCATAGCCATTCTTTTGTCTTCTCTCTTCTGTCTGCTTCTTCTTCTTTGTAATAGCTATGCATATAGGTGTTCTTTGGAAGATTGCAGTTCAGCAATCTTAACATCAGATACCTAGCCACTTTTAGGGTCTCCTCTTCCATTACATGTGATCTTAAGCATAACTTGTGAAACTCTTTTGTATAGTTACTGACCACTAAGTCTTTCTGTCTTAGATTCTATCTTTTCTTGTACAACTATACTTTATAATCATTAGGGAGATAATTTTCCCTCATTTTAGCCGTAATACCTTTCTAATTGGTTATAGGATTATTTCCTTCTTTGGTCCTTTCATCTTGGACAAACTTCCACCATGTGAGAGAAGTCCATGTCAATCTTGTCTTTTCTATTCTAACCTTTTGAGCCTCAGTCACATTATCATAGTCAAAGTGATTCTCAAGTCCTTCTATCCACTCCATGACTACTTTTGGTTCAATGTTTCTACTGAACAGAGGCACACCTTCAAAGTGTTGGAAATATATTGAGGCTAGGAGACTGAGAGGAGGGGTTTGAATCAAGAACCAATAAAACATATTCTCTTTTATCCTTTGTTAGATTGTCTAATCTAATTGCATGCATGAAATAGAAAAGAAGTAAACATCCACAACACTTGACACAATATTTGGCTACCCAGAAACCTTCCAAATAGAAAGTAAAATTGGGGTGGGGATGGTACCAACAAGATTTACTACTGCAGTATAAATTTAGCCTGTTAAAGCTTACAATTGACCACTTCTGATGGAATGCCCTCTTAGGAGAAATAAGGACTGCTAGGTCCACCTTGTGAAAGTATTTGTACAATACAATTAAGTATGCAACTTTTTTAGGAGATTTGAAAAGGACTATTAAGTCCACCTAGTTAAAGGATTTTGCTGATACACATGTTAGGAACCAGTGGATGATCTACTATGCAACTCTAATTTGTTGAATGAGATCCTTTGAGATAATACTGATCACCTAAATGTGATAGATGAGTCTCTGATGTTCCTTTACACTGTTGTAGCCTTCTAATCAATCTTCCACTTCATATTATCATATCTTACTTCTGCTATTACTACTTACACATTTGGTTAAAAAAATGCCTTACATATATACCTTATCCAAATCAATTACTTACACAAGTCAGCTTCCATGATATATATTAATATCCAACAATAAGAACTAAGTCGGCCCAACTTTGATACTCAGGTCAAGTAATCCACTCGGGTGATATATTAACACTCAGGAAATATGCTGACACTTGGGCGACATAGTGAATTGGTAATCTCTGGTACTTGGGCTACATTGGATGCTTGGGTCACATTGATCACTCAAAGCTGGTAACTCAACTTGTGTAACACTGGTGACTTGGGTGATATTGTTTGCAACTATCTATTGGGTCAACACTGTAACTACTCGGGTTACACTTCAAATGCTCGAGTTACACTTCAAGCTGTTGGCTCGGTCAACACTGTAATCATATAAGTGACTAAGTATTTTGGAACTAATTGACAACATATCTTTCCATAAGGTCTACAATATCCCCCTTTGGCATTAGTGACAAAAACACTTATCATACCAAAAATTGATCAAACTGCTGATAAGTCAAAACTCGCCCTAACCATGTGCTTGGGTACTTGCTCGGGTTTTGACTACTTCTCTGCAACTCAGTTGCAACGGACTCTATTTTTTATTTTCCAAAACTATTTTAGTTTTTGTGCTATGTATATCTTCCTCTTCTCTATACATGGATTTCCTCATATATATATGTGTGTGTGTGTGTGTGTATATATACACATATATATGTCTACACACACACACACATATATATATATACATATATATATACATGTATATGTATATATATGTATATATGTATATATACATACATATACATATATATATACATATACATATATATATATATACATATATACATATACATATATATACATATACATATACATACATATATATACATACATACATACATACATATATATATATGTATATATGTATATATGTATATATATATATGGGTATATATATATGTATGTATATATATATATGGGTATATATATATATGTGTATGTATATATACATATATGTATATATATATATGGGTATATATATATGTATATATAC
>MU224631.1:1198790-1221668 GCA_018584345.1 Thuja plicata | reverse complement strand
TTTAAAAATAATGGTACAACATTATTCATAGTAGTTTCTATAGAGCTAATGACAGTGGTTAGCTTCACTTGATCTATTGTAATTTTACCTCCAACATTCTCTAGAACCTTATTCTCAAATTTCCTTTCTGTCTTCTGCAGTAATTTCTCCTGATCATTAAGATCTGTATTGAACTTGTGAACCATGTCAACAATTTGGTCCATAATATATTCATTCTCATTGACTTAAATTTCTAGAGAATCAAGGAATATACCTTTGATATCTTCCAGTACTCTATTCCTTTTCTTCTCATCTTGGAGCTTCTGTTGTCTTGCTCTTTTCTTCCACGGCTCACCAATGTAAATCCATTTTCTCGACTGTCAGGTTAGAAAGATCCCAATTAGGAATCAAAATGTCTTCCTCAAGATCAATTATATCATTGATTGTTTCTTTACCCTTGGACTTTGGATGAGATGAAGAAATGATTTCTTTTCCTTTCCCATCATCATCCTTATCCTTTCCATCCTTAGTGTTCTTCTCAGTATTGAGTTGGAATAGGTCATTGCCATTCTTTGCACCAACTGTAGAATCTGTATCAACTATAGAAACATTCACAGTGACCTTCTATGACTCAGTTTTGCTTGGCCCAGTAGTAGGTAGAGCCTAATGCTCGGTTCCTACTTGACTTGATGTATCTTATGTAGTCTTTTCCTTGCTCGAAGATAACATAGTCTGAATAGGTGATTGGGGTAGGGATGCCATCACTTCTACTACTATCTGATCAACATTAGATTATTCAATGGTCTGAACCTCAATTAACTCTTCATTTGTGACCTGTATATGAGGGTCATTGCTCTCTTTTTCTTCCTTATATTCTTCCTTGATTTCAAAAACTATCTTCCATATCTTTCTTGCGGCCTGCACAACATCCTCTATTTTCTTACTAAAGATTTGAAAGGTCATCAAGCTTGGAGTGTGACTACCCTGATACTTTGTCATAGCATCTTTTTCCTCTTTACTAGTCATATTAGGCATGAATTGATTCAATTTTTGCATTTTTATGTCCTTTCTAATCTGTACTACATTGTGCCAGTGAATGGTGATTGCCTTGAGAAGGTCTTCAGTCATATGGCTTTTCAATTCAAATAGATCATACTTCCATCTTTGCCATTTTCTCTACTAAAGCATCCTAAATTATATTCTACTCATCTTTGGTTCTGGAAGCATACTTCAATGATTTGAGATATCACATACCACTACCCCCTTATAATTCTTCAATCTTCTACTCAAATGTAGGTGGTAGTTTCTTGAATATGACTGTATCTTCTTCTTCATCTTCCTTAGGTAATATCAGTCTTCTTTTGGATCTTGTGAAAGTAGGGGTAGATGCCTTAGGTGTTTTCTCATGGGATAGCCTCTTCTTCTTAGAAGGCTATGCTTTTACCCCTTCTTCTTCTTTATCAGATTCATCATCTTCTATCTTTATGTAATCCCCTTTACTTTTAGTGATCAAGAGAGGAGAGTCAGAAGACTTGCCATATTTATTTCCAATCTTCTCAATTCTCTTCCTTCCTCTCTTCAGGATTTTAGGAGTCTCAATTTCCAAAGATATTATGCCCTTAGCTTCTTTATAAGTACCAAAGTATGGTACTTGGCGATCAATAGGCTCATTGACAAGAGCTTTAATGATGTCTCTGTTCTCATCTATGTTAACATTATATGCAAGAGGTTTCACCAATGCAACCCTAGGCTTGACTGCCTGAATGTATACTTTGTCACAGTCAACTAGGAATCAAATATCATCTTTATAGTCTTCTACCAATTGTTTAGGAATTCTGAACCTATTATGAATATTTTGTCTAAAATTATCAAAATATGCATCCATGATGCTCTCAAAATTATCTCCTAATTCTACTATCAATTCATCTATATGATAAACTATGGGTCTATCCCTTTTCCATACAATTTTTCCTTTGGAAGGAAAAAACTTCTGAACATAAAAGAATATGCATACTAAGAGTGAACTGAACTTACACAGATTGGTCTTGGATGCTTGGATGCTCTCCATATTTTTCTCAGTTGGATGAGCTGCAACTCGGCAACATCAAGTGAAAGATTGTTCTTGACCACTTTGTATGCCAAGTCCATAGCCTCACATGGTATACTATTTGGTTATCTAGAATTGTATATCTTGTGTGCAATCACATGAATGCCAAAATTCAATTCCATGTCTGTGACTCGATTCAACCTCATGCCTCTTTTGTCCCACTCAACAAGAGTCTTCTTGGCTAGGTCATCTTGAGGTAGGGTTTTGGTTGCCTTAGATTTTTCAAGAATTGGGTACCCTATCACACGGTGTACCATTGTCTTAGTGATCTTCAATGGTTTCTCCAACCAAAGATGCATGTCATGAACATGGCTTAGAAAAAATGTAATCCACTTTATCTGAAAGTTTTGTGGCATATGCAAAATGTGAGTTAAACCATTAACTTCAAGGTGTTTGTGTTCTAGCTTCATATTTTTGTCCACACATATTTTCTCATATGCTTGATTCATCTCTAGCGTGCCTAGTTTTTGAATGGTGCAATGATAGAAATCTCATATGTCATTGATTAATAGTACATTCGGAGGAATTTGGGAATGGGATCCCATCAGATCTATCTCTTTTGCAATTGCAGGATGAAGTTTGAAATTTGGCAGTTCAAAAACAACATTCCTCACTAATAATTCAGATCCCTTCTTAACCTCATTGATGGATGAGGATGCCATAACTTCTCGAAGGATTGATACAATTTTTCTACAACTAAAGCTTTCAAACACAAATTCACTTTGTAATTTCTATAATCTCTTAACACTCTGCAAATTGTAAACAATAATCCTTTAACTCCACTATTTATGAAAAATTTCATCAGAGGTTTTCATTAAATGCTACGTACATGGTAGTTGTGATATCTCGGATAGTTCTCCCAGGCTTGCTCAGAAGCTCAGAGAAAGATTACCTTTGCATCCTTGAAACCATACAGACTGACTTAACTTAGTTAATCCTGAGTAACTTGGTTGTAATTGAGATCCTGACTCGGTTAAAACCACAATGTGTCCTACTGCATCAATATGCAGATTTGGAGTTGCTAGCATATCTGGAACTGGTGTATGATGGCTTGTATGCACGGTTCTAGTTGTCTCCATGCATATTTATTCAAAGATGATGGATCCACCCAATTCACTATTCTGGGTGCCATTCTATTCTTCATTGTTTTGGTTTTAATTCTCAGGAGACTTCCTTACCCACTATTGACTCATCTGAGTTATAATTTTAGAAAAAAATTATTTGCCTTTCTCAAAACTAGTATCCACTTTTTCTCTGTTCATGCAATTCTTGCTTAGATGACTGAGTTGTTTACACACATAACTTATCTTAGTAGGATTCCTCTTTCTGAGATGATACTTTGCACAATTTGCACTAATGTGCCCATACTCACCACAATGATAACATCTTCTCCATGTGTTTTAATCCCAACCAAAAATTTCTTTAGGTAGTTGTTCAACAGAGTTTCATTTTTTAGTTTTGCACTCGGAAGACTTGTGACCTTCTTTATTATAATTAAAACATTTTCCTTTAAACTTATCTCTCATAGTGCATTCAATTGCCCTATGTCCATGTTTGTTGCACCTAAAGCATTTTCCATTAAAATTTGACTTTCCATTGCTCCAAAATGTATTTGATGTGTACCCTAACTTACCATAATGATTACATGTAGGTTTGTTGTTCTTCTGAGCTCCTTTTTGTGAGGATTCACCTTGTTCAGTATAACCTAATCCAGTATGTCCATGATGTCTGAATTCTCACAACTAATCCATGCTTACTTGTGAATTCATCATACTTTCATTGGTTTGTTTTTCAATATTGAGATCATTTTGCAGTCTTTCATTTTTAGTCCTTAGATTGATGACTTCTTAATTTGAACTATTGAGTTGATTTATCATATCTTTTTGCTGAAGTGATAAATGATGGATTTCATTTTCTTTTTCCTCTAGTATTATACTTAGAAATATTTTTTCCTCTTGTGCCATTTCTCTGTCATTTTCTACTTGGTTCTTTTGTTCCATGACTTCACATATACTTACTGAATGAATTTCTTGTTCTCTCTTCAAGTTTCTAACTTCTTCATGTAAATTGAGATTCTTTGCAAGTAGGTCTTCAATGGCTACATCAACTTCTTTAAAACTTATTTCTTTGCATAGGTCTTCAATTGTTTCTTCTATGTAATTTGTATCATTTATTTGCACTGCTAAATCTTTTCTTCTTTTCAGGGAATGAGAGAGATGCTCCTTGAGTTTTGTGATTTTATCCATGGCCACTTGTAGATATAGCTTTTCATTTTCAATGGCTTTCTCTAGTCTGTATATTTCCATTACCTTTGATATTTTCTCAAGCTGTTAGAATTCTTACAAGAGAACCTTTTTCTCTAATACCAATTGTTGGAAATATATTGAGGCTAGGTGACTGAGAAGGGGGGTGAATCATGAACCAATAAAACTTTCTCTCTTTTATCCTTTGTTAGATTGTCTAATCTAATTGCATGCATGAAATAAAAAAGAAATAAACATCCAAAACACTTGAAACAATATTTGGTTACCCAAAACTATTCCAAATAGAAAGTAAAACTAGGGTGGGGATGGTACCCACAAGATTTAGTACTGCTGTATAAATTTACCCTATTAAAACTTACAATTGACCACTTCTGATCGCCTACCCTGTTAGGAGAAATAAGGACTATTAGGTCCACCTTCTGAATGGATTTGTACTATACAATTAAGTATGCAACTCTGTTAGGAGATTTGCAAAGGATTGTTAAGTCCACCTAATTAAAGGATTTTGTTGATACACTTGTTAGGATGAACTAGTGGATGATTTTCTATGCAACTCTAATTTTTTGAATGAGATCCTTTGAGATAATACTGATCACCTGAATGTGATAGATGATTCTCTACTATTCCTTTACACTGATGTAGCCTTCTAATCAATCTACCACTTCATATCCACATATCTTACTTCTTCTACTACTACTTACACATTTGGATAAAGAAAATTCCTGATATATATATCTTATCTAAATAAATTACTTACACAAGTTACCTTCCATGATATAAATTAATATCCAACAATAAGAACTAAGTCACACCAATACTGATACTCGGGTCCATTAATCCACTCGAGCGATATACTGACACTCATGAAATATGCTGACACTCGAGAAACATAGTGAACTAGTAATATCTAGTACTCAGTCTACACTAGGTGCTTGGGTCACATTGGTCACTCAGAGCTGGTAACTCAACTCAGGTAACACTTGTGACTTAGATGATACTTTTTCCACTATCTGATCTATTGACACTGTAACTGCTTAGGTTACACTTCAAGCTGCTAGCTCGATCAACACTATAATCATATAAGTGACTAAGTGTTTTAGCACTAATTGACAACATTTCTTTCCATAAGGTCTACACCAAGGAATTACCACTCATTGCTTTCAAAGCTCTCAAGAATGGCTCTTCTTGAAGCATAGGGTCTGGCTCTAGTATTATGTCTTCCTCGGCCACTAACTTACCCTTTCCATCACCTTCTCTCATTAGTTCACTGACTTCTCTAGTCCTAAGATGTACTTATTCTAGCTTAGTTTCCATTTTTGCCAACTGTTCCTTCAGGAGTCTATTCTCCTCTTTCTTCTCTTCTACATCTTTTGCCAACTAAGTATTGGTCACCATTTTGAATAAATCTATAAACTCTTCTTAAGATAACACCCAAACAATACAAGCCATATCTTTAGGCTCTGATACCAATATGATGGGAACTCGAGATCCTCCTTCCTAGAGTCAACCTGAATCTACTCTAAGGTCTCTCTCCTAGACCTCCTAGGGTACTGTCAAACCCTAATTTGAAGTAATTCACTAAGAAATTCACCTCCTTCTCAAGACCCAGTTCCCATCAAAAATTTATTCTTCCACACTCAGTGAACCTACAAGGGTAGATTCATTCAGACTAAACTAACTCATTTATCCAATGCATTCATAAAATCTTTCTCAATTTCTTCCCTAGTCGGAATATTACCGAGCTTGCCTAGGGTAAGAACTCCAAAATTGTGAATGTCACTTCTCCTACCAAAACCAAAAAGAAAACCATGTACATGTGCTCCTCTCAAATTCCTTCCAGGAAAATGGTTCTCACCATGGATTCAAGAACCTTGAGGAGCCATTCAATATTTAAAACCTAGAACGGGCCAAGAACTTACAACTTCCTAAATAAAAACAAAAAGATTAAACTACTTGTACATAGAGTAAACAACAATAACTAAACACACAACCTACCACTTTTCATTAACTGGAAAATAAGAAAAAGATACAAACAAATCCAACTCTTTCCATGACTATCAACCTCTATCAACCTCCCTCCCAAAATGAAGCCTTGGGAGATCTTTTAAACAATCTTCCCATTATTAGAATAGATGTAACTACCCACTCAAGTTGAAAGAATCTTTTCAAGAACCTTTAAAACTGACCATACTATCCACTAATGATAAAAGCTGCTTTTCCTAGGCCATTGTAACTAAATGTACCAAGCATTAGTACCGAGCATCAATACTAAGCAACAACAATAAATGTTGAGCACTTCAATACATACCAAGAAAATTATCTAAGGTTCCTAATGCCTTGGTTGGATTTCCAGAGGCTTATAATCTACCTCTTCAACACAAAATTAACGTAAAAACATACATTTAAGAAACTAGGGTGTTTATTCACCAATTTGACCCATTTTTCACTCGGTCATTACAAGAGTGAATGAACAAACACCTTAAAAACTAGTTTAAAAAAATCCAAAATGTTTCTAAGGGCATTTAACCCTAAGTGCTCTTGCACCATATAATCACTTTCAATTTCTCAGGAGTCATCCAGGGCTTCCTCAACACGGTCTTGACCCATTTTGCTTTGATTGGATGATTCACTCTTAGAATTGTCACCCTCTTACCCTTCGACATCATCATTAGTGTCCATCCATTTTTCCTCTGTGAGGATTTGGACAACTTTGACTTTATCAATTTTGGGGTTTTCCTTATGTTTTTTCTTTCTAGGTATTTTCCTCATCCATAAGAGCTCTTTTAACTTTTTTATCTTTCTCCTTTACAGGCACCGGGATGGTTTCCTGTAGCTTAAATTTAGCATAGTCATGAATAAGAAGAATTAGACCATCATGCAAGATGGGTTTATCAGGGCTTCTCCTATTTTCCATAATACTCGTGCCCAAAGACTTTAAAAGTAGGAAAGGTAAAGAAATTTTCCTATTGTGTCGAAAGGGATTAATGAGCATAAAATGAGAATTATAGACTCTAGTATAATGACCTTCCAAGGTAAAATATTGCATGATGGCCTTAAGAATTTTGGCCTAGAGGAGTTTAATATTATTGCGAAGATAGAAATCCCCTTTATGCTGAACCATGAGGGTTTTCTCCACCATAGTCTTGGGAAACATGTGGGTCACATTCTGAGCCATAATACGACCCCTATAGTCTTATTTAAAGGTCTTATCAAACTCATTTTCATCACTACCAACAATGCGTATAGAAAGGTACTCAAATTATAAATTCTACTAATTCCACCACCTATATATTATTTTTATATAATACCTTATTATTTTGGAACTCTTCATTTTCAGAGGCTAAGGCTATAAATAGTGTATTAGATATATATTGTCAAATTTCAAAGAAAAATTTGAATGCTTCACTATCAATGATCTTTTTGTTTGATACCCTTGTGATGTTTTCCACACATCTTAAGTTTTTTGGGGGTATTAAGCAACATTTATTACCCTACAAATATTTGGTACTCCCATTCTTTTAAGGAGCTAGAAAAGTATCGTATTGGTCACATATTATGCCTTTAATATCAAATGGAATATCCCCTTGGAAATCTAAATGTATCTCCTTAGTAGGAAGGATCTTAATTATAAAGTAAGTTTTGAGCTGCATTCCTAACTAGGTTATGTTATTATTACAAGAACCTAAAGGGATTGAGGGAAAAATGGGAAAATGATGTGAAACTCTTTATGGAAAACAATCTACACAATATAGTTAAATTGTCTCTTAAATTATTAGGGAAAACATCAACAAGTCTAAATAGGAAACAAGGTTAGGTATAGACAGTCTTAAAAACAAAAATCTTAGTTTGGGTACAAAATTAGTTTGGAATATATATTGCAAGTCAAATCCTAAATGGGCACAAAAAATGAAGTTCAAATATATGGATTCTGGTCTTCTAGAGAGGATTTTTACTACGCCAAATCCTCCTAAAGGACCACATGTGTGGAATTTTATTGTCAAATTTAAAGAACTTATACTTCCATAGTTTTCTTGGGTCATCCATTTAGGGGATAAAGCCTTCCTTTTTCTACAAATCAAATTCTATCGGAAGCTAAACAAGTTTTACAAAATTATTGAGGTTCATTAGTTAAAGATTACCTTGTCATTTCTTAGTTAGATTATATATTTTCATATCAATGGAAATATTTTTCTAATCTCCCAATTCCACCACAATAGATAGATATGTTAGGTTCAATTCTGAAAGTAAAATATCTCCATTTGTCTAATAAATTAGATACACTCATTTGGGATCTTTCAAAAATAGGGTAGTACACAGCTAAGAAAGGATATCTTTCATTGGCATTGGATGCTCAACTAATTTACAAGTTTTCTCTTTTGTTTTGTTGGATTGAAGTAGTTCTTCCAAACATATTTGTGTCTTCTTTATTAGAATTAAAAAATGAGATCTTGACAAGTTCAAGAATTTCAATATTGGGTATAACTAGGAACCTCCATTGTGTGTAATCATGAAATTGAGACTATTGATAGTCTTTTAGTCTCAAGTCCTTTTGCAAAATCATGTTGGTATTGGCTGCAAAGGAAATTACAATTTTCATTGCCACTGCCTAACTCTCTAATTCAACTATTTGAAATCTAGTCTCTCTTGCATAGAGATTATTTTTATGCAACCAGACGAAATATTCCCCACCAATCTTAATTTGGAACCTTTGGTGGTAATAAATATAAGACTATCTCATAGATAAAAGAAATTAGAACAATTTTTAATTGAAAAACTTGAATCTTCAATTTCAAAGTGTGTAAAATCCTACACTAAGAGATCAAATAATATTTCTTATTGCTTCACCTCAAAGGATTCTTCCATTATCAATTTTTTTTCTCTCATTTCCTTTCCTTTTAAAGGAAGTATTATTTAGAATAACCCCAACAATCTAATTAGAAAGGATGTTAAGTGCAAACCTCCAGATGAAGTCTTTATAAACCATAATTTTGATATGTCCTTTAAAGGAATCCTAGGCCCTTCTGGAGTAGGATGTCCCTTAAGAAATAGTAAATGGAAAATTCTAGGAGTTGGGGCTTTAAAGATTCTTCTAGGTACAATTTGTGCAAAATAAGAAAAGTCCCTTTAGATTAATAATATTTAGATAGAAACTAGCTCTCATGTCATGATTAACATACTTATCTCAAAATAGATTCCTAATTAGAGATTAAAATATATTATAGATCATGCATGAAACCTTCTCTCTTGCTTCAAATTTTTTTCTTTCAAGCACTATAATAGGGAAGCAAATCAAGTTGGAATCTATTCTAGATCATGCATGAAACCTTCTCTTGCTTCAAATTTTTTTTCTTTCAAGCAATATAATAGGAAAGAAAATCAAGTTGCTTTTGACAAATCTTGCAGTAAATCTTTAGAGAAGAGAAAAAAAATTCATAATAAAGGTTTAATGGAGTGTCATAATTCTCAAATAGTATTTTCTATTAAAAACACTAATATCTTTCATGAATTACAAATTGTTAACATAACTTAGATAGTCTCTACCTCTCTAATATTTGGAATTTAAATTTCTTTTAAAAATGTACTTAATTGGGATATGGTCTTTTACGATTTGGATTTGATTTTTCAGAGTAGATCAAGATAAAAATAGCATGTTAATACGGAAGATTTCATTGGCTTGTTGAGATGTTGATTTTTATGTTTTCTAAAATTATTGATGGCCTTTTCTTGATGAGGACATACAGTTGGAAAAATTTAATGGATTTATATGCATAACATGCTAACATGGATCACGAGATGCTAAAATTTAATGGATTAATATGCATAACATGCATAACATGCTAACATGCTAATTTGAATATTGAAAAATGTCATTATTCCATAATAGTTGATGACACCACCCTTTTTTTTTTGTATCAAGAAATGGTTTTTTTAGGGATGTAATTGTAGTTAATTGTATTTGGTTCCTTCTTAGTTTTTTAATGATTTAAATATATTTTGGGAAATAATTGAAGTGAGTCGTCTGTAACCTCAATTGGAGTGCATGCATATTTGACACATGAAAATTATATTGATTCAATATAAAAATATTTGGCAAACATCCATGGTTTCCTCACCTATCAAAGAATGATATGTGCACTCGTATGTGTGGGATGAGTTTCTTCTACTATGGGTTTTATTTCTCCAGTCTCAAATAATGTGGATATAATCTTCTAAAATCTCTAGAAAATTCTCTAGCAGATCATCTCATTAATTCATCATTTTAAATGATTTCCATTTCTTTCACATAATATTTCTTATGTCATGCCCCCAACCCATTTCATCATTAGTCTTATTTTATGTGTGGTCAAAAAGAGAAGGCCTTCCATTTTCTCTATCTTGGCTTGTGGGAAGTCACAGTGGGTTTTAATGATGCTTTCAAGTGACACATTTTTTAGGTCTTTAAAAGGATTCAATGTGAGAAATTTTATTTCACTCCATCATCTGCTATGATTTTTCTTTCCTTTAAGTTTTATTCTATGTTTTCCACCATGGTTTACTCTCCTTTAAATAGGCATATGTATCTTCCCACCAAAGAATGACAAAGGAAAATATCAATCCCTTTCGTAATTTTTCATATGTCGAGGGTTTTCAAGTAGGATAACTAGAGCACCAGGGATAACTTTAAGAAACCCCCTTGGAAAAAAAAACTTTAAAATTTTTGGCAAATCCAACATTTTTTTGGAGGGAAAATTTTCATATTGAGGGCGATTTGTTTTTCAAAATAGGAAAAAAATTAATTTGTATTGGCAATTATTTTCATATCATATTAAAATTCCATAATATCGGGGCAAATGAAACATTTTTTGGGGGAAAATATATATATTTATTGATGCAAATTATTTTCTTTAGAAGGGAAAAAATCAATTGTATTGGCAAATTTTATTCGCCCATTGAAAATTGTTTTATTTTATTGGCTAATTTTTAGTTGGTTATGAGTAAACTATGTATTTTGTTGGAAATATTTGAGATTCATGTGTGTCATGTGGGCCCTAGGGCCAATGTCATCATTGCATTGTCTCTTCGAGTTAATATCACCTTTTTAGTTGCTAAGTTGTCCATCATCATTGCACATGGTATGGATACCGTCGACACGTACCTTAAATCTATTATTTTATAAATGTACAATATAAATGTATTAATCGATACTATTGATTGATCATAGATCAATGGCTGAAGTTTTATCTGATACCTAGTTTCTTGAAGAAATACATTTTTGTAGGAATTCTTCAGAATGGAGACACGTGTGAGGTGACTACTAACTAGGCAAAAATCAGTGCGACATGCGAAACCTTATGGAAACTAGCAACGACCGTTGGATGAGCATAGATCAATGAACTAAAGTGTATTTTGGGCCAAATTTGGGAATGCTAATCCTTTTTCCAAACTTCATCTAGAATCGTGACATGTGTCCACTCACAGTATTGGTGTCATTGGATTATCTGGCATGTGAGGTGACTACAGACTAGGAAAAAATCAATAGGACCCACAACACCTAACAATGACTACTAATGATCATTGGATGAGCATAGATCAACGAACTCAGGTGTATTTTAGATCAATTTAGGGAACAATCACCTCTTATTAGAAATATCACCCGGAAACAAGGCGCGTGTCATGATTTAACACTCAGCTATGTATAATTAAAATCTAAATTGGAGTAAAACTAAAAATTCAATAAATATACTAATAATCTCAATTTCGGGTCTCTAGATGAAGATGTAATGTCAAACGATTAAGTGACATGTTTCATAGTGACATCATATATCAGTCTTCATAAAGAATAAATAAAATTTAACATGAGTTACAAATGTACAAAATTTTCCCTTTATGTTTTCAATCTACATTTTTGAGTTCTAACTAGTATGGAGATTCTGAAAGGGGTTATGGTTTCTAGGTTGAGGAATCAAACTGATTCTATCATCTCTCTTCCCACTTATAGTCTGCACAAATTCAAATTATAGGTAAAATATTGAACACCTACGTCCTGCCTTTTTTAATTTTTAAAATCTCATGGTTTAGTGTTTAGATTGTAAAACTAGAATGAGGGTTAAATTTTGATTCACACCTGTAATTGTAGATATATATAATTATTTAAATTTTCCTATGAGTGAATACCACAATGGCCGAAACAAATACTAAGATTATGAGTAAAAGGAAAAGATAGGAGAGAAAGATAATAGACTTCCATAAATAGTTAAAACACCAGGTTTCATTAATGAATTCCATGATATTTATGATCTTGTTATCTATGGAAATAAGGGAATCATGGAAATTTGATTTGCACTTGAAAATAAGTGGAAAAAATACAATGAAGGAGACAAAATATTATCCATTTAACAGCAAGGTAAAGGCAAAGGAAAATAAATTTTTACCATGGGTTGCTGGATCGGCACATATGGCGTTACCTCAAGTATTCCCTTGTCTAGAAATTCTCATGGTCTGCACCAAAAATTATGATGAAAATAGAAAAGAAATTATCAATAAAAATACTAGGGAGGAAATTTTGTTGATAACCAAGAGTAAATTTTCTAGACTATTGGACCTAGGGTTTGAAGCACAAAACTCAAATGTGCACATTGACCTGGAAAATGTGGTAGAGAATCATCAAAAATTAGATGCAAGACAAAAAGATTTGTATATCAGAGGAATATAAGGAAGTTCTAGTCTGGATCGAGATGATAAGGTTCCTTATGATTATGATATTTTTGTGTAATAGGTTTAGGATAGTATTTCCTTTCTAGCATTTTTTTGTAGATTGGAAAGTAACAAATAAGTGGTTGTCATCATTCTTGAATGATTTTTCATATTCATTGTGAATCAGAACCAATAAGATATAATTTTATTGAGTGCATTGTTCATTGCATGCAAGAACAATTAGTAATGATTAAAAGAGCTTCAAAGAAGACATTTAGATTCACAACCTACTTGTGCTATCTTCTTTTAGCAAAGCATAATGCAATATTTCAAACAAACAAGCTTCAAAGTTAGGTGCATTATCCAATATATGAATGACACCTGAGATAAGGATGAGTGATAAAAAAAGGAACTGCAACCATTTTGTAGAATTCTTGTTGGTTCCAATGTATCATAAAATTATAGGCACTCCAATGCCTAGATTTCCTGTGTCTTGTAGACATTGTATTCAAATCAGAAGTGAAATACAATTGGTTGATAGGTACTTCATAGAAGACTACACTATGTTAAGGTTTTATGGTTCAGCGGTAGAACCCTATGAACTTCCAATACATGTGACAAAGAGGGTAATTGCATTGGAATATGAATGAAATATGAAGATAACATATGTAATATTTAATGGTCAAAAAAAGAAAATGATATTTCCTTCCTTGCCTTTCTCATTTGGAGGGTTCACATTTGAGAGAAGAGGATTCAAAGTGTCATAGGTTTTTTTTACAATTTTTCACTTTGATGTTGACAATCATTTCCAGTATGATCCACTCAACATAATTGGAACAAATCTTAGAGAGAATGAGAACACGAAGTCCTGAGATGAGGTCAAAAAAGAGATGGCAAAAGACCCCATTGAAAATACTATTTCAATATAGGAATTTTCATCACAAACTATGGCATTGCACAAACAGAAAGGAAAAGTGCAGCCTGAGACATCCTACAATTTCTACTAGAAAGTTTCTCACCCATCAAGAAAATATATTCCAGTAGACCTAGTAGATAAATATAAATATGGCAATTAGACTCAAACCAAAAATTTTTTTTTTTGGGAAACGAGGAAGCATCTCGACGAGAAAAAGACCTCTGGAGATCTTTTTGAAATGGAAGAGCGTCAAATATTTAGTGATTTATGGCATAAGGAGCATCAACCTGAAGCATACCACAATGATGACATGACTATGAAGATAATGAGTATGAGTGGGCTTATGCAGATCCTACATCCACTGATTCCACTCCCAAAACTACTTCAGTCTATTCAAGTTTTACTGGAGCCAATGTGTCTGTGAAAGAAAAATATATCAAAGGGGCATATATTATAGAAAAAATGGGTTTTCCAAGTTGGGGTGGTCTGGGTACCATAGGTCAAGGGAACTAGTTTTCACTTGACACACCAATTACACCAAAACATGGTGAGACACCAATCCTTGGAGTTGAATCATTATGTGATGACATGTAGATGATTGAATATTTGAAGATGTTAAGTTGATGATCATGCAAGACATTAAATCAATTAATGTATTGTATTTTCATTGATGTCAACTTGATATATTCGGTATGGTCATTGTAATACTGCCAAAGACTTCAAAGAACTGATAAGTCAAAGGCTATACTATCAGTAATGCATACAAGTCAAGTATTCACTAATTGACTACATACAATGACAGAGTGCACCCGACGGTCAAAGTAAAAGTACAAAGTCACAGTGGTTGCCTGACAAAGAAATGCACAGTATTACCAACGAGTTGAGCTATAGTGTTGCCCGACGAGAAAAACATAGAGTAACCCGACGGACAACATTTTAGTGTTGCGTGACGGAGAAGACAAGGATTGAGATCCCGATGACAATTGAAGCCACACCAATGAAACAATCAATTATCACCGATGACTAACTAATGTGTTGACTGACAGAATAGAGAGTTCAGAAAATGGCAAAATGCTTACCTATCAAGAAGCTAAATATAGAGTTAGTAGATACTTATCATTTTTTTAATCATCCAGATAAAGTCAGAGATATGTAACTAATTTAAAGTTGCTTTGTCTAATTGGAAAGAAGATCTCTATGAGATCAGACTGGAGATTTTCTTTAAATATGTTCGCAAAGATTGTTGAACACGCCAAGATCAAGAAATCCAAGAAAAGAGGAATCATGTCTATAAGAGACAAACTCAGTTCATTATGAATTGTGTGTGTGGGGTGAACAAGAGAAGAGGAAAGATGATAAATAAAATATAAAGGAGAAGAAATTTTTCTTTTCAGTCCTGATCAACAAACTAATGAAAGAGATAGATTATGTAGGCACCGACGAACAGTAAGACAAGCATCACAGAATAGAACAAGTGTGGAGAAAAGGTATATATTTGATTATATTGATTAGTGAAGTAATGGACCTATAATAGATCTAAAAATCTGCAATTGAGTTCTATGTATGAACATCTCATTAGTGTTTCAGTTTATCCATTGAAGCATATAAGCCTCTTAAACGAGTAGGAATTAAAATCCTTTTTCAATTGAGATACATCCCAAGGAGTATAAAAAAGTTTGATCACAAAAGTAGCATTGTATATGCCCAATACCTATTGATAGACCAAGAGAGTTTGATCAAGGATGGTAACATTAGATACCAGATACTAGTTGATAGACCAAGAGAGTTTGATCAAGGATGGTAGCATTAGATACTAGATACTAGTTGACAAACTATTTCTAAATCCTCTAACAAGGTCACACCTAATATTGTGTTTTATAACCTTTAATAGGGTTGGATCTTAACAGGGCTCACTTCAAAAGAGTAAAAATTTGGGGTATCGGTCCTAGTTTTTTTTTCTTGACAGGGTTTCCATGTTAAAAATCCATGTGTTATGTGTGTATGATTCATTTCTTTACTATTTTTTATCTTACATAGTTGATTCTAGATTGATCGGTATACTTTGCATATTTATTGTGTTTCAGTAAATAGATGACTGCTTATTGGTAAACATACAGAAGAAGGTTTAACAAAGCATTCCGACAAGTAGTAAATTGATATAAGTATTTCATGGCATTCATCTTGTAGGATAGAATATAACTTGAGACATAATTAGTGGTTACAAGTTTGAAGGGTTGATTTAAGGATTAATTTTTGAGGCCACTGATTCACCCCCCCCTCTAAGTTATTACTAACAATTGGTATCAGAGCTTGTGTGCTTAGAAAGGAAGGTTCCAAGATTTGTTTTCACTATATATGTCAATGTAATTCCTTGCTTCCACTCTGGGTAGATTTGTGTGCCAACCGTACTTAAGGTTATACTTTATCTGTAGGTTAAAATATTAGGTCAGGACTTAAATGAAAAAGGTTGTACTTTATGGTAGGGGTTAAGTTTCAGATAGAAGGTACTAAACACAAAAACAAAGTCAAGTTTTACAAATATTTTTTAGGTTTTCTGATTTTTGAAATTTGGTCAATAGAACTTAACAGTCTTGGGAGAGTTCAAACTTAAAACCAAAGCGTGTGGATAACATTACCTCTAGTGAAAAATGTGAACTGATATTAGTTTTCTTTAAGAATTCATTCAAATACGTTGTTGCAAGGGCTTTAGCCTCGTCCATAATATTCTCCTCTGGAAATTTAGCAATTAAGGAAGCTCTATAAATATTTAGAATACTTCATATCTTGTCCTCCTCTGATTGAGTTGACGGACACAAGAACTGCCCATCATTTCCTTTGAAGTGTCTTAACACATCTGTCATTATATCAAATACATTAAATGAAATCAAACATCTCTGTAACAATTATAAATTAGTGTAGACATAATGAAATCATAATGGGCAGAAGAGCATAACCAATAAAGAAACAGGTTTTGATGAACTGAAGAAACAAGATATCTATTCAGGCAAAGGATTCGAAGTCCCAAGGCTGCGTTATTCAGATCTCTATAGCAATCGCTCCAGTATCTGCTAACAAATTCATTTATTCATTTAACAATCACATAAATTTTAAATGTTGGAAAGAAAGATGAACAAACACACTATCCAACTACTATTTTGAATGAGTACGAACATAATATAACAATTTTTATCATAAACCATAACCGACCTATAAACATAATCAAGTGCTTGGGCTATTTCATTTTGGAAATGTCTATCTATTGCAAGACATTGAACTTTATCGACCATAACAAGGCGCTCAAAAGAATTCTCTACACAAAACTTGCCACTTTTTGTTATGGGCATTTCATTGAACATTTCTTTGATCTCTCTGATAAGCCTTTTAGCAAGCTCCATGCAATGAGAACCCTGTAAAATTTTGACACTCTTGTTCATATTGATCATCTAGTAAACTAGAAAAAACAAATAATATAAGAATGTAAAAAAAATATTGAATATTGACGAAGGCCACCATACGGTGGAGTACCATATGACAAAGGCCACCATACGGTGGAGGACCGTACGACAAAGGCCACCATATGGTGGAGGATGATGAAAGGTGAACCGTATGGCAAGACCACCATATGGTGGAAATAATATCATCGTGCGGTCAAGAGGGAAGAGGCATGTATAGTAGAAATGAACCATACGGAAGGTGAACCATGCGACAGAGACACCGTGCAGTGAGGAGAAGTTACCCGACGGAGGTAAACATGTTGAAGGGAGAAGTTACCTGATGGAGGTAAACATGCCAACAAAAGTAAACATGCCGAAGGGAGAAGTTACCTGACGGAGGTAAACATGCCAAAGGGAGAAGTTACCAGAGGGAGAAGTTACTCGATGGAGGTAAACATGCTGAAGGGAGAAGTTACCTGATGGAGGTAAACATGCTGACGGAGGTAAACATGCTGAAGGGAGAAGTTACCCGACGGAGGTAAACATGCCGAAGGGAGAAGTTACCCGATGGAGGTAAACATGCCGAAGGGAGAAGTTACCGTAAGCAAGACTCGATGGAGGCAAAGTGCTAAAGTGAGTAATCACCGTGTGTGACAAATGGTTGGTAGACAACTATTTTGCTGGTAACCGTTCTTGTACCGAATTCTATAACAAATTGTAGTGTGCATAAATGGCTGCAAGATTCATGAAGAATTACATAGTTGTAATATCAGGTTGATTGTAACACAACCTGAGCTTGTGAACCTATACAAAAAAATAGAGATTTTGTATGTAATTGTTTACTGTAATACAAAGTTTCTCGGGGGTTTTTCGGTGGTGGGTTTTTTCCCGTAAGGGTTTCCCACGTAAATCTCTGTCTCATGTGTTTTATCTTGTGTGTGTCTTTATTTTCTCTATTCTTATTTTTCCTATGTATCTTAGATGTAGATTTGATCTTTATATAATTTCCCTTGTAAACTGACATTTGAAAGGCATTTCCGCAACTAGCTCTCCTAACAAGTGGTATCAGAGCTAGACCCATTACCATTATTCTATTGGATAGGGGTGGTTGCTTGGGTAGGGTTGATCGTTGGTGTCAATTTGGTTCCAGTGGGAGTTAGTGAAGTGTTGATCTTGTAATCAAAATGGCAGGTACATTAGGGAGAATAGAAATTGAAAAATTTAATGGCACAAACTTTGAGTTGTGGAAACTTAAAGTTGAAGATATGTTGGTAGACCGAGATCTATGGACTACTGTGTCTAGGAACAAGCCTTCAGGCATGAAGCAAGAAGATTGGGATCTGGAAAATCAAAAGGTGAGAGGAACGATACAATTGACATTGGTAGATAGTGTTCTATTAAACCTCTATGAGGAGAAAATTGCACATTCTTTGTGGAAGAAATTGGGAGATATTTATCAGGGAAAATCCTTGGTAAACAAGCTCTTCCTGAGAAAGAAATTGTACTCTTTGAAGATGGATGAAGGAACTGCTGTGGCTAGTCATTTAAACATGTTCAATATGGTGATTGCACAACTGACATCTATTGGTGTGTCCATAAGTGAAGAGGAGTGTTGCATGTTGTTGTTGAGTTATTTTCCTGATTTGTGGGACCATCTTGTGATGGCCATTGGAAGTACGACTACTCAGTTCAAAATGGATGAAGTAGTTGCTACACTGTTGTCAGAGGAGATGTGGAGGAAGACTTCTAAAGTGGCTATGGCTAAGGAGCTTCTTTTTGTTTGAGACCAATTGAAGGACAAAGGCAAGGACATGAATTCTGAATCTTCTGGAAAGAAGTCCAAAGCGAAGTGTTGGAACTATGGGCAGACTGGTCATATCCGAAAGGATTGCAAAGAGAAGAAGAAGAAGAAGAAAGTGGAGAGTTCTTCTGATTCTGAGTCTTCTAATAGTGACGGTGAAGATGCTAGCAATGCTGCTTTGGCTAATTGGTCATCTTACGATGACTGGTTTGATTATTTCGGTCTTCATGTGGAAGATGGTAGTCACGATGCCATGTGTGACTCGATACTACAGTACGGTAGGAGTTGATGGCAGTGACGTAGGTGCCATGAGTGACTCATCACCACAGATCAGTGGGAGTTTTGGCAGTGATGTAGATTCATCATTTGATGATGGATGAAATGTTGTCATGGTAAACTCTTGAATGCATTTAGATTTTTTGGCATGATATTGTTATGTTCATATGGAGCATGTTATCTCTTTGGATGAGATGTTTTAGATCATGATTGTCATGCTTATGTTCCTGATTCTCCATTTGGAACTTTGACATTGGTCTTGGTTTAGTTTTTTGTGTTTTGAGTACATTGATCATTTTCTTGGTACTTCATGATATTGTGGCTTTGCATTTGGAGTTTGGCATGGGTTGATCAGTTACAGGTGCTCATGGATACATGGAAACAAAAATAGTGTGCTTACTTGGTGATTGTTTCTGTTAGTCATGCTGAGTAACTCTATCCTTCATCAAGTGGGAGATTGTTGAATATTGACGAAGGCCACCGTACGGTGGAGGACCGTATGACAAAGGCTACTATATGGTGGAGGACCATATGGAAAAGGCCACCATACGGTGGAGGATGACGAAAGGTGAATCGTACGGAAAGACCACCATATGGTGGAAATAATATCATCGTGCGGTGAAGAGGGAAGAGGCATGTACGATAGAAATGAACCATACGAAAGGTGAACCGTACGACAGAGACACTGTGCGGTGAGGAGAAGTTACCTGACGGAGGTAAACATGCCAAAGGGAGAAGTTACCTGACGGAGGTAAACATGCCGAAGGGAGAAGTTACCAGAGGGAGAAGTTACCCGATGGAGGTAAACATGCCGAAGGGAGAAGTTACCTGACGGAGGTAAACATGCCGACAGAGGTAAACATGCTGAAGGGAGAAGTTACCCAACGGAGGTAAACATGCCGAAGGGAGAAGTTACTCGATAGAGGGAGAAGTTACCTGACGGAGGTAAACATGCCGAAGGGAGAAGTTACCCGACGGAGGTAAACATGTCAACGGAGGTAAAAATGCTAAAGGGAGAAGTTACCCGATGGAGGTAAACATGCCGAAGGGAGAAGTTACCCAATGGAGGAAAACATGCCAAAGGGAGAAGTTATTGTAAGAAAGACTCGACGGAGGCAAAGTGCTGAAGTGAGTAATCACCGTGTGTGACAGACAGTTGGTAGACAACTGTTTCGCTGGTAACCATTCTTGTACCGAATTCTGTAACAAATTGTAGTGTGCATAAATGGCTGCAAGATTCATGAAGAATTGCATGGTTGTAATATTAGGTTGATTGTAACACAATCTGAGCCTGTGAACCTATACAAAAAACTAGAGATTTTGTATGTAATTGTTTACTGTAATACAAAGTTGCTCGGGGGTTTTTCGGTGGTGGGTTTTTTCCCATAAGGGTTTCCCATGTAAATCTCTGTCTCATGTGTTTTATCTTGTGTGTATCTTTATTTTCTCTGTTCTTATTTTTCCTATGCATCTCAGACGTAGATTTGATCTTTATATAATTTCCCCTGTAAACTGACATTTGGAAGGCATTTTCGCAAGTAGCTTTCCTAACAAAAAAGACAAAATGAAAGAAGGTTACATCATAAGGTTGCTCTTGGATAGTTCTTATAAGATCATCATCCCACAAGTTGGGATGATGGTTTCCTGTGCGCTTGATTAGAGTTTCAATAGTGGTGGTGGAAGCCTTACTAATGAAGGGATTAAGCCTCCTCATGCTCAAGCTTTGAACTTTTTTATTGAAAAGCTTGACATGATGGTTGGGTGGAGATTTTAAGCATGATCTTAAAACATAGGGGGAAGCAGAAAAAAGAGCCATTGGAAGAATTTTGTACACATTTAATGGCCTTTTAAAGGAAGAGGTGATGGATTCTGTGACACATTTTCAACTCTTACCGTATATTTAATTGAATCAAAGATTCCTATGCGTTTGATTTTTTTGCGCAACATTTGGTTTTCCTGAGTTTGAATCAATTTCTTGTGTATTATTATCAGCCGAAACATCTTGGTCACTGATTATTTATTCTTGTCAACCAAAAAATTAGCATCTGCAAAGTCTGTTGTGAAAGTGAAATCTTGAGACTGCCTGTTGAAAATTACCGTAATCATATACATATACATACATATATATTTAACAAATATATATTTGCTAATGCACATGATGATGACAGGCATCTATGATTATATTCTAGTGGTTCATTTTCTTACCTATACCCAGTACAAACAATAGTGAGTGATGATGTGATAGGGGGCATGCTTCAAACGTTTCTTCGCCTGTTTACTTTGACTTTTTCGTGGATCGATATATTTCTCTAAATCTATTTGGAAAACATAGATATAGGATGTAGTGGGTCAGATTTCACCTAAGCTTACATTTATTCATTCATATCAATCATTATATATATATATATAATAATGATTATTATTTTAATGTAATTTGTTATTTTTCTAAACTTATTTTTTGATCAAGTTTAACACTAATTTCATAAAAAGCATGTAATTTAGTATTTGAAAAAGAAAATTGATAATTTATTTTTCATTGAATTTTTTTTTATAATTTGCAGAGAATGGGTTCTAGAAAGTGTCGACTCAGCTAGGGCACTCATGCCCTAGGCACATTCTCTGATTTCTATTGCATTGGACAATTCTTTGTTATGGGGGGTGTTTTTTGTGAGTTCAAGGGGAGTGACATGGGTCGCGCACGGGCAAGGAGCCTGCTCCATTTCTTTGTTGGTTGTTTTGGCAGAGTATTGAGTTGATTTCGGGCTACATCGCCTATTTGGAATGGGGCACCTGGGGTTTGACTTGTCTAGGTTTCCCTGGGGTTTGGGTGTTTGTAGGGACTTGAGGTGTTTTGACTAATTGAGAGATTTGTGTTGTGCTCATAGGGGTTTGTCTTTGGTGTTTGGAGCTTGGTGGTAGGGATTGTTGCTATATTTTCTAAGAATATTATGGGTGGTTGATGCAAGAGCATCATGGGTTCTTGGCAATCTTACATCAACCAAAAAGATCTTCCTTTCAGTTTGTTTTCAGTCTGTTCCTATTAGTCAGCTCTGGTGTTTTGTGTGGCGTTCCTCCCAGTTGTCTCTTTGGATCGTGAAAACCTTATGGCTTGTTATAGACATCATATGGAATCTATGTTTGGTTTCGCATCTCAATCAGTTCTGTCCTTGTGGAGATCTCTTGTGTTTTGGGACATACCTATCTGCTCTTCACGCTAATGGCTAAATTTGAGTTTTCCAATCTTGTAAAGATTTCTCGTGGCTTGTGGATCTGATTGGTGCATTGTTCAATGATTTTATGATCATGGCCGACCTCCTTGTGTGATCACACTTCATTCCATATCAATCTAGAGATATTCCTCATAATTTGGGTCATGTTCTATTTTGCACACATTATGTTCTTCTTGCCTTGGGGAATGTGATCTCTTC
>MU224631.1:1171694-1198690 GCA_018584345.1 Thuja plicata | reverse complement strand
TCATGGCCGACCTCCTTGTGTGATCACACTTCATTCCATATCAATCTAGAGATATTCCTCATAATTTGGGTCATGTTCTATTTTGCACACATTATGTTCTTCTTGCCTTGGGGAATGTGATCTCTTCTAGCTAGATCGTGGCTTGAAAACTTGTATATATTGTAGCCTTTCTTCTTTTTTTAGGTAGCTCTCAAGAGGAAGTCTTTTAGAGGTTAGCATCCAAGATGGATTAGGATTTATGTATGTAATTAGACATGTGTGCCTTAGAATATAAATTGGCATGTTGCTAGGCCAATATGATGTAAATCTTTGATTCTAGAATAATGTGAATATTCGGTATTGCATGTCGATTGTCTATTCTTGTTTTTGAGTTGGTTTTTTCCACTATGTTGACTCTTGCTGCATGGTTTGGACCATCTCTATTGGGGAAACTCCTATCATGATTGCATCAGATAATATCAAAGCAAGATTCGTTCCTGTGATTGTAGATCTAAGTTCCTGAGTTTGTGAAGCCCTTGATGTGTTGGTTGCGGGGTGATAGAAAGTGGATCTGGCCCGCATTGATAGAGGAATTACACAATGTGGTTAGGAGAAGGATCTTTTGTTTATTATTGACTTTGTATGAGTTTTGAGGTATCCTATGGGTGAGAAAATCACTGAATTGAGGTAGTTTGTGAGTGTCTTCGATAGATTGCCAAAGGGGAGGTAATAAAATTCTTACAGTCAGATCACCGAGTTGAGGTCATTTCATTATGGATTGGGAGAGATGTCACTGAGGAGGACAAACCCTAGAGGGATAGGGAAATTTCTAGATGACTTCAAAGTTGAGATGAGAAACAAAACTAGAGATGCATTGGATGGTAAGAGTGCTACAGGGACGCAACAATTGGAAGATTATTTATTGGATAAGAGTTCAGTAATGATGCGGAAATTTAAGTTAAAGATGTTAAGCTGGCATTTACCAATCAAGAGGTAGATCGTTTGGTCTGATAGAAGGATTTTTCAAAGGAGGAAGAAGAAAACTAGGCTTGCAGTAGTGCAAGAAGAAAAAGAGGTAAATCTTGATGAGGTAAGAACATCTGTGAATGTTTTGACATTAGGTATGAAATAAATTTATGAAGCCAAAGATGAGGTAGATGTGCATGTGATTGAATCTGTTGAATAAGTTGAAAAACTTAAGGAGTATCTTGTTGTTGAGATGGATAATGATATTTTTGATTTTGACCTAGTTGAGGTTGGGAATAAATTTCCTTTGGATGAATGTGATAACCCAGTTGAAGAATCTGACACTGTTGAGTATAGTAGCGAGGGTAATGTTGCTGATGACATTATTGTTGGTGTTGGTAAGTATGAGAATATTTTTGATAGGGTTTTCATTGGTGATGGAAAACTTCATAATGAGATGTTTCAATAAGATGTTGATTTATTACATAAATCATCTAGAGGGTGTGAGAGAGAAGACCTGTGTTTCTTGGTTGATGTTGGTACTAATCTGATTGCTTGTGTGAAAGAGGATGGTATTGTATGTGTTTAATATAGGTATGGAAAGAGGATTAGTAATATTCCTTTTTTAGGAATGATTATTTTATCCTGAGGATGGACATACTGAGAGTGAAGATTAAGACAGAATTGAGAATGAGTTCTACAGAATTGTAGATAGAAGTGATGATGAAAGACAAAGTGTGGATGAAGGATGAAGGTAGTGGGGTTGCTGATATATTTAATGCTGCTAGAATAATGGAAGATAGGGCAAAAATGTTTGATAAGGATGATAATAAGTAACTAAAGATAAAAAGTGTGTTTGGCATGAGCAGTACAGATCTTGTACGTGGTTCTATTGGTGATTAATTTATCTTTGTCAATAAGTGTTCTAGTTGGTGTATTTCAATACAGAGGATGTGGAGATATGATTGGAGGGTATAGAGAAATTTAATTTGCAGGTTCATATTCCCGATCCTAAGGATAGGGAAATCTAAAGTCAAAATTAAGCATAGTGATGATCTTTTGTTGAATTTATTCTAGCATGAAAGTAAGAGGCTCACTCTTCACTAACCCCATGTGTCTAATGTAGGAGCATCTTGGGTTCTTGGCAATCTTGCATCACCCAAAAATATTTTCCTTTCATTTTTTTTCTACTTTGTTCTTGCTACTCAACTTTGGTTTTTTTTGTGGCATTCCTCCTAGTTAGCTCCCTAGCTCATGTGAATATTATGGCTTGTTCTTGATATCATGCGAAGTCTATGTATGGGTTCACATCTCGATTGATTATGTCTTGGTGGAGATCTATTGATTTTTGGGTTGGACGGGTATTTGTTCTTCATGATAATGGCTAAATCTAAGTTTTTTGATCTTGTGAATCTTTTCTATGGCTTGTGGATCTAATTGACATATTTTTCAATGATCTTATGCTCATGGCCGACCTCCTTGTGTGATCATACTTCAAATAGGTCAACATGAAGGAAAAGATGAAGCCAAGGAGGAATGACTTGATGATTATGTCAAATAGGCTTGGATTCAGGTGTTGTGGTTAGGGATATGTTATCCTAACTATGTTATGAGATTTCTATTGTGGCCAAATCATGTTTTGGTGATCAGAAGGCCAAGTTTCAATGAAGAGAGGATCATTCAGTGAGAAGTAAAAGAATTTCTTAGAAAAATTTGTCAGATCCTCAATCGGTGACGATGTATCATGTTATAGTAATTGGTCATGAGTTCTAGGGATCGTAGTAACGTTGCAGATCGACGAGGGTTGATGATTTGACTTTTTTATGATCGTTATGATCAAATTTCTTGAAGTTATACAAGAACAATGGAAAGTCTATTGTGGTTTAAATTTTCTTTGTCAAATATAATGTGAAATGAATCTAAAGGCTGACCTGGAATTGAAATTTTCATTAAAAATTGGTAATACATTTTAGGGCTTAAGGATTGAGTGGGAATTTTTTTAACGATGTATTAGATCATGTTTTAGGTGGTGGTCACCTAATGAGCTTGAAATGTATTTATATGTAAAATGATGCATTATGAGAAGAGTGTGGAAGAGAAAGATCATGGATGCAGTTGTGTGATCATAGGGTTTGGATAATGTTCATGCGAAGTAGAGATTGAGCTTGAACTGGATCTATACTAGCAGAGGAGGAGTGATATTTTCTTAAATCAAATTCACTTGAGTTTCATCAAGTTAAATCCCTTGACCAGGTAGACTCTAATAGGTCTAAATTGTAAATCCTTTAATCAGGTGACTCTTTAATTAGGGTTTGAAATACCTTAAGAAGTTTACTCCTAATAGGGCTAGAGGTAAATCCCCTGACCAGGTGGCTCCTAATAGGGTCTTTCTCTTAACCGGGAATTTTTGAGATCCTAATAGGGCTAAGCTCTTAACTAAGCGTACTTTAGATGAGTGCAAAACTAGTTGTGGGTTCCATACCCACACATAGTTTTTCCTAGTTGGGTTTCCATGAGAAAAATATTGGTGTTATTGTGTTGCATGGTTGTGGCTATTTATCTTCATTTGTTTGTTTATTCATGTAATAGATGTTTATTGATGTAAGTTGCTGAATGATTGATGAAATTTTTGAGTTTTTAGATTATTGATTCACCCCCATAAATAATCTTGGATCTAATAATATGAAAAATTTGTATCAGAGCTTTGGTCCTATTTGTGGTAAGCCTAACAAATTGAGGAAAAGATCCAATCATGAGGAAGGAACCTCCCAATTTCTCTAAAGACAACTAGTTGGTATGGAGTGACAAAATTAAGTTATATCTAAAAGGTATGGATCACAATACTGGATGCATGTCACACACAAGTATACCAATCCTACTCAAACTCTCTTTGCAATTGAATTGAAGGAACAACAAGAGAATACTTAGGCACAAGAAGCTATTGTAATTACCTTATCTGATATAGAATATATTGATGCTCATGGATTTGATAATATCTATGATGTTTGGGAAAAGTTGAAACTAATCTATAGATGAGATATTCATGTGCAAAAAGTTAAGGAAAGAAATCTTAGAGGAAAGTATGATGACATGAAGATGGTAGAAGCAGAGAAAATTACACAATATGGTCAAAGAATAAAATAAGTTGTTGGTTCTATCAGAGGTTCATGTGGAACTATTGTGGAAGATAATGCGGTAAGTAAAATGTTGATAACTTTACTACCTGATTATACCATTAGAGTGTCTACTATAAATGAGTTGAGAAATTTTGATAGTGTTATTATAGATGGACTGATCGGTAAGCTTACTGTATTTGATTTGAATAGCTTTGATAACAATATTCCTCAAGTTGAGGCATCTTTCAAGGCATCAATGTCTAATGTACCAATAAGGAAAGGTAAATAAATAAGTCAAGATTCTAATTACATGTCAAGTTATACCAGGGAACTTGAATCTATCTTGGAATATGAAAGGAAAAGGAGAGCTTGAAGCACTACTAGCAAGGAGATTGGCTAGACGGACATGTAAATTAAAAGGCAAGCTTCCACTAAAATATTTTTCATGTAATAAGATTAGACATATTGCTACTATATGTACTAATGGTGAACAAAAGGATAAGTTTAGAAAGTTTAAAAGAAATGGGAAGAAAATATGCTATGTCGTAGTTGATGAAGGAATTACCGATGAAGAATCAAAAGATAATGAGGAAGATGAGATTGTATTTGTTGCAGTCAAAGAATATCCATCTAAAGGAAAAAAGGAACTGGTTTCTCACATGGGACACAATGATGAATGGATTATAGAAATTGGGCTCCCACATGGCATAATCAGTGACAAGAATAAGCTCATTAAGCTTGACGAGTTTGATGCTAGTGTAGTAAGGTTTGGTAATAATAAACCTTATTTGGTCAAAGTAAAAGGCACTATTTATTCAAGAATCATAAGAGTAATACAGATGATGCCTATTTTGTGGATGGTCTAACACATAATCTATTGAGTGTGGGTCAACTAAATGATAAAGGTTACATACTTGAATTCAAAGAAGGTATATGTAGAATAATTGGAAGCTTGGGTGATGAGATTTATACTAGTAGGAAGACAAGAGGTAATTTATTCCATCTGAATAATACTATGAATAGTTGTTTGGTTGAAAAGGTTAAAGATAATTGGCTATTGCATAAAAGGTTCTTTCATGTATATTTTGATAGTTTGATCAAATAAAGTAAGAAAAATGCAGTTAGGGGATTGCCACAATTAGTCAAGATAGACAACATGATGTGTAAAGAATGTCAGTTGGGTAAGCTAACTAGTTTGACTTTCAAAAGAAAGTCTTTTTCATTTGAGAGCATACTTGATTTTTGTGCATACTGATTTTTGTGGGCCTATGCGACATATCAGTTATCTAGGTGATAGATATTTCATATTGTTTACTAGTGACTATTCTAGAATGATGAGGGTAACTTTCGTGAAGGAGAAGTATGATGCATTCTATAAATTAAAAAAATTCAAGGCATTGGTTGAGAAAGAATCAGGTGTGAATTTGAAGTGTTTAAGGTCTAATAGAGGAGGTTAGTTTACTTCTGCAAAAAAATTTAAGTGCTGTAACGATAATGGAATCAAGACTCAAATGTATGCACCGAGAACTCCACAACAAAATGGTGTTGTATAAAGAAAGAACGTAACTATAGTGGATGCTACTGTAATCATCTAAAATAGGTCTAGCAAACCTATAGCCTCTATGTTTGATTAATCAGTCTTAATAAATATTAAATCAAAGACATTCATGGATAAACCTTAATTATAGAGCACTTAATCAAATTTTCTTACATAATTTAATCTTGACTTGTTGAATAAAATCATCATTCCTATTCCAAAACTCTCAAAACACTTAAATTTCATAAAACATTGGGATAAATAAAAAATTCCTAAATTCCCTCTTTAAATAAAAAAGGAACCCATTCATACATGTGTGAGCACATTGAAAAACAAATAAAACAAATAAGAAAGAAAATGACAAATTTTCTCATCCTCCTTTTAGCTCACATGGATTGAGGGAAGTTACATCTTCACCATTGATCATTTCCTTTTTGCCTCTTACTCTCAACCATCCATCTCTTGGAAATTTCTAGATAAAATGGATAGCTCCATTTCTCATGATAACATGAAGATTGAAGAGTAAATTTATAATGCTATTTTCATTCTAAGGTTTCATTGAGCACTCATAGCTCTTGCTTTCATAGTAGTTTACTTGCATATTGCATTGATAGCTTCATTTCTTAGTTTAATGGAATATTAGTTTCCTTTCATATCTTAATGGTATATGCATTGTTCTTTTCATTGATAACTTACTCTTGCATCGTAGCTGCATTCTTCATAGTTACTATGCATTTAGCTTGCTAGTTCCTACATTTTCATTTTCAAACCTTTCTTGAGAGAAAAATATGCAAGTATATGCATCTTTCTCATTCTTGCATTGAATCTTCCATTTTAGGGTAGTCATGTCACTGATTCTGCATGTTCAATCTGATGGGCACTCATGAGAATCACACTCGCTTCAAATAGGAAGCAATAAGCTGATTTCAAGGGTATTGGTACAATGTTTGATTCATGTTTTGATGCTAACCAATTTTGATGTAATGGTTTATTGAAGTGTTTAGTTTCATATTTTTATCACACATTTTTTTCACCAACTGTGGGGTAGAAAATTAAAATTTTCATCATTTTCACAATTTTTGCACATTATTGACAAAACTGCGATCACTGTCGTATTGTCCCTTATTCCAGCTCGTACAAAAAATTCTCTGTTTAGTAGTTTTTCATATGGAAACACATGTTTTGTCATGCAATAGTTTATGCAAATTTGTTTTTTTGTATGGTAACTGATGCTTTGTCATATTAATTTATATGACAATCTTCTCTCTATGTTTTTTTGTCTCAAGAAAAATGAGTATTTTTAGAGGTCATTTTGAAATTGTCTTGATTTTCTAACCTCTAAAGCATTTTTGTGATCCTTTTGCAGCGTAAATGGTTTTTGCAGAACTTTTTGATGAAGATTCACTTTCCAAAGTCTCACTAGCACACAATTTGCAAAGATTGCTAACATTTTTGTGCTTGTAGGACACATTGAAAGAAAGAAAAGTTGTGTAACTACTAATGCTTGTATTTGTAGGTTGTCTTGTGATTTTATCAACCAAATAAAACATGTACTTTCTTAGATGATTTCGTAGGCACCTAATTTAATTAGAGTATTGTTTGTTTGAGTTAAATTGGGCATTAGGGGATTATTCTCTTCTTCCTTTGGGAGAATTAGAAACCCAAACACGTTTGATTGAGATCAGTAAAATAATACTTTTCTTTTGGGAAAATCAAGTGTATTTGGTGTGTTTGGGAGAAACAAAAGGAAATAGGAGAGTATGCTTTTCTCCTCTTTGACAAAGAATAAGAAATCTTAACCTTCCATTTTCTATCTATTTATTTCTTTCATTTACCTTTAGAGGGCCTGCCAAGAGATAAATCTTTTGGGAATGACCCAACTGGGGAAAAAGTGGACTTGGCTACTCCATCCCACCATAATCAAAAGCTTCCTTCAATCCAAAGAGAGGGAAGACTTGGCTATTTTCTACTTCTAATGCATCTTCATGTGTAGGGACTAGTTGCCTCAATCTTGCTAGGAAAGACTACATTTGACTAGGTTCTTGTAGGGCCATCTTCGTCTCAATCTTGTTTACAAGACTACAAGAGTAGTACATTAAACTTGTATAAGGTCGAGAGATCTCAATCTCTCTTGCGAGGCTATGCATTTTTGTTTCTTTTAGGGATACACTCCTCAATTTCACTTGCAAAACTACAAGGGATAGTCATGAACATATCTCCTTACTATATACTTTTAGACAGAAGCTAAGTAGCTTACCTCTGAAAGTATCATAATCTTTGTTCAAGAATCTATCTTAGTGGATTACCCGGATCACCTGAAGTTTTTTACACTCACTATATATATACCCTAAGGCATTCTAAAGCATGAATGAGGCATGAGGGAGCCTATGCGATTTGAGCATTGAGTCTCTTTTCAAAAGCCACAACGTGCATAGTCTTAGAAAAGCCAACATCACTTTGTGTGAGGCGAAGGAATATCAAGCGTGGGAAAATATTTTGATACTAAGACAATTTGAATCTAGGGATAGAAAATGTTTGATCATTCCTTCTTTATGTTTGCATCACTTGAAATTGACACTCTCAGGAAAACAAAACACTTTTGACAACACAACACACCTTCAGAAATTGATATTTTAGAAAATGTGATCCAAATTTTGTCCAAAAACAAGTGGCAAACTATTCTAGGTTGTTCTGTCATTTTTTTCCTTTAGAATTTTCATACGACAAAAATAATTAGGGGTAGAAACTTGTACATAAACCCTAGAATTTTCGTATGGGATCTCAATAAAAACAACTTAATCTTTGGTATCTTATAAATCTTGTCACAATAGTTATTGATTCTTGACCACATGACCTAGCTTACCATAATCTCTCATCTTAGTTTCTTGCATGATCTTACTTGTCCTACACTTCTTCATCAACAACCAATAACAAATCAACTCAGTCACAAGTGTCATCTAGCAAGTATTCAAACCTCAAAACATGATACCTTGTACCCAATTCAACAAATATTTTCATCGTCTCCTTTCAAGCTATTTGACAAATGATCATTCAGAATCTTTTAACATTGATACCTCATCCTAGTCATTCTAGAATTGTAACCACTATTGTCTTTCATGGTCCAAATGAGAAGTCAAAAATCCAATCTTGATTCCAAGGGAAAAGCTATCAACGTTCTTACTCAAGGACTATCTACCTACCAAAATCCTAGAGCAACTCATGAAATCCCACAAAAGAAAGCTCAGCTCCACGTAAGACAACACCCTTGTTCAACCAATCAACTCTGGTTACACAAAATGCATCAACCATGCCAACTTACAACTGGGGCTCCAGCAATGGATGACCAAGTCATCACACCAGTGTTCCATCCTTGATTGAGGAACCTAATAAAGAATAAATCCAAAGATGCCAACAAGAAAAGCATTTCGAAAAGATGATGCACACCCTTATGCAACTACATAAGGAAAAATATTTTATGCATCTTGCATCTGCATGTGTCAAACTTCCACCTGACTTTGATATTGAGGGACGCATACAACAAGAAGAAGCATCCCCCATCACCATCCTTTATTAAAAATTGTAATATATGAGATGAAAACTAAGGGAATTTAATAAATCAAAAGAGAAACCTTCTAGAAAGTACTTGCTGAAATCCATATGTCCTTTCCCGTTTGCCAAGAATTTGCACGTGCCACCATTCCCCCCTAAGGTTGAAATTCCTAAATATGAAAAATACAATGGGGAGGGTGACCTTCAAGATCATGTGTTGTAATTTTTTTCTCTTAGCATGGAATTCATGCATGAAAGGACATACTTGATGTGCTTGTTCCCACAAAGCCTCAATGGATAGCTGTTAAAATGGTTTACAAAACTTGCGCTTGGAATTCAAACATTTGACAAACTTGTGCAAAAATTTATCCAATATTATTCTTACAATATCTTACATACACTCACTATGTTGAATCTGTGCAACACTAAACAACATGCTTACGAACCAATAGTCAAGTTCCTTCAAAGGTGGAGAAAATATTTGCAAGATATCCTAGGCAGATACCTAAGTCTCAGAAAATTGACATCTTTATTAACAACTTGGTTCCTGAAATGAACTATGCGACTTAGATGCAAAAAAACACTTCCTTCAGTGACTTAGTCAATAGTTACTTCAAAATTGAGGAATTCCTTGTGAAGAAAGGTGAACTTACCTGTTGTAAAGACACTAGATTGTCTAACAATGGAAACGATAAGGACAAAAATAAATACTAGAATAAGAACATAAATGTGGTTAATAATGGCATGGTTGACTCACCTAAGTACAATCCTTAAGAACCAGTGTTTAATCGTGATTCAACCCCAAAGAACCAGTGTTTAATCTCTCTAGTAGTATTCAAGCTGCTAAGATCAATGCCAATGCTAAAAATTCATCCAAGAGTACCCAAGATGCTCAGAAATACAAACCACCATGGATGGCAAGACCTAAATGCAATTTCACTCCTCTTGGAGAAATCCTTGAAGATACATTCAAAACATTGGTTTATCAAAAGATTATCACAATACTCGATTCAAGAACTTGAGAACCAACTGTTAAGACCAAATGGTGGAAGGACAATCAATTAAATGAATACCACAAAAATAAAGGGTAGTTGAATAATGACTGTATAAAAATGAGACATGTGATACATGATTTGATTAACAACGAGACTATTACAGCTAGTGAACACATATCGAATGATGATCATAAGGATTTCAAACAACCTCTACCCACATATGAAAAAGGATAGTATTCAAAAAATTAAGGAGCTAAGATGAACCATACCTACACAAGTACTGACAATGTGATTCACATGCTCAAGTCCTCTGATCAATCATTCAATGTCATCATCATCAAGGAAAATGATTCCAAGTCCACCAATGATATCAATCACAATCAATATAAGGTTATTCTTAAAGGGGTATCATATTCATCCAAACAAATTATTGCACCAACAAACAAACCATCAACATGCAAGCAAACTTCTTTATCGCTCTGAGCCACGAACTATAACTTGGTCGATCAACTTCAATGAACTTGTGCTAAAATCTCCATCCTGGAATTTCTTAAGCTATCACCATCACACAAGGAGATTCTTGAGACAACTCTTTTAGAGACAAATGTACCAAAATATCTTGACCTCAATTGATTTCAAACCATGGTGAATCATTTAACCTCTCCACATTACTTATTCTTCTTGGAGGAGGATGATAAATCACTCTGTTATCCACACAATCAACCCTTGCATTAGAGGTTTTAATCAACAAACACAGAGTCAAACACATCTTTATAGATGGAGGCGTCGGTTTGAACATTTGTACTCTTAAGCTTGTAATGGAATTAGGTTTCTCATATCATACTATTGGTCCTGGAAGGAAAATCACTATAAAACCATATGTTGAGGAAGAAAGGTTGTCAAAAGGATTAGTGGTGCTACCTATCAAAGTGGGTCCAGTTGAATGAGATGTCATTTGTCAAATGTTGGACTTACATTTGGAAAGCAACATTTTATTAGGGAGACCATGGATTCACAACATGTAGGTAGTCCCTTCTACATACCATCAATGTGTGAAGTTCCCACACAATGGAGAGGAGGTCTCTATTCTATCCGACAATGCATATTTTTGCTACGCTTTAAAATAAGAAGATATCATGGCTCCCCGCAATAAAGAAGCACCTGACAGAAAAAACTCCAAAAATTCTCAGATAGCACTCACGAAGAGCTTAGAAGAAAAGATGAAAATCAATAACACACGTATGGGGGAGTATTAGTTAACTTCTCTACCATCCATGACTTAGCTCCCTACATCCCCCAAATCTTATGGGATTCCCTCATCATCATTTAAACCATCTAGCAGTCAAAAATTGGAAATACATGAAGGTACCAGTATGGTAAAGGCTCGTGTCTCTCTCTCAGAGGAAATTGAGGAAAAAATTGTTTTGGCATGGCTTTATAAGGGGGAAGACCAAGACAAAGGGATCAAGCATGTTGAAAATTTACTGAAGAAATATGGGAAAGGATACCAACTTGTGAAGAAAATGGGCTATAAAGGGAAAGGAAAAAGGGTTGCTGGAACCCATAGACACTAAATTTTGAAGTCCCATAGATAAGACAAGGTTACGATACCATGGACAGGGATCCCAACCTTCTATTGGCAGGGTATGTGTAGGATCATGGTATGCCATAAAGTGGTGATGTGAAAAAGAAGTCTTGATTGGTAGACTAATGGAAAAATACCTATAACTTTCAAATGGTATATCTTTTTTTAAATCTAAAACATGTGTCACATTCTATGCTTCACCTACTATAGGAAAAAAATGAAAAAAAATCAATTTGATGAATTTTAGACTAAGTTAAGGTGGTCAGACATGAGAGTTTTTATATTCTTGAAACGTTGTAGAAGAAAAATCATAATTAATTATTTACTTGGAAAAAAATTACAAAAAAATATGTGTCACATATGGACATTAATCCACTACTTATATCTAAAATCTAGTAAAAAAATATTATCATTTGATTGTGTTTAAGGTGGTCAGACATACATGTACTTCTTATCTTTTTAGTCCTGATTGATAGACTGATTGAAAAATAACTATAACTTTCAAACAGTATAACATTTTTTAAATCCAAAATAGGAGTCACATTCTATGCTTTTCCTACTACAATTAAAAACTAAAAAAAAAATCAATTTGATGAATTTTACACTAAGTTAAGGTGGTCAGACATGAGATTTTTTATATTCTGGAAAAGTTGTAGTAGAAAAATCATAATTAATTATTTACTTGGAAACAAATTACAAAAAAATATGCTTCACATCTGAATATGAGTCTGCTACTTAAATCTAGAATCTTGTAAAAAAATATTATCATTTGATTATGTTTAAGGTGGTCAGACATACACCTTCTTATCTTTTCCTTGAAATTTTCATACTACTGCATTGAAATTTTAAATTTCACCATATCAAATATTTTTTTTAAAGAAGGGATAGTAGCTTAGAAACTAGATTAAATTTGCTACAGATTCTCTTATTACACATTTATGATATAAGATTGATAACTTGTTCAAATTTTTACATCAACTTTCCTAACCCTGATTTTTTGAATTTTCATTACCACTTAAGGTCTAGTTTTCCATACCATGATCCTGCACATACCCAAAAACATTCCTACTAATTCTCACACAGAAGTGTCAGAGGATGAGAGTGAAGAAGCATAGATTGTCCGATTATCTTTTGAAAGGTTTCTTAACATTCAAGATCTTGGATACCAAGGGGAACCTGATATCCCGCAGTCATTCAAAAACCACTATAGAACTATCTTTGAACAAAATGAATCCATTTAATCCACATCTCCGCTATTACAGAAAAACACTCAAACAATTGAAGAAGGAACAAAATATTTAACCCAACAAGATCTCTTATTTGTAGATGAAATTGGTCTAGAACAAGGAATAGAACTTGAAGATAAACATCTAAACTAGGGGAAACTGGTTACTATCTCTCACATACTCGACCTCCCCGATTGTATAGATACAAGAGTGCATGCCATTGAGGAAGCTCCAAATTGTCTCATTCAGACTCATGAAATTATGCAACATAACCCAAAACAACATGATGAGACTCAGAAGGATGAAGATGACAATAGCCCTAATCAAATTATAGGTATCTCTACAACACCCTCCCAATACTTGGAGACGTTTGACCATAATGACATTTATTATGACTATGGGGAAAATGCGAAGAATGATACATAGAAGAGAAACATCCTAACTAGGGGAAAACCATGGATCCTACCCATGTGTTATATTTTCCTCACTTTTTTTAAAATAGAATCTAATGAATATGAGTGGGATTCTCTCTCAAATGTCGTAGTGGATGTGGAAGTTTATTTCATCCATAAATATGCACCTCAATTTGAACAAGGAGAAAGATCTAGTGAAACACAAACACTAGTTCTCCCTCCAAACATCAATTGGAACTTCAAGAATGAAGTTAGAAGACCTATAGAGAGAATTGAGATGGTCCCTTTGAGAACTTTCCTTGAACATATACCTCAGAAAGAGGAGATCCACAATGCTAGTATTAGGCCAAATGAGTTAAATTCATAGAATGCCACTTAGACAATAGTTTCTCCTTAGCATGCAAATCAAGATTCTGAAGATGATGATAAAATGCTCCTTCCTCCAAAAATAAATTAGAAATTTGGACATGGTAACATGGACACTCTTACATGGCTCAGATTTACTTGAAGAATTGAGGGTATTCCCTTAAGAACTTATCTGGAACAAGGATCCACTTGTGGGAGGAATTGAAACATTAGTGATAGGTCAAGAAGGTCAAAATCACGTAATACTGATGCGAACTCTGATAGTGATGCTAGGATGAATCATGATCTAGGTAGTCCTTTAGAGAGTAATATGATAGATCTTCTCTTACTTGTTGAAAGTCTCGATCAGGGTAATGTTATGTTATCCTTGGAACCCATTGGATCTTTACCCCTTGTCCATCCTGAGATTATTGAATGGAACCCGACAAAGCCTTTGAACATGATCTCTTCTCCTAATGACTACACCTTGGATTTTTACCTGAAGGCCATTGAACACCTCACCTCTTCCACCAGTGAAATGACCATATGTATGACATGTTAGAATGAATTTAGAGTAACTGAGAGGGGGGAGGTGAATTAGTTATCCTCAGGTCTAGATGCAGAAAATAAAAGTTTTTGTATTTCAGATCTACTCGGAAACAGTAGCATATGTCAACAATTTAATCATGCAGTTTACTGTATAATGTAATTAGCTTGTAGAAACATAATAGTAAAAAAAACCATAAGAATTCACACAAGTTGACACAATTATTTAACATGGAAACCCAATATGGGAAAAACCACTAGTAACATGCTACCAAGTCTCACTCTTCTGAAGTGAGCTTTGTGAAGAGCCAACCCTGTTAAAGGTTACAATAACACACTGTTAGGTGTGACCTGGTTAAAGGATTTAATCACCCTATCAGGAGTGGCCTTATTAGAGGAATTAGAACATTCCACCCGAATGTCACCTTGTTAGATTATTTATACAAATGACTATAAGGTAAACCTTGTTAAAGTATTTTAACTGATACAATGGTTAGAAAGTAATCAGTAGTTGCGATCTGATACAGACAACTTACTTTGCAAATTCAGATCCAATTACAACTCTGATGCTAACTTACTAGACGGCCTGCATTGTCATTTCAATCTTCATATCTACTTGGAGATCTATCAAGCAATCACACATGCAACTTTCTACTTCTGTGTTCAGCCTTTTCTGCTAGGTCATGCCAATCAGTAAATCAACTATGAAATCCTCTTGCATACACACATCCACTTGCACATGCACACATAATGAATAACCCCTTGAGGTTATCATATACCTCTCTATCTAGGTTAGATAAATCTTTGCCACTTAATCAAGATCATAGATCTTAGGTTAGGTCAGATCCAACAAATCATTCCATCATTACATTACATTGACTTCTCCAAAGTAGTCTCTAATTAAATCATGAAACCATGCATTAATTATGGTTACCCATACATTAAATGATGTGGATCAATCTTTAATTAAATTTGCATATCTCAATAAAATTAACTAATTCGGCCAGAGATCTCAAATCTCATCATTAATCCAATTACTGTAAGTCAGCCAACATCACTATTTTCACTCGGCAATTTCATTGGTGCTCGGCACTGAACAAAATTTATTGTCACAGACAAATTCTCTTGGCACAAACAACTTTTCTCAACACAAACAACTTTGCTCAGCACAAACCAAACTTTCTCACCACAAAATAGCCAGAAAAACTATGTTTGAAAGATAAACAACTAATTACTTTCCCAGAGTGCCAACTGATCAAGTACCCTTTTATTTTCCTTAACTCAACCATTCACTTGGTCTTCTTGTTAAATCTTCTTCCAATCAATAGATATGGTACTCAAACATATAACAATAGTCTCACCAGTTAAGGTTTGACATCAATGACAAAATAACAATTGCTTGCATTGTCACTTTTCAACAATCTCCCTCTTTGGCATTGATGGAAACACAAAATATTAAAACAATGATTTTAACAAGCATAGTTACCATACAATCCAAAAAGTCACCTATGTTCCTTGATATGAATAAATCTTCATTAATGTCTTTAGCTTCATTTTGATTCCCATTTGTAAAACATTCTCCCTCTATGTCTATAATCACACTATAATTATCTGTGTCTAATCATCCGTACTCTCCCTCTGAGAAGATAATCACTTCAATGTTTTCAATAGTAACTTCTGCCTCTACATAGGTAATCTATCCCTCTTTATACTTCTTCCTAGTAACTTCTTCCTCTATATAGGTAATCTCTCCCTCTTTGACAACAATGCCAAAGACTTCGATATCTTTATCATGTAGATCTTCAGTATCATGTTGATCTTGTCATCTTGATTATGACTAATCTTCTTTTTTTTCCTTGTCCAAATTCACAACTTTAGTCAGCATCCTAAAGTGTGACTTACTGTGCATCAATGTATCAAGTATTCTGAGTGTAATATTTGATGCAACAATACCATACAGAACTTAATTAGCCTCAGTTAGGGGAATCACCCCCATTTTACCTCACAGATACTCATGAGAATCCTTGGGTAGTGCCTTTGTGAATATGTATGCTAATTGTTCTTTAGTGTTCGCATAATCTACTCTCACTTCTTTATTTTGAACTAGCTCCCTCAAGTAATGACACTTGATAGCTATGTGCTTTTTCTTTTAGTGCATAACAAGGTTTTTAGAAATATTAATGACACTCATGTTATCATAATATGTGACAACTGGTTCAGTGATTTCTTCCTTCATACCTTTCAGTAGTATCTTCAACCACACAATGTTAGAGTAGTTGACTGCTGCTGCCACATACTTGACTTTAGCTATAGATTATGAGGTACGGTTCTGTTTCTTTCTTGTCAATGAGATCAATCTTTTTCCTAAAATAAATCCTCCACCAGTAGTGCTTTTCCTGTCATCAATATTTCCAACCCAATCAGAGTCAGTGTAAACTCTAAGTTCAAACTTGTCATTCTTCTTGTAGTATAGACCATAGTCATCAGTTCCTTTCAAATATCTTAGAATCCTTTTTACTGCCATCATGTGATTTTCCTTGGGGTTAGCAGAAACCCTTGCAACAATTCCAACAGCTAGGGCGATGTCAGATCTACTATGTACAACATACTGTAGTTTTCCAATCATTGATCTGTAGAGTGTTTCGTTCACTTATTTTGTGTCATCATATTTTGTCAGCTTCCGTCTAGTAGCCATGGGTGTACTCACTGGTTTGGACTCTTCCATTCCAAAAGTATTTAGTATCTCCTTGATATATTTAGATTGAGTGATATATATACCATTCTTCATTTGATAAATTTGTAAGCCAACAAAGAATATTATCTCACCAAACATAGACATCTCAAATTCAGTTTGCATCTCTGTTGCAAATGTCTGGCATAACACACCTTGTCCACTAAATATGATGTCATCTACAAAATTTTTAGTTAATAATGTACCTTTGTTTTTCTCTATCTTCAAGTACAGGTTGTTGCTATCACTGGTTCTTGCAAATCCAATCTTGATCAGATAATTGTGCAATCTCTCATTCCATGCTCTTGGCGCTTGTTTCAGTCCATATAGTGCTTTGTGCAATCTGCAAACCATATTTTTTTTTTTTGGGTCAACAAAACCATCAGCTTGCTCAATATACACTTCTTCTTCCAAGATACCATTGAGAAATGCAGACTTCACATCCATCTGATAAACTTTGAATCCTTTATAGGCTACATATGCAAGTAATGTTCTGACTCCTTCCAATCTTGCAACTAGGGCGAATGTTTCACCATAGTCAATTCCTTCCTCCTATGCATAACCCTTGCATACTAGTCTAGATTTGTTTCTTGTCACATCTCCATGCTCATTTAGTTTATTCCTGAATACCCACTTTGTACCAATTTCATTTTTATCCTTCGGCCTAGGTACAAGTGTCCAAGTCTTATTCTTTTCAATTTGTTCAATTTCCTCATTCATTTCCTGTATCCAACCTTCATTTTCTAAAGCATCTTTCATTGTTTTGTGCTCAAATTCATATAAGAGACATGTGCCATCTCTCAACTTACTTTGTGTCATAACTCTAGAATCCTTTGATCCAATAATTTGATCAGAATTGTGGTGTCTCCTCACATATTTCTCTATAGTAGGCTCAGGTCTTGCTTCAGGTTCATTATTTGTGTTCAGTTCTGGTTGATTCTGAGACTCGACATCTCCATCAGATAGCTCGATATTCACTTGGTATTGCTCGACAACTCCACTTTGTGACTCGGCAGGTGCATGTCGTTGCTTGGCAGTAGCCTCAGGTAATGTATTAGAATCTTCCTCATCCAGATATATGAATGATCTGTAGCTTTCAGGCTCTTGTGTACTTTCATCTTGATTCCTTTCTGCAAACTCATCAATTCTAACAATTGCACTTTCAACAACTTTGTTAGTATTAGAATTCAAACATTTGTATGCTTTGCTTTTTGTTGAATAACCAAGGAATATACCTTTTTCACCTTTAGCATCAAGTTTTCCATTTCTATTGTCCTTTCGTATAAAACATTTGCTTCCAAATACTTTAAAGTACTTTGCACTAGGTGCATAACCATACCAAAGTTCATAAGGTGAAGCATTTGTACCTTTCTTGACTTGTACTCTATTTTGAGTATAGACTATAGTACTTACCACTTCGTTCCAGTATTTCTATGCAACATTCTTCTCCATCATTAGTGTTCTTGCACAGTCCATGATAGATCTGTTCTTGCGTTCAGCAATACCATTTTGTGGAGGTGTCCTAGGTGCAGACATCTATCTCTTTATTCCTCGGTCATTGTAGAACCTATTGAACTCATTAGAAATAAACTCTCCACCTCTGTCAGATCTTAAGCATTTCAAACTTTTGCCTGTTTCCTTTTCAACTTTAGCTAAGTACCATTTAAATAACTGGAATGCATTAGATTTTTCCTTGAGAAACATTACTTTCACCATCCTTGAATAATCATCAACAAATAGAATAAAGTATCAAGCACCACAGTAGCTTCTTTCTCCAATGGGACCACATAGATTAGTATGGACTAATTCTAGAATTTCCTTTGAAATATGTGTTTTACTCTTGAAACTAGACTTAGTCATCTTTCCTAGTTGACATTGTTTGCACATTGCATTCCCAAGTTTCTTTAACTTAGGTAGCCCTCTAAAAATTTTCAATTTACTTATGCTTACCAAGCTATCAAAGTTCACATGACACAATCTCTTATGCCATAACCAAAAATAATTGTACTGTGCAAACAAACATGTTTCTTCAGAAAAATCTAGATAGAACAAATTACCTTTAGTTTGATCACCACTTCCAACTAATTCTCCAGTAGAGTCATAGATCTTTGTTTTTTTGTGATGGAACTCAACTCTATAACCAAAAGTGTTCAACTATGCAACACTCAGAAAATTGTAATTAAGATCATCAACCCAATACATATTATCACATCTAATTTTTTCAGTCAAGTTAATCAATCCTTTACCTTTGATAAGACATGGTGCATCATTACCAAATTTTACATATCCTCCTTTACATTGGTTTAGGGTTTCAAACATATCCTTGTCACCAGTCATATGATGGGAACAACCAGTGTCAATGATCCAATGATCATCTTTACTTTTATAAGAAATTAATGCAGTTTTCTCATCATCATCAGAATCTTCTTTCATTGCAACATAAACAACTTCTATATCATTGTCCTCAGAATTGTTTGTATCATTGTAAAAAGTTTCTTCAGCAATATAAAAAGATTTCTTACCTTTGTCTTTGTAATCCTTATATTTCCTGAAGTCTTGGTCATCCTATTTTTCTTTGTATTCCTTGTATTTGTTGCCCTTTCTTTCATCTTTTTGATTCTTATCAGGACATCTAGCAGCTATGTGACCAACTTTATTGCATGAAAAATAAATGATAGGAAGTTTACCTCTGTATTTTATGTTTCCTCTGGACAACCTTTTTGCCATAAGTGCTTCAAGTTCTTCAAGATCATCATCAGTAGTGTCACTATCACTATTCACATGTTTCTTTCCTTTCTTAGATTTATTGAGAACCAACTGTGATCTAAAAGCAGAATCAATACCTTGTGGATTGTAGTTATCATAATTTGACATTTCAAATGCATCTCCCTATCAGATTTTCTAGATTCAGATTATTGTTAGGAGTACATCTCAATTCTTGAATTGTAGAAAATCTAATAGAATATATAGCAAGTAAAGTTCTCAGTGCCTTTCTCATAATAGTGTTCTCATCTATTGTTCCATTAGCTCCTCTAATGGCATTTACAACTTCTTTTACTCTACCATAATACTGATTAACATTTTCACCTTCTTGTATTTTCATTTCATCAAACTTACCTCTTAGACTTTCAGATTTAGATCTCAGCACATTTGTGTCTCCATCATAGACAGTTGCTATTTTATCCCACATCTGCTTTGCATTTGTGCAGCTCTTTATATCATCAAACTCTGAATAGCTCAATGAGGATGCAATCTCCAACATTGCTTGATTGTCCTCTTGTTTTTCTCTTAGTTGTGCAGTTGTGAGAGGAGTAGTAGGTGATAAATAGTCATTTTCAATAAGTCACTTATCATCATCTCCAATACTGGCCAGATGCAGTTTCATCAAACTCTGTCATGCAGGAAAGTTATTTTTGTTCAGCTTCAGAACCTCCTTCTTATACATCTTGATCTTTTCGCTCTAAGTACCTTCAAATTGTTTTCAACAGACCAAAGCTCTAATATCAATTGTTAGAATGACTTTAGAATAATTACGAGGGGAGGGTTGAATCAGTTATCCTCAGGTCTAGATGTAGCAAATAAAACTTTTTGTATTTCAAATTTACTCAGCAGCAATAGCAAATGTCAACAATTTAATCATGTAGTTTACTGTATAATGTAATTACTTGTAGAAACATAACAGTAAAACAAACCATAATAATTCACACAAGTTGACACAAGTATTTAACGTGGAAACCCAATATGGGAAAAACCACCAGTAACATGCTACCAAGTTTCAGTCTTCTGAAGTGAGCTTTGTGAGGAGCCAAACCTGTTAAAGGTTACAATAACACACTGTTAGGTGTGACCTGGTTAAAGGATTTAATCACCCTGTCAGGAGTGGCCTTGTTAGAGGACTTAGAAAATTCCACCTGAATGTCACCTTGTTAGAGGATTTATACAAATGACTGTTAGGTCAACCTTGTTAAAGGATTTTAACTGATACAATGGTTAGAAAGTAATCAGCAGTTGTGATCTAATGCATACAACTTACTTTGCAAATTCAGATCCAATTATAGCTCTGATGCTAACTTACTGGATGACCTGCATTGTCATTTCAATCTTCTGATCTACTTGAAAATCCGTCAAGCACTCACACATGCAAATTTCTGCTTCTGTGTTCAGCCTTCTCTGTTAGTTCATGCCAATCTGTAAATCAACTTTGCAATCCTCTTTCATACACATGTCCACTTGCACATGCACACATAATGAATAACCTCTTGAGGTTATCATATACCTCTCTTTCTAGGTTAAATAAATCTTTTTTGCTTAATCAAGATAATATATCTTAGGTTAGGTCAGATCCAACAGATCATTCCATCATTACATTACATTTACTTCTCCAAAGTAGTCTCTAATTAAATCTTGAAACCATGCATTAATTACAATTACCCATACATTAAATGACATGGATCAATCTTTAATTAAATTTACACATCCCAATAAAATTAACTAAGTCGGTGAGAGGTCTCAAATCTCATCATTAATCCAATTACTGTAAGTCAGCCAACATCACTATTTTTAATCAGCAATTTCACTGGTGCTCGACACTGAACAAACTTTCTCATCACAAACAACTTTGCTCGGCACAAAAAACTTCACTCGGCACAAAAAAATTTGCTTAGCACAAAACAACCAGAAAAAATGTCTTTGAAAGAAAAACAACTAATTACTTTGCTAGAGTGCCAACTGATCAAGTACCCTTTTATTTGCCTTAACTCAACAATTCAATTGGTCTTCTTGTTAAATCTTCTTCCAATCAATAGATATGGTACTCAAATAGATAATATTAGTCTCACTAGTTAAGGTTTAACATCAATGATAAAATAACAATTGCTTGCATTGTCACTTTCTAACATGACAGAGGAGGACATCAAGTGTCACAGCCTTAAAATGAAAAAGAGGTCTGGCAGTGAAAACCACTTTGTGGCTATTTCAGAACCCAAAATAGTAAAAAAATGAAGTATCCAATGGTGAAAACCTCTCCGAGGTGTCAGAGGATGGGAAACTTGATCTCCTACCTAGTCATTTTCAAGAACGATCTTCAATATTGATACAACCTACACAACTTATTAATCTAGGAACAATAGAAAAACCTCAGTTGATATATTTGGCACAATCTTTATCTAAAGAAGAAAAATAGGAATTTACTCAATTCTTCATGAGAAAGAAGATCATTTTTTCTTGGTCGTATTCAGACATGCTAGGGATAGACACATATTTTATTATGCATCACTTTTTTATCAATCCTTGAGTTAGCCAGTCAAATAAAAGCTTAGAAAATTGCATCCCCATGTGGCACTATTAGTCAAAGATGAATTACAAAAATTGTTGAATGTTGAATTCATCTAAGCTATATCATATGTTGATTGTATCTCCAACATTGTACCTGTCTCTAAGATAGATAAATCAGTCTGGGTATGCACAAATATGAGGGATTTTAATAAATATTGTGCCAAGGAGGACTTTCCACTGCCAAACATTGACATGATTGTGGACCTTATAGTTGGTTATGAGATGTATTCCTTGATGAATGGATTTTTGGGATACAGCCAAATCAGGATAGCTCCTGAAGATCAAGACAAAATTACTTTCACATGTTCTTGCGGCACTTTCTATAGGAATGTCATGCCTTTCGGTCTCAAAAATGCATGGGAAACACATCAAAGGGCCATGACCACTATATTTAATTATATGATGCATAAGAATATGGAAGACTATGTAGATGACACCTTGGAAAAATCAGAAAAAAGAGTCACTCACCTGGATAATCTAGAAAAGATTCTTGACTGAATAGAACAATTCAAGCTCAGGCTAAACCCTATAAAGTATGCTTTCAGTTTGACCTCCGGAAAGCTTCTTGGATATATTGTCTCAGCTAAAGAAGTCAAGGTTGACCCTAAGAAAGTAGCAGCAATCATAGAAATGAAATTACCTAGAAACATTAGTCAAGTCAGGATTCTACAAGGGAAGCTACAATCAATCTGATGATTTATCTCACAAATCGCAGACAAATCTCAACCTTTCAAAAAAAAATTCCACAAAGGAGTGACATTCCAATGGGATGAAGGATGTGAGAAACACTTCCAACATCTCAAGGAATATTTAGAAAATCCACCCGTGTTAATGGATGCAACATCGAGACAACATCTTCTTCTATATATCTCAAACAAAGAAACATCCCTAGGAGCCTTGTTAGCACAACATGATGAAACTGGAAGACAAAGAGAAATATACTACATAAGAAGAACAATGGTTTTATATTATCTCAACTACACCATCATTGAAAAGGATTGTTTAGCTATGGTATGCTTCTCAAAAGATCAGACACTATATGCTGGAACATTCTATCAAATTGATTGCTAAAATTGATCCTTTGAAGTACTTGTTGAACAAAGCGACTCTTGCTAGAAGACTAGAAAAATGGGTAATGATACTCCGTGAGTTTGGATTTGAATATGTGGATAGAAAAGCCATCAAGGGGAAAATCATTTCCGGTCATCTAACAGATGCTCCTCTTCACAATAAATAACCTCTACTCATATAATTTATTAATGAAGGTATCTTGAACCCCACATAGCACACATGGAAGATGTTCTTTGATGGATCTTTCACACAACAAGGATTTGGTACCTGAGTACTCTTCATTACACCACAAGGTTACAAGATTCCCAAAGCATATAAGATGATGTTCACTTGCACAAATGACATATCTAAGTATGAAGCTTTGGTGAATGGATTAAAAATGGCTATTGAGTGGAAAAATATATAACTACATATATTGGTGATTCTCAACTAGTGATCAACTGAGTTTATGATCAATACCCAACCAAATATGAAAATATGAAGCCAGATAAAAGGATGATTGACGATCTCAAGAAGTACTTTTTGTTTATCACCTTTCAACAGGTACCAAGAGAAGAAAATAGAGTTGCTGATGCTATGGATACTCTAGCCTCAATGTTACAATTAGAAGAGCACCAATTTTTCTATCCATTCCTAGTGGAAGAACTTCCCTTTCCCTCCTATGACTCTCCTGAATCCAAAATTGTTGTTTGATCATGGGCACCAGATTACTCTTATCCATGTAACCAAATTATCCCTAAAGAACTATCCAAAAATTAGAAGAAAAAAATCATAAGGAATTCCTCACGTTACTTGATCATGGATAATGAATTGTATAGAAGAGGTCTTGACGGTACTCTCCTTAGGTGTCTAGAACGTGACAAGTCTAAAAAAGAACTAAAGGAAGTCCATGAAGGTATCTGCGGATCTCAATCGAATGGTGTCTCGTTAGCTAAGAAAATCTTTATGGTAGAATACTACTGGCCCTCCCTAGAGAAATATGCTATTCAGTTTGCCAAAACTTGCAAGAAGTGCCAAACTCATGGTAACCTAATTCATGCTCCTGCATGTGATTTGTTACCTTTTATCACCCACTGGCCATTCTAAAAATGGGCCTTTGATCTAATATGGGAAATATATCCATCCTCCTCTGGTGGACACAAGTTCATTATTATTGCAACATAATATTTTACAAAGTGGGTTGAAGCAGTTCCCCTCATTAAGGAAACTGGTAAACAAGTATCTATGTTCATCCTGAACTACATTATCTTTAGATATGTGATACCTTCCTCTATCATCATAGACAATGGAGGAAAATTCAAAAATAAGGATATGGATGAATTGTGTGCTAAGTTCAAGATTACCCAACACTATTCTTCTATCTACTATCCCCAAGGGAACGGAAAGGCTGAAGCATCTGACAAGAATTTATTGAAACTCCTGCATATAATAGTAAGTAAGTTAGGGAAGTACTATCATATATTTAACTAAATCCATCCTTATGGACATATAGAACTAGCATTCACACACCTAGAGGGTAACACCATTTTCCTTGGTATATGGCATAGAAGCTATACTACCCATTGAAGTAGAGATACCATTGTTCCGAGTCTCCTTGCACGGACTCATAAATGATGAAGACTATCAAATTTATGGAATACAAGAACTTGAGTTACTTGATGAAAGAAGAAGAGAAGCATTCGACCACCTAAGGGTCTATTAGAAAAGAATGTCTAGAGGTTACAATAAGAAAGTAAGACATTGATAATTTCAGGTTGGAGACCTTGTACTCAAAGAAAATCCAAAGAATCAACAACATCATGAGAAAAAGGGAAATTTTGAACCCAACTGGCTGGGTCCCTTTGTGATCACTACAATTTTTGGCTCTGGATCCTATCAACTCTCAACTCCAAAAGCGGAGACATTTCTTGATCCCGTCAACGCATTCCACCTAAAAAAGTTCTATAGCTAGACATTCTAAGTAGTACTTGTATAAAGAAAATGATCCTAAATAAATTCCAAAAAAGAAAAAGGAAAAAAAGAAAAAAAAATTTGGAAAAACTCCTGAAAAAATGGTAATCCATGTGAAAACTTGGCAAACAGGTGCCTTGATGGATCAACAAAAAAAATTAAAAAATAAAAAAAAAAACAATAAAAATTGAAAAGAGAAAAAAGTGCCTCTGTGAAAACCAGGTAAATAGGTGCATTAGTAGAAAAAATAGCAATTCTTCCAAGTGGTAAAAACCTAGCAAATGAGAATCAATTGTAATCAGTGCTCAATCTATCAATGCTTAGCTTTCCTGTCTCGCCTTGTGTTGTTTTGATCTTATGCAAGTAGTGAAATTGACATCTCAAGCTTGGAACTGATTGACCTCTTGAGTCTTAGGGTATTTTAGGGCCAAATTTTGGTTCTCAAGTCAGCATACCTTGTCATTTTTCCTACTCATCAACATTAGCTATCTTGGTCTTCTAGCCACTGGGCATTTTTCCACTGACATTGTTGGTGTTTATCAATACCTTAATCAAACAGTGTTTCTTAACACTACCTATTTAGACACATCTATGTTTTTCAACACATGTCAGATCACGTGCTTAAAATATTGGCTTATTAACACTCAAAAAAACAATGGTGTTTTTAAAAACCCTCCATAGACAAACATACAACTACCAAAACATGCTGAAAGAGTGATGATATTTTTCTTGAATGGTGTCTGTTATCAATGATTTTTTCTATTTTCTTTGATTTCTTCTTGTTCGTGTGGTTGCAATGATCCTTAACATCAGGAAAGTAAGGTGTATGTGGTAAGAGCTTCCATATTTAGGTGGATAAGCCTCACATCCCTTGATCCTACTTCATTGCATGCTAAGGTGAGGTTGGAGAAAATCTTCTTGACTATTAAATCTGCTTGTTTACACAAGGGTACATTCATGGTTATCTCAGCTCTAAATGCTTCGATATTGGTGTTCTCTTGCCATAGTAACTGGAGACAATGTTGAGGTCATCTTAGCTTTTGTGCCTTGATACTTATGTTGTCTCCCATATTAAATCTAATGAAGGTTATACTCATATTCTTATGGTCACAGTGGCACTAGTAAGGATTGTATTGGCTCCAATGTCCCTACTATCTGATGATGAAAACAAGGACTACCAGAATCAGTGACGTGACTTGTGTCGTAGACTACATCTTGATTCCTAGTCTTGCATACTAGCATTAGAAAAAACATAGAAAAAGAGAATCAAGAAAGGAGCTATCCCTTTAATCATCAAATCCTTTATCGAAAGTGATCAACTACATTTTATCTCCTTAAGGTTACCTATCTGCTTACAGAAAGTTAGTATCAAGAAATCAAGAATCAAAACATCAAAAAACATAATATCATGGAAGCAACATATTACATACTAAGCTAATAAGGATAATGAAACATGTTTCCATTCAAGATACACATACAAGAGCTACTCAAAGAAATAATACAAGATAGCAATATGCATGAAAGCTAAAGATGACAAAATAAAAACACAAGACAATAAATGGAGCACAAAGATCATATATATATATATATATATATAAAATATGTATATATATATATATATGTACATATGAGCACTATTTTGTAGACACTAAG
>MU224631.1:1137783-1158521 GCA_018584345.1 Thuja plicata | reverse complement strand
GAAGTTATGGTGAGTTGTAAGAGGTTCGGTTTAAGCAACCATCTCAAGAAGGACCATTCTCACATATAGCTCTTCCTGATCTCTAGTGAGCATAACCAGGACTTGACAGGGTTGGAGGGGCATTACAGATCCATTGTTGATTGTGCAAGGACACTGATGATAGAGAAAGGCATCACCCAAATCTTCTAGAGGGAAGCTTTTAGTACTGTTGTTTACACATTGAACATAGTATAATTGAAGAAAGACACCAAGAAGACACCCTATGAGCTATGGTATGGTTACACACCCAATGTAAATTTCTTCAAGATCTTTGGTAGTCAATGTTATATCTTAAAAGATGATAGAAATGGAAAGATTGACTTCAAAATTGATGGAGGTATCTTTCTAGGGTATTCCACCAAGAGAAAGGCTTATAAATGTCTGAATAAAGCCTCTAACAAAATTGTTGAAAGTGCAAATGTAAAGATAGATGAATTTGTAGAGAAGAATGAAAAGGAAAGCACAAAAGAACCAGAGGACTACAATAGGTTTGTTTACAAAGAAGAAACTAACTGTCTATCCAAATAACAATGTATAGCTCCCAAGCAACAAAATATTGCAACCAAGCATTAGGCTACAAATACCAAAAATGGGATATGATGACATGTAATTGATTGAATGTTTAAAGATGTTAAGTTGATGATCATGCAAGGCATTAAATCAGTTAATGTATTGTATTTTCATTGATGTCAATTTGATATAATCTGTATGGTCATGGAAATATTTCCAAAGACTTCAAAGAACCAATGAATCAAAGGCTATGTTATCAGTAATGCATATAAGTCAAGTATTCACTAATTGACTATATACATCGACGGAGTGCATGCCGATGGTCAAAGTAAAAGAGAAAAAGTCATAGTGTTAACTGACGAGCTATTGTACAACATTACCAATGAGTAGAGTTATAGTATTACCCAACGAGAAAAGCACAGAGTAACCCGACCGACATAATTAGGGTGTTTCCTGACGGAAAAGACAAGGATTGAGATCCCAATGACAACTAAAGTTACATCGATGGAACACTCAATTATCACCGATGACTAATGGAAGTGTTGACCGACATAACAGAGAGTTCAAAAAATGATAAAATACTTAGATATCAAGAGCTATAAATAGACTTAATGAATACTTATCATTGTTTTAATCATCCAGATAAAGCCGGAGATAAGTAATTAATTTAAAGCTGATTTGTCCAGTTGGCAAGAAGATCTCTTTGAGATAAAACTGGAGTTTTCTTTAAATCTATTTGAAAGAATTGTGGATCAAGCCAAGAATCAAGAAAGCCAAGAAAAGGTAAAACATGTCTATAAAGAGACAAACCCAATTCATTACGAATGGGGGTGTGAGGGGTGAAAAAGAGAAGAGGAAATATTTAAAATAAAATCTGAAGGAGAAGAAGTCTTCATTCAGTCCTGATCAACAAGCAGAGGAAAGAGGTAGATTCTATAGACATCAATGAACAGTGAGACAACATCATAGAGAAGAATAGTGTAAAGAAAAGGTATAGAATTGATTATATTGATCAGAGAGGTAATGCACTTACAATAGATCTAAAAATCTGCAATTGAGTTGTATGTATCAACAAATCATTATTGTTTCAGTTTAACCATTGAAGCATCAAGTCTCTTAACTGAGTAGGACATAAAAGTCTTTTCTAATTGAGATACATCCTAAGGAGTATCAAAAAGTTTGATCATACAAAGTAGCATTGGATATGCATGATACCTATTGATAGGACAAGTGAGTGTTTGATCAAGGATGGTAGCATTAGATGCCAGATACTAGGTGACAAACTATCTTTTAAATCCTCTAACAATGTCACACCTAACAGTGTGTTTGTAACCTTTAATAGGGTTGGCTCTTAACAGGGTTCACTTCAGAAGAGTGAAAATTTGGGGTAACAGTCCTAGTAGTTTATCCCCTAATAGGGTTTCCATGTTAAAAATCCATGTGTTATGTGTTTATGTTTCATTACTTTACTATTTTACATTTCACATATGCAACTCTGGATTTATTGGTATACTTTGCATAGTTATTATGTTTCGGTAAATAGTTGACTACTTATCGGTAATCATACAAAAGAGAGATTTACAAAGCAATCGGACAAGTAGAAAATTGATATAAGTATTTAAAGGCATTCATCTTGTAGGATAGAAGATAAATAGAGACATAAATTATGGTCATAAGTTTGAAGGGTTTATTTAAGGATTAATTTTAGAGGCCATTGATTCACCCCCCATCTCTCAGTTATTACTAAAAATTGGTATCGGAGCTTGTTTTATTAGAAGGAAGGTTTCAAGACCTAAGCTAAAGATCACACGATGAATAGATGAGATGTGCCCAAGTTGAACAATGATAATTTTTCTTTATGGCAGAACAGAATAAGACTCCACTTACCAGGTATTGGAAATGATGTTACTCAATACTTAGATACTGAATATGTATTTCCCATAGGAGCACCAACAATTGAAAAACTGAGAGAAAAGCATGAACACAACTACATGATGATAGAGCTTGCTTTCTCACTCTACGATGCTAAATTTGAAGATGTCAAAACCTGCAAGACTGTAAAGTAGATGTGGGACAAATTGATGCTTGTACATGGTGGTGACAAAAATGTTTTAAGAGCCAAGGCAGAAAGCCTTAGAGGAAAGTTTGATGATCTCAAAATTAAAGAAGGTGAAAACATCACACAGTACAACACAAGAATCAAAGAGGTAGTCAATGCTATCTGAGGAGTTGGAGGTGTACTAGAAGAAGATACAGTGGTAAGTAAAATTCTAAGAACCTTACTACCTACTTATGCTATTAGAGTATCTACCATTCAAGAAATGAGAATAGTAGAAAATAGCAATGTTAATCTAAATAGTTTGATTAGAAGACTGAATTTATTTGAGATGAGCAATTTTGATAATAGTGTATTACCAAACAAAGAGTCAACATTCAAAACTTCTATGAGATTAAGTAAATCAAGTCATAAACACACTATGATAAAAGACAGTGATAGTGAAAGTGAAGAAGAAGATCTTGATGAAATTGAAGCACTTATGGCAAGAATAATGCAGAGAGGCAAAGGTAAATAAAATGGTAAATTACCACTTGTTTGTTTTAATTGTAAAGAGATTGGATGCTTTGTTGCAAGATGTCCTAATAGAAGAAAATATGACTGAAGTAATAATAGATCATCAAAAAGAAGAGATTTTTGAGACTACAAGGACAAAGGAAAGAAGGTCGGTTACCTATAAAAATGCAAAGATGATGACACTAACACCAAATCTGATGAAGACATCAAGATGGTGTTTGTGGCAATAAAAGATGATTCAGATGATGATGAAGAAAGGTATGTAGAAACTGCACTCATATCTAAAGTTAGTAAAAATGATGTCTGGATCATAGATAGTGGCTACACTCACCATATGACTGGTGATAAGAAAAAGTTTGAGACTTTTGAATACTATAAATGTGGTTTAGTAAGAATGGGTAATGCCACACATTGTCCAATTGAAGGTCAAGGAACCATAATGTTGAATAACTATATAAAATGTGAAAATTCTTATTGGGTAAATGCATTGAATTAAAATCTATTGAGTGTTTCTCAGTTGAATAATTAAGGTCACAGAGTAGCATTTAAAAATGAGAAGGCAAAGATCTTCAATAAATCAATAAATTTGATTGGTACTAGTGAGCAGACAAAAGGTAACTTATTCTATCTGAATGATATTGACACCACTTTTTTGATTGCTACAAACCAAGACATATGGTTGTGGCACAAAAGATTGTGTCATGTAAACTTTGACAATATGATAAAGATCAGCAAAAAGAGAAATGTCGGAGCTTACCGACGATGACCAAGCGCAACAAAATCATATGTAAGAATTGTCATAAAGGTAAGATGACAAAGTTTAGTTTCAAAAGAAAAACCCATACATCTGATACAATTCTATATTTAGTCCATACTGATTTATGTGGACCTATGAGGACAAACAGTTATTATGGAGATAGATATTTTATTCTCTTTGTTGATGATTACTATAGAATGATGATAGTCATGTTTCTAAAAGATATATCAGAAGCATTTAAGATGGTTAAATGATATAAGGAAATGCTTGAAAAATAAAGTGGTAAAGAATTAAAATTCTTAAGGTCAGATAGAGGAGGGGAATTTATTTCAGATGAATTCACTAATTTTTGCAATGAGCATGGAATTAGAATATGGGTCTCTATACCAAGAACGCCACAACAAAATGGAATTGCTAAAAGAAGGAATAGATCCATAGTTGATTATGTAAGGAAAATGATGATAGAGAAAGGAATAACCCAAATCTTCTAGAGAGAAGCTATCAGTACTGTTTTTTACACATTAAACATAGTACAATTGAAGAAAGACACCAAAAAGACACCTTATGAGGTTTGGTATGGATACACACCCAATGTAATTTATTTCAAAAAATTTGGCAGTCAATGTTATATCTCAAAAGATGATAGAAATAGAAAACTTGACTCCTAGAGTGATGAAGGAATATTTCTAGGGTATTCTCCCAAGAGCAAGGCTTATAAATGTCTAAATAAGGCCTCTAACAAAATTGTTGAAAGTGCAAATGTAAAGATAGATGAATTTGTAGAGAAGAATGAAAAGGAAAACACTAAAGAACCAGAGGAATACAATAGGTTTTCTTACAATGAGGAACCTAACACTCTACTAGACCAACAATATAGAGCTCCCGAGAAATAGATCATTGCACTTGAGCATCAGGCTATAAATACTGACAATTAGAATATTGCTCAAGATGATGCACAAAGTGATGGAGAATAGAATGAAGACCAAAATGATGATCAAGCTGATAGACAAAGAAATGAACCTATACTTACAAGATATGTCAGAAGGAACCATCCAAAGAACCAGATCATAGGAGATAAAAAGGCTATTATGAGAACCAGAAGTAAGTATCTAAATACAAGATGTCTTATCTATGATTATGATCCCAAATGTGTCAATGCTGCACTAGATAATGATGAATGGAAAAGTTCTATGAATGAGGAGATTGAGAAGATAGAGGAAAAAATGACATGGACACTTTTACTGAGACTAGATGAAAAGAATGTCATTGGTACAAAATGGATATTCAGGAATAAGATGAATGAGAATGGAGAATTCACTAGAAATAAAGCAAGAATAGTATGTAAGGGGTATGCACAAGAAGAAGGGATAGATTATTGAGAGACCTTTGCACTTTTTTCTAGGTTAGAAGGAGTAAGAATATTACTTTCTTATGCTACATATAAAGGCTTCAAGATATATCAAATGGATGTCAAGTCTACATTCCTAAATGGAATACTTCAAGAAGAGGTATACATTGAACAACCAGAAGGGTTTGTTGATCCAGAAAAGAGGGACATGGTATGTAAACCACACAAAGCCCTGTATGGATTGAAACAAGCACCCTAAGCCTGGTATGAAACACTTCATTCCTATCTTATAAGTATTGGATTTGTAAGGACTAGTGAAAACATTAATCTTTATTTGAAGGAAGATACTGCTGCTAACATTTTGATTCCTAAGATATTTGTTGATGACTTCATATTTGGAGGAAATGATATGCTATGCAAATAATTTGCAAATGAAATGAGAAAAGAGTTTGAGATGTCTATTTTTGGAGAGATCAAGTTATTTCTTGGTCTGCAGATCATGCAACAAGATGAAGGTGTTTTCATCACACAATCCAAGTACATCAAAGAAGTATTGGAAATATTCAAGATGGAAGAGTCCAAACCAGTTGGAATACCGATGTAAACTGGATGTAAATTGACAAAGGAAGATAATTCATCAGAGGTAAATCAGACTTTTTACAGATCAATGATTGGAAAACTCATGTATGTTGTACACACTAGACCAGATATTGCACATATAGTAGGAACAGTTGCAAGATTTTCTACTAATCCTAGAGAATCACATATGACTACTATGAAAATAATCCTAAGATATCTGGATAATATCAAGGAATATGGCTTATGGCATAGAAGAGAAGTCAAATTTGAACTTAAGGTCTTTATCGATGCTGATTGGGCTTGAAATATTGATGACCAGAAGAGCACAACTGGAGAAGCATTCTTTATGGGTGATAGACTTTTCACATGGATCAACAAGAAGCAAGGATGCATCTCTCAATCTACTGCAGAGGTAGAGTATGTTGTCGTTGCTGCAAACTGCTCAAATATTGCATGTATCAATAAGTTACTGGAAGGTATGCATATGAAAATTATTGAACTAGTAATTATCTACTATTATAATATAAGTGCAATAAACATTTCCATGAATCTAGTCATGCATCCTAAAACACAACACATTCCCATCAAGTATCATTATTTGAGAGAACAAGTTCAGGAAAAGGAGGTGATACTTGAATATGTGCAATCAAAGGAACAATTGGTGGATATCTTCACCAGGACACTACCCAAGGATGCATTTGAGTACTTGAGAAAGAGACTAGGGGTCTGACCCTTGTGTACTGGTCAGTAAGCTGACTAGAAGGCTGCATCAGTCTACATATTATTAGAATATCATTCATGTTGATGCAAGCAGAGAAATGTACTTCAATGATACATCTATACACAAAAAGGTATTTATCTAATCCAAGCACCAGAGTTATTACCAATGGATAGGGAAATTTAAGGAATATATTATGAATAAAAAGGATCCGTTTTCCATCACTGTAAAAATCTTTTTTGACAAAGATGATTGTTTGACATTTTTGTCAAAGGGAGAGAGATATCTCATTATCAAACTAATAAAGGGAGAGATGTAACAAGAAAGGGAGAGTACACAACAAGAGAAATAATTGTTGACAAGAAACATCACAAGAAAGGAGAACAGTCAAAGGGAGAGAGTTTGACGTAGCAAGAAGAACACATTACATCCAAGAAAGAAAGATTCTACATCTACCCAGTGAAGGGATTGAAGACAGATAGAACATAAAGCTGTAAGAATCAAATCAAATCTATTTAGGCTTACCAATAGCCAGACATTTGTAATAGTTACATTAGTAAAACTTGATGAAAATGTATATTTCATATTTTATTAGTAATAATATAGTATGATAATGTAGTATGCTGCCATCAATGCCAAAGGGAGAGATTGATAAAATGTAACAGATTGAATGTTTGAAGATATTAAGTTGATGATTATGCAAGGCATTAAATCAGTTAATGTATTGTATTTTCATTGATGTCAACTTGATATAATCAGTATGGTCATGGAAATATTGCCAAAGACTTCAAAGAACCAATGAATCAAACACTATGCTATCAATAATGCATATAATTCAAGTATTCACTAAGTGACTGTATACACTAACAGAGTGCACGTCAACGGTCAGAGTAAAAGAGAAAAAGTCACAGTTTTACCTGTCAAGCTAATGCACAACATTACCAATGAGAAGAATTATAGTGTTACCTGACAAAAAAAGCACATAGTAACTCGAAGGACAAAATTACAGTGTTTCCCAACGCAAAAGACAAGGATGGAGATCCCGATGACAACTGAAGTCACATCGATGGAATAGTCAATTATCACTGATGATTAACTAAAGTGTTAACTGATAGAACATAGAGTTTAGAAAATGACAAAATTCTTAGCTATCAAGATCTATAAATAGACTTAACATATACTTATCATTGTTTTAATCATCCAGATAAATCCAAAGATAAGTAATTGATTTAAAGCTCATATGTCCAATTGGCAAGAAGATCTCTTTGAGATAAAACTGGAGTTTTATTTAAATCTATTGGTGAGAATTATAGATCATGCCAAGAATCAAGAAAGCCAAGAAAAGGTAAAACATGTCTATAAAGAGACAAACCCAATTCATTACGAATTGGGGTGTGAGGGGTGAAAAAGAGAAGATGAAAGATGCAAAAGAAAATATGAAGGAGAAGAAGTCTTCATTCAGTCCTGATCAACAAGCTGAGGAAAGAGCTAGATTTTGCAGACATCGACGAATAGTGAGACAGCATCACAGAGAAAAACAATGTGGAGAAAAGGTATAGAATTGATTATATTTGATCAGAGAGGTAATGCACTTACAATAGATCTAAAAATATACAATTGAGTTGTATGTATGAACATATCATTAGTGTTTCAGTTTAACCGTTGAAGCATCAAGTCTCTTAACCGAGTAGGACTCAAAATTCTTTTACAATTGAGATACATCTCAAGGAGTATCAAAAATTTTGATCATAAAAGTAGCATTAGATATGCCCGATACCTATTGGCAGGCCAAGTGAGTGTTTGATCAAGGATGTTAGCATTAGATTCTATATACTAGGTGACAAACTATCTTTTAAATCCTCTAACATGGTCACACCTAATAGTGTGTTTGTAACCTTTAACAAGGTTGTCTCTTAACAGGGCTAACTTTAGAAGAGTGAAAATTTGAGGTACCGGTCGTAGTGGTTTTTCCCGTAACAAAGTTTCCACATTAAAAATCTATGTGTTATGTGTTTATGTTTCATTACTTTACTGTTTCACATTTCACATACGCAACTTAGGATTTATCGGTATACTCTGCATATTTATTGTGTTTCAGTAAATAGTTGACTACTTATCGGTAATCATATAGAAGAGAGTTTTACAAAGCAATCTGACAAGCAGAAAATTGATATAAGTATTTCAAGGCATTCATCTTGTAGGATAGAAGATAAATAGAGACATAATTTTTGGTTATAAGTTTTAAGGGTTGATTTAAGGATTAATGTTTGACGCCACTAACCGGATATTGTTCAAGATAATGCACCAAGCAATGGAGATCAAAATGAAGGACAAAATGATGATCAAGATGATAGACAAAGAATTGAACCTGTACTTGCCAAGTATGTCAGAAGGAACCATCCACAAAACTAGATCATAGGAGACACAAAGGTTGGTATGAGAACCAGAAGTAAGTCTCTAAACACAAGATGTCTAATTTGCTATTTTGAGCCAAAATCTATCAATGTTGCACTTGATAATGAAGAATAGATTAGTGCTATGAATGAAGAAATGGAGCAGATTAAAAAAAATAAAAATATGGACACTTGTACCAAGACCAGATGAAAAGAATGTCATTGGTACAAAATGGATATTTAGAAATAAGCTGAACGAGAATGGAGAAGTCACCAGAAACAAAGCAAGACTAGTATGCAAGTAGGGTGTTTTTTAGTGGCTAATATTCGCCAATTGGCTAATTTTTGAAATTTGAGAATCCAAATTTGGCTAATAATTCTAGATTTATGGTAACCTAAATAGCCACATTTTTATAGAATTTTATTTTATAAATGTTTAAATCACCAAATAATCTATTTTGTTAAAAAGTTGAAGTCAAAGATTTGCCACAATATTCTATACATGATTAGATTTGCTTCGCCTCAATTTTATAAGTTACTGTAGAAATCTAAATTAATTCACCAATATTATGTCTTAATTATTAGATATTGTAGGGTTGCATAACTAATATTTAATATTTTTTATTAATTTAAAATATAAGTTATGATCCTCATTATATTTTGTGGGTAAAAATGTTCCTATTTGATTTATAATTCTTATGGAGTTTCAAATTTCACTTGGATTGTTGATCTCAATAGAAATCAATATTCTTGAAGAAAATTGAGGTCCCATTTGTACGTTTACCTGACACAATACAACTACAGTTATTACATTATATTTTAAATAAATAATAACAACTAAATATTATATAGTTTAGCCCTTCAACCCATCAAAGATTTCCACATTTAGCTCAATAATTTTCTATAAGAACTATTTTTTTAATTGAATTATTTGCCATGGTGAATAACAATTTTTATTTTATTTTATATTTGCCAATATTTTCTACAAAAAGATTGTGATTAAAAAATAATTGCCAACAGGAATAATTTTTATTTTTGAAAAAATGAGAGATTCGTCAATAGAAATTAATATTTTTCTTCAAGAAAATGAAAGATTCGCCAATATTTTATATCTTTTTTGGGAGGGGGTTTTCTTAAAGTTTTCCCTATATGCAAGGGGTATGAACAAGAAGAAGGGATTGACTATGGAGAGACCTTTACACCCATTTCTAGGATAGGAGTGAGAATATTACTTTCTTATACTACATTTAAAGAATTCAAGGTATACCAGATGGATGTCAAGTCTACATTCCTAAATGGAATACTTGAGGAAGAGGTATACATTGAGCAACCAGAAAGGTTTGTTGATCCAGACAAAAGGAACATGGTATGTAGACTACACAAAGACTTCTATGGATTTAAACAAGCACTAAGGGCATGGTATGAAAGACTTCATTCATATCTCATAAGTATTAGATTTGTGAGAACTAGTGAAAATAGTAATGTTTATTTGAAGGAAGATATTGATGCTAACATTTTGATCGCTGAAATATTTGTTGATGACATCATATTTGGAGGTAATGATATGCTATGCAAATCATTTGCAAATGAAATGAGCAAAGAGTTTCAGATTTCTATGTTTGGAGAGATCAAGTTCTTTCTTGGTCTACAGATCATGCAAGAAGATGAAGGAATTTTCATTACACAATCCAAATACATCAAGGAAGTGCTGAAAATATTCAAGATGGAAGATTCCAAGCCAATCACTAATAGAAACTAGATGTAAGCTAACAAAGGATGACAAGTCACCTAAGGTAAATTAGACATTGTACAAATCAATGATTGGAAAACTCATGTATGTTGTACATACTAGACTGGACATTTCACATGTAGTAGAAATAGTTGCAAGGTTTTCTGCTAATATGAGGGAATCACATATGACTCCTGTGAAAAGAATCCTAAGATATCTGAATAATACCAAGGACCATGGCGTATGGTATAGAAGATAAGGCAAATTTGAACTTAAGGTCTTTACCGACACTGATTGGGCTGGAAACATTGATGACCAAAAGAGCACAACTAGAGGAGCATTCTTTATGGGTGACAGACTTGTCACATGGATCAAAAAGAAGAAAGGATGCATCTCTCAATCTACTACAGAAGTAGAGTATGTTTTTGTTGCTGCAAACTTCTCTAATATTGTATGGATCAAACAGTTACTAGAATGTATGAATATGAAAATTATTGAACTAGTAATCTATTGTGATAATACCAGTGCAATTAACATTTCCAAGAATCCATTCATGCATGCTAACACAATGCATATTGCTATCAAGTATCATTATTTGAGAGAACAAGTTCAAGAAAAAGAAGTGATACTTGAGTATGTGCAATCAAAGGAACAATTAGTTAATATCTTCACCAAGCCACTACCCAAGGATACATTTGAGTACTTGAGAAAGAGACTATGGGTCAGACCCTTGTCTACTAGTCTGTAAGATGACTAGAAGGCTACACTAGCCTACATATTATCAAAATATCATTCATGTTGATGCCAGAAAAGAGATAGAATTCAAAGATACATATGTACACAATAAGGTATTTATCTACACCAAGAACCATAGTTGTTATATTGCTGATGGATTGGGAAATTCAAGCAATATATTCAATGGATAGAAAGGATTTTTTGGAATATTAAATATTTGTTTGGCATTGCCATCAAAGGGAGAGATTATATCGATTATCACATTATCCAAAGGGAGAGATGTAACTAGAAAGGGAAAGTACATACAAAAAAGAGAGATTTCTCACAAGAGAGAAAAGAGACATCAAAAGAAAAGAATAGTGAAAGGGAGAGAGTTTTACACAAGAACAGAACATGTCACATTAGAAGAAGAAAGATTATACATCTATCTAGTGAAGGGGTTGAAGATAGAAAGAGAGATGCAAGAATCAAACCTAAGCTATGTGAGCTTACCAAGGACCACATATTTGTATCAGTTATAGTACATAAGATTGGTAGTTTGATGAACACCAATTGTTATATTTCATATTGTATTAGTGATAATATAGTGTGTTAATGTAGTGTGTTGCTATCAATGCCAAAGGGAGAGATTGATGAACTATAACTGATTGAATGTTTGAAGATGTTAAGTTGATGATCACCAAGACACATAAAGTCGATGCAAGACATTAAATCAGTTAATGTATTGTATTGTCATTGATGTCAACTTGTTATAATCTGTATGTTCGTATACATACTGCTAAAGACTTGAAAGAACCAATGAATCAAAGGCTATGCTATCAGTAATGCATAAAAGTTAAGTATTCACAAAGTGACTATATACACTGATGGAGTGCACACTGATAGACAGTAAACCAAAAAGAGAAAATTCATAGTGTTACCCAACAAGTAAAAGCACAACATTACTGACGAGAAAAGTCACAGTGTTACCTGATGAGAAAAATCACAGTGTAACCTGATAGAAAGAATTATAGTGTTGCCCGATGGATGGAGATCCCAAAGAAAACTAAGGTCTCACTAACAAAACAGTCAGTTATCACCAAAAACTAACTGAAGTATTGACCGATGGAACAAAGAGTTCAGAAATGACAAAAGGCTTAGCTGTCAAGAGCTAAATATAGACTTAACTGGTAATTATCATTGTTTTAATCAAAAAGATAAAGTCAGAGATAAGTAAAGGACTTAAACTTGTTTTGTCCAGTTCACAAGAAGATCTCTACAATATAAAACATGTGTTTTTATTTAAATCTAATTTGCAAGAATTGTGGATCAGGCCAAGATCAAGAAAGCCAAGAAATGGTGAAATCATGTCTATATAAGAGACAAGATAATTCAATGTGAATAAGGGGAGTGAAAAGAGAGTAGATGCTAAAGAGATTCTGAAGGAGAAGAAAGTCTTGATTCAGACCTGATCAATCAAGCTGCAGAAAGAGCTAAATTCTGCAGACACCAATAAATAGTGATACAACATCACAGACCAGAACAGTGTGTAGAAAAGGTATTGAATTGATAACATTGGTCTGAAAGGTAATGTACTTAAAATAGATCTGAAAATCTATAATTCTAGTTATATATGTGAACAGATCAATTTTCTATTTCAATTTAACCATTGAAGCATCAAGTCTCTTAACCGAGCAGGACTTACAAGTCTTTTCTAATCGAGATACATCCCAAGGAGTATCAAAATTTTTTATCATAAAAAGTAGCATTACATATGCCCAATACCTATTGACAGGCCAAGTGAGTGTTTGATCAAGGATGGTAGCATTAGATTCCTGATACTAAATAACAAACTATTCATTCAAATCCTCTAACAAGATCATACCTAATAATGTGTTTGTAACCTTTAACAAGGTTGGCTCTTCACCAAGCTCAGTTTAGAAGAGTGAAAATTTGGGTTACTGGTCCCAGTAGTTTTTCCCTTAATAGGGTTTCCAATGTTTAAAATCCATGTGACAATGTGTTAATGAGTCATTACTTTATTTTTTTGTATTTCACATAACTAAATCTAGATTGATCGGTATACACTAGTTATTTACTAGCTGTGTCTATAGCCCTTAGACTCATCCTCTTAAGGTGCCAATGGTATCCTTTGGAGTCTGTTCCTTAGGTGCACCCTCCTCCTCGCCATCATGTATGCCTCTAAACTAGAATACCTGTCAGACTGCCTCATCAAGACCAAGGTTTGGCTGAGCATCTCTCATATCCTCATCTGTAGCCTTTGCGACAAGAATCTCTACTCCAAAAAAACCAAGAGTACCTCCCTCACCACACTATCACTACTAGCCTAGTGTTGGTCCTCTAATGGAACTAGCACCTAGATCACCACCTGCTCTAGGAGGGAATGGAGCTCTCTACGGAACTCGTTCTAGACCCCTTCATCCACCTGCAGCCCTTTGGGGTACATTTACCTCCTCTATCTGAGGTTCTCTCTCAGCTAGATTCATATATCTTAGAAAGGATGAGGTGCAAGATAATCCCTATACTATGGTGTTTCCCGTGTATCTACTACATCCTCCAGATACTCCCATGAAGGGAGAACTAACTATATAAACTTCTAAGTGCATAGAGCCAGAGATAATATGTGGGACCACCCTCGACACTCCTCATTAACAAAATCAACATAAGATGTAAACTCCAATGATATTCTTTGTGGATGGCCATACTTCCACAATACTCAAGATAATGAAAAATGTTCAATAATGGAGGAAGTCCTCCCAAGAAAAGTATGGGATATGTAAAAGTCTCTACTCTGAGCCCTCTACTCGGTCCAAGCCTTTGTCCCCATGTAGGGTCTCCAAATAACCAAAATAAGATCATCAAGATGGCGTCTCCAGTAGTCAGTCTTCCTTGGGTGGGATTGTGTAAGGAAACCTGCATATCTATATATAGAGGGTTTTCCACTCTATCGTGGATCATCTATCACTAGCCTACATATCGGGAGATGCTCCTAAGCCCATACCTATAAAGAAAGTACTGTTGCTGCCATACCCCATACTCCTCTATATTTAACCTCATGCATCTCATGATATATATATATATGTGTGTGTGTGTGTGTGTGTGTGTAAGCAGGCACTAATCGCAACCTAACATCTCTCGCCGAGTAAAAAGTCTCTCAAACACTCTGCCTCATCCACAAAGGATTCCCTGGTGGCTCCTATCCACCATAAGGAAGAAACCTATAAATATTGCTATGACGCCAAGGTCTACCCAACAAAATATGACAAAAATCCTTTGGCATAATATCACACAACACCTTATTATAATACTTTCAAATTTTCAGATTCGCAAAACATTGTTCACTGACCATTAAAGTATGCTCATCCTTGATCCATTAAATCTATTAGGGCTTTGTGTGCTTCATTCTTTCCAACTGAAACTTTGTGACAATATCCTTAGACGCCAGATTCTCCAAGCTTCCACTATCAACAATTACTTTCCAAACTTTTTATGCAACTCTACATTTGGTCTTGAAAAAACCTTTCCTTACAAGATATTTCTTATCTTTCTCACTCCAAAGTATCTAACTAATCATTAGATTTTGATCCTTTTCAGGTTCATTGGGTGACTCCGGTTGTACTAAAGCATTTATGCTACTACCAACTTTCTTGCTTGCATGTGTACAGTCAAAGGATCTATGTCCTTCTGCACCATAATTGTAACAAGTTCCTTGGAACCCTCTTTTGTTATAACCACCTCGAGAATATTTTCCTCTTCCTCAGTATGAACTTCCACCTTTGCATTCAGTCTATCCTTTGTCTTGATATGTGTCTTGATTTTTCATGTTTAGTTTAGATCTACTATTTTCATGATGAGATCTGCCTCTTCCTCTAGGGAATGTACCACCTCTTCCTCTTTGCCTTTGTTCATATATTTTGTTTAATTTCTCTTTAGCTTTTAGGGAAAACTAATATACCTCTTCAATGCTCTCCATATTTACCAATATGATCACATGTTGTATAGAACTTCTAAATCCATCCAAATATGTCTGTATTCTTTCCACCTCATCTTCAACATGTCTAGATCTGATGTCCAATCTGTCAAATTTGTAGGTGTGATATTTTACCAAAATATATTTTTGCTTCAAACTTTGCATTATCCTAACTAGGTTAATCTGGTAATCACAAGGTATAAAATTTCCTTTCAATTTATTTATCATCTTATCCCATACCTTGATCTTGTCTTTTCCTTTCTTCTTTTGGTCCAATTATAGATGCTCCCACCAAAAGGATTCATGACCTTTAAACTTTGTTCTTGCAATCTTTACTTTCTTCTCCTCTGGTACATTCTCATACTCAAAGTATTTCTTCATCTCAGTTATCCAGTCTATTAATTAATCAAAATCCAAATTTTCACTATACTCAAGAGGATTAAACAAAGGCATGGACTTCAAACTTGTCAAAGATCTTAGGAAACTCTCTTCTCCCTAATCCATTGCAGGTGCAGGTGCAACTTCTTCTTGCACTTATTCAACTTCATCATCACTAACATCTTCAAGATGTCTTCCTTTGTAGAGGGCTGTCTCAACAGCTTCCAGTATTGAAACAATCTATCTAACCATATCATCTAGACCTAGATCTACATTTCCTCTCCCACAAACTATCTTGAAACCCTCTACAGTTATAGGTCAAATCACAATCTGCTACCCCACAACAATCTCAACCAACTCAGGTTAGAGATTACAAGAAGGAGCCTAGATCTCAATCTTCACTCTAATACCACTTGACGCAAGCAAGGTTAGTAAATATGGCCAACAGATAGTCCCAGCTATCCAAAACTTCTTTTAGAACAAATTAGAAGCAACAATACAAAAAATGAGAGAAGAAACAATAGAATTTTATATTAGTTCATCAAAATTATTACATGTCGCGCTATAAGGCCTTCCCAATTTTGGCCATATACATTCAAACATTTACATATAAATCTTCAAACATGCGGGGTCACAGGCCTACAATCTAAATCTACCTAATCTAAGAACAAAAAACCAAATATATACAAGAGTCTACCAAAGAGGTCGGCACTCAAATCCTGAAGATCCAACATAGGAAACAACAATGACCCAGATTTAGGTCCACACATATCCCAATGCTAGATCCCAACATTAATTGTGCTATAAAAATTAAACATAGAAGTCGGCCAAAAGATCCAACTTCAAGAATACAACTCTCTAAGAAAGCCAACCAAGCATAGAGACCGGTCGGTGAAAACCCACCAAGTACCCGAACAACTACCGAGACCCATCGGTAAAGAAAAATATTAACAAGTAAACGAGTTTGAGTGGAAAACAAGAAGTCTTCAACTGAGCAAACAAAAGTAGTTACAAAGCACTTTACCGAGCAGCCCCCAACAAGATACCGAACCAAAGCAAACATATTTTTGGTTGATCAAGATTGCCAAAGAGCCCAAGATGCTCCTACATCAACTATGGAGGAGAAGAATTATGTTAAGGATTGTTTGAAGAAGATGACTATGCCCTTGATAAGATAAAGAGTGATTATGAGAAATGTTTGTCTCTTCTTGAGGACAAAATCAATAGTGAAATTGTTTTTTATTTAGAATGTTCTCAATCAGACCTTAAAAAGCATTAAGATCACTTTTCAGTCCATGAACATGTTGGTGGAAAATTTGGAGAAGGGGTAGCTCAAGAAACAAGTTATTCAGCTGGACCAAGATGAGGACCAAGAGGCCTCGAGTCCAAGCAAAAGGACTAGAGGCAACCTTAAGAGGAAGACTGAGAGTACTTATTTGGAACATAAATAATCAAAGAAGGCAACACATGAGATGTACAATCTTGAGGTGGAATTTTCTGAGGTTCTTAAGAACTTGTGATGATCTGTTCGTATATCCTAGTTTCTTTCTTTCATGTTCTCTATTTATGTAGCTTTGCTAGTGTTTTTCTACCTTTTTATCTGTGTATCTTTTGGGTAGCTTATTGGTTTTTGGTCTTATTTTGTCTTAGTTTCTTTGATGGTGCGTAATTTTTATCTTGTAATTGTTGATGAAAATAATTCAATTATGTATTGTCATTGATGTTTACACAGGTGCAGTGATGTTTACAGAGATGTCTAATCCTATCTGAGCATAGTCAGTTCATACCAAGCACTCTCAGGCATTGAAGAAGACAAAAGTGATTTTCTGTTATAACCGAGTTCACTCGGGCATTATAGTGTTGGTCGGGCATTGAAGGATTTCAGTGTTGACTGAGTTAAATAGTTAGTGTTAGACGACTAACAATAGTTTATATTTTATGGATAATTGGTTATATGCAGCTGACATAGATGAGTTTTATTATTTATTTGGAAGGTTTTTATGACATGAAGAGTGAAGTAAAAATCAAATGGGATTCTGATTGAGAATAGAACACAAAGAGAAGCAATAGAATATATGATTAGTTAGGATCAAGTAATTAAATCTAGAACAAAGATCTGAATCAGAAAAAAAAAGTTGCTTATCAAAATAGGTCAATCCATTGTTACTCTCTAACGATTGTATTAGTGATCAAAATCTCTTAATAGAGTAGACTTAAAAGTCTTTTGTAAATCCTCTTACAAGGTGAGATTTTTGCATTGAAGTGTTAGAAGACCTCTAACAAGGCCACTCCTTATAGGGTGATTAAATCCTCTAACAGGGTCACACCTAACAATGTGTTATTGTAACCTTTAACAAGGTTGGCTCCTAATAGGGCTTTGATGAACTATAATTGATTGAATGTTTGAAGATGTTAAGTTGATGATCACCAAGACATAGAAATTTAATGCAAGACATTAAATTAGTTATGTATTGTATTGTCATTGATGTCAAAATGATATGATCTGTTGGTCACGTACATATTGCTAAAGAATTCAAAGAACCAATGAATCAAAGGCTATGCTATCAGTAATTCATAAAAGTTAAGTATTCACAAAGTGACTGTATACACCAATGGAGTGCACACTGACAAACAGAGTAAACCAATGAGAGAAAATTCACAGTGTTACCCGACGAGTAAAAGCATAGCATTACCAATGAGCAAAGTCACAGTGTTACTCGATGAGCAAAAGCACAGTGTAACACGACCGACATAATTACACTATTTCCCAATGGACAAAGATCCCAAAGAAAAATGAATTCTCACCGATGGAACAGTCAGTTGTCACTAACAACTAACTAAAGTATTGACAGATAGAACAAAGAGGTCAGAAACAACAAAATGCTTAGCTGTCAAGAGCTAAATATAGACTTAAATGGTAATTATCATTGTTTTAATCAACAATATAAAGCTAGAGATAATTAAAGGACTTAAAGATGTTTTTTCCCATTGGCAAGAAGATCTCTATGAGATAAAACATGAGTTTTTCTTTAAATATAATTGGCGAGAATTGTGGATCATGCCAAGTTCAAGAAAGCCAAGACAATGAAATCATGTCTATATCAAAGACAAGCTAATTCAATGTGAATAAGGGGAGTGACAAGAGAATAGATGCTGAAGAGATTCTGAAGGAGAAGAAAGTCTTCATTCAAACCTGATCAATCAAGCTAAGGAAAGAGCTAAATTCTGCAGACACCTATGAACAGTGATTCAACATCATAGAGTAGAACAGTGTGGAGAAAAGGTATTGAATTGATCACATCGATTAGAAAGGTAATGTACTTACAATAGATTTGAAAATCTGCAATTCTACTTGTGTATGTGAATAGATTAATTTACTATTTCAATTTAACCATTGAAGCATCAAGTCTCTTAACCGAGTAGGAATTAAAAGTCTTTTCTAATTGAGATACATCCCAAGGAGTATCAAACAGTTTGATCATACAAATTAGCATTGGATATGCCTGATACCTATTGATAGACCAAGTGAGTTTTTGATCAAGGATGGTAGCATTAGATGCCAGATACTAAGTGAAAAACTATTCATTCAAATCCTCTAACAAGGTCACACCTAATAGTGTGTTTGTAACCTTTAACAGGGTTGGCTCTTCACCGAGTTCACTTTAGAAGAGTGAAAATTTGGGTTACCGGTCCCAGTGGTTTTTCCCTTAACTAGATTTCCATGTTAAAAATCCATGTGTCAATGTGTTTATGAGTCATTACTTTATTATTTTGCATTTCACATAATTAAATCTGGATTGATCGGTATACACTAGTTATTTACTATATTTCGGTAAATAGAAAGACTGCTAATCAGTAAAAGTAAGAATAAGGTTTGAAAGAGTAATCCAAGCAATAGTTATTTGTTATTAATATTTCAAGGCAATCATCTTGTAGAAGTGAAGATAAATAGAGGCTTATAAATGTGGTAATAATTTTTTGGGTTGATTTAAGGATTAATTTTTGAGGCCACTGATTCACCCCCCTCTTAGTTATTCTAACAGTCTCACTTCAGAAGAGTGAAAAATAGTGACTAGTTGCAATTGGTGGTTTTTTGCATATTGGGTTTCCACATTAAATCTTTGTGTTATCTGTGTACATGTTATTTTCTTTATGGTTTATGTTTATGTAATTAATTACTAAAGAATAGTCATAGTTAATATCTTAAGATTTTCTACGTTAACCGAGTGACAGTAGAATATCTATGTTAACCGAGCAACAATGAAAAATTTGTTTAAGATATTTAAGGGACTTGGATTTGTTTTTGTGGTAACTGATTCACCCCTCCCCTCTCAGTTACCCAATGCATTTCCAATAGTAATCTCTTTTTGTTAAAGGGTTTCAAGTCCCTTCAAAACTTTCTTTTACCGTAATACTTTATTTATAGTACATTTAATATCCATAACGTATTTAAACTACAAACTAATTGTTAAAAATAAAAAATCCAAACTACTTATTAAAATTACATTACTTTAAAATCTGATAGTACATTTTGGTGACATATTATTTTAGAATCTGCCAATTGAAGTATGTTTTTGGTGATAAAAACATATTATCTACTAATAGTATTATATTAATATTCTTAATGACAATATAATAGTAATAAAAACTTAACAGACTAATAATAATATACTTAAATAAAAATAAAATCTTTATTACTATTTATATCTACTTTACAATATATTATTACTATACACATTTTAGTATTGTTTATATAATATATTAGTGATATAATATTAATACATTATTTATAATCTATTTTTATTATTTACATTTTATTAATTGTCAAACTATACATTCAAGTCATCAAACTTAACACAAAAAATGCCCATTATCAACAATGATATACATTTGGTCACAATGAAAACATAATTGGGAAAAATATAACATGATGAGCATATAAAAACCCAACCGTCTGACACATTGCAATTTGAAGAATCAATGGTGGATATCCACCCTTTCATTTTTTCT
>MU224631.1:1109189-1137295 GCA_018584345.1 Thuja plicata | reverse complement strand
GGTGAATCAGTGGCCTCAATATTTATCCTTCAAACTTAACCACCAAACAATAAATCTTAGATTATTATGTCCCTACAAGATTCATGTCATGAAATACTAATAATGATTAACTGTCTGTCGGTTTTCTCTGTCAAACCTTATTCTTTCTTGATTACCGATAAGCAGTATAACTATTTACCGAAACTTAGGAAAAAAACAGAGTATACCGATCAATCCAGAGTTAGCTATGTAGGATAAAAAACAATAAAGAAATGAATCCTACACACATAACCCATGAATTTTAATGTGGAAACCCTGTTAAGGGAAAAACCCCTGGGACCAGTACCCCAAATTTTCACTCTTCTGAAGTGAGCCCTATTAGGAGCCAACCCTATTAAAGGTTACAAACACACTGTTAAGTGTGACCTTGTTAGAGGATTTTATACATAGAGTTTGTCACTTAGTATCGGGCATCTATTGCTACCATCCTTGAATCAGCCTCCTTGTTAGACCGTCAATAGGTATCGGGCAAGTCCAATGCTACTTTCATGAATCAACCTTTTTGGCACTCCTTGAGATGTACCTCAATATATAGAAGATTGTTAAGTCTTTCTCAGTTAAGAGAATTGATGATTCAATGGTTAAATTGAAACACTATGACCTGTTCATATTACAACTTGAATTGTACATTTTTAGATCTTTTTCAAGTACATTACCTCTTTGACCATTGTATCAATTCAATCCTTGTGCTCCACACTTTCTGCGCTGTGATGTTGTGCTCGCTGTTCATCGGTTGTCTACAAAATTCCTTAGCTCTCCTTCAGCTTGTTTGATCAACACTACATGAAGTTGTTCTTCATCAGTTTCTCTTCAGCATCCTCTTTCTATTCACTCCCCTTAATCTCATTCGTAAATGAATTAAGCTTGTCTCTTATATATACATAATATTCATTATTTGTTGATTCTTGATTCTTGGCATGATAAATAATCTAGCCAATTAGATTTAAAGCATGACTCTTGATTTGTCTCGCAGATATATTCTTGCCAACTGTACATATCATCTTTAAATCAATCACTTATCTCTAGTTGAATAAAACAAAGTAAACAACCAGTTAATTCTATATTTAGCTTTGCCAGCTAGATATTTTGTCATTTTCTGAACTCTATGTTTGGTCGGTCACCACTAGAGTTAGTTGTCAGTGACAACTGACTGATCTATCGGTGAGACTCCAGTTAGCTTCGTGATCTCCGTCCGTCAGTCATCATTGGAATTTTTCTTGTTAGGCAACCTTCTGACTTTGCTCGTCGGGCATTCTTTGGTTTTGCTTTGTCAGGCAACACTATGCTTTCGATCGTCGGGTATCACTGTGACTATTCTTCTTTACTTTGTCCGTCAGTGTGCACTCCATCGGTGTTGTTTTTCACTTAGTAAATACTTGACTTTTATGTATTTCTGAAAGCATAATTTTGGTTCCTTTGGTTCTCTAAAGTCTTTTGCATTACGTACATGACTGTAAAGATGATATTAAGTTGACATCAATGACAATACAATCCATTAACTGATTTAATTACCTGCATTATCTTCAACTTAACTTTATCAAACATTCAATCAGTTATATTTCATCACACTTAACAATGCACAAACAAGCATGAGAAAAAATAGATTGTCCATTGCAAAGACAATCTTTAGACGCTCCTCAAAGATATTTCCCCATTGTTGTCTTTTGAATTCAATCGTGTAAAGGTTTTTAGCACCAATGTTTTCGCTCACACTCCATAATATATTCTCAAAATATTTTTAATATTAATTTTTTTTCTTTCTTATCATGTTCCTCCTCTTGTACCACTTGCAACCTCTGTTCTCTCCCCCTCTATCCTCACACATTTTAGTTAGTCTTGGTAAACTCAACTAACTACATTTCATCTCCTTGAGCTCTCTAACATCCTAATGATGATGGATCATGAAATGAGATTCAAAATGTTGTGCTAAAATAATATCTTTAAATAATTTTAATTTACTTCAAATTCCTTTGGTAAGATTGAATGTCTCTTTTAAGGATTGCATTTGATCTCACTTGTAGAATATACATACCCAAAATTGGTTATGGAATTTAACTTCATTTAAATACTCAAACATTTATACAATTAGTTTGTAGCATTCCAGTGGAGAAATTATTTATTTGATTGAAATATATTATTAGGTACTCTGGAGATGACTATGATCACTTTTGGTAAGTCAACAACACAGGTGATGTATATAAAAACAATCTTTTTATGAATAGAAACATTGAAGCATAGATTTATAGTGACAACAATAGTAATAACTACCCTTCTATAAAGGTCATGCAAAAAAACAATATTTGCAAAAGAAAATGTTAGCTAGTTGCAAAGTTATCTTCAAGGACACTAATAAGGAAAATATGACACCATTGACAAATAGAGAGTGAGCGAGTCTACAAAAATTAATTATATTTGATGCTACTTCATATTATGGAAAATTTTATGAAGAGAAACATGCCAAATATTTAAACAAACAATAAAATTATATGCTCGCATCTCCATCCACTACTATGGAGAAACAACCACCTTCATTGATCTTGGTCTCATCCACCGCTTCTTCAAAGATCTCTCAATAATTTTTTTCAAAGAAATCTAAAGAGAAAAAAGAGAACGAGTATAGACATTTGGAGATGTTTTTTACAGGTAGATTCTAAATATTTTTATGGCTGTTACTTGACACTCTTCTATGTATTCTATCCTCTAGGTGTAATTCTCTACATTTCTTGTGAAAATGTTGTGACAACTGAACTTCACTGAAATTGAGTCCATCCTCCATGTTTTCACTAACCGCTGGAAATTTTCTTTTCTTATTTCATGATCAAACCAATCATGTAAGGAGTTAATATTTGGCTTGTGTATGGATTTTCACAAATGGGCTAGCTTATATAACAGCAATTCTAGAACTAAAGATGGAGAAAAGTAGCTTCTCTATACTTCGTCATAATTTAGTAAATTTTTCCTTGGATTCCATCAACTTCAGAGTAGGATGGGTGTCCGCACCCTGCAAATTATTCGAAGGGCCCAAAGCTTGGCTGAACTTTAATGACTGTATGAGAAAATTTTTAAACAAAATTCCACCAAAAACAATGTTAGGAATATATTGAATAGCCAATGATAAGTGACAAAATGATGAGTTTTTAAACTATAAAAATGTTTGAAAAGAATTTACCTTTTATGCACCTCTTCCACATATATTTGGTGTATCCATTGCATGCCAAGGTACAATTGCTAGTTTTAAAATCTGTTAATTGAAGTACATTTTCGGAAACATAGGCAAATTATCAGAACAGAAATGATGGAAACAAAAAACTTATAAAAAAAATAGAAATGAAATGCGAGACCCACTTATAGACAACACACATGAAGTCAAGCGTAGTGTGTGCTATTTATGCTTGACCATTTTTTACATAGATGTCCATGTAATTTCTTGCTTCTATTGTAGACATATTTCTATTCCAGCCATACTCCATCTTGTACTTTATCTGATTATTATAATTTTGAGTCAGGACCTCAATGAAAATTTCTCCATAGTCTTGAGAGAGTTAAATACTTATTTTCTAGTTACCATCACCTCTTGTGAAAGATGGGAACTAATACGATTCCTTTGTAGAGCTTGATTTAAATATTTTGTTGCAAAGGCTTTAGCTCATCCATAATATTCTCCTTTGGAAAATAAATTAAGGAAGCTCTATAAATATTTATAATAATTCCTATATTCTCCTCCTCTGATTGAGTTGATGAACAAGGAACTGCTCATCATCTCTTTAGAAATGTCTTAACACATCTAACATTATATCAAACAAACTAAACCAAAAATTTATTAAAATCAAACATTTATGTAACAGTTCTATTGGTTTCTAAATTATTGTAGACGTAGCATGCACAAATGAAAACATAATTGGGAGAAGAGGACATCAGATATAAACAACACACCATTACAAGAAGGCTTGAATCACTTGAATTAAAAAGGTATTTATTCTGTCGAAAGATTCAAAGTCCCAAGACTGCAGTATTCAGATATCTTGGGAAATCACTCTAATATCTACTACCAAATTATTTGATTTACTTAACTACATAAATTTTAACTTTTGGAGAGCGAAAACACAAATGTGATGTCCAATTTTCTTTAATGGTCATAAAAAATACACTAATTTTTCATTATAAGTTTTTAACCAACTATACACATAATCAAGTACTTGGGCTATTTCATTTTGGAAATGTTTATCTCTACAAAATACTTGTCACTTTCTACAGTGGGCATTGCATTGAACATGTCCTCAACGCACTCCATACAAAGAGAAAACTGTAAAATCCCCACACTCATTTTCAAATGATCATCTATAAAACTAGAAAAAAATAAGAAAATAATTTTAAAGATTCCTTAACATGAAATCAGTTTGCCTCGCAAGACTGCTCTTGGATAGTTCTTAGAAGATCATCATTTCCACGCTGGTTTCCTATGCGCCAAGTCACACATTAAACACTAGTGAAAGTCATGGCCTTATTCATTATCACACTCCTCAGACATTTTATACCTAATGCTAGGAATTATTTGGGAGAAGGCTTAATGAGATGCGTAGGATTAGATTTCAAGAAGAATCTCAAGCCAGAGGAAGAAATAGACATGAGATCCATTGCTAAGGATGTTTTTTTTTCATTGAAGAGTGATTGTTTAGAGTGTATTTCTCTTTGCCTTTTATCACCTTGCCGAAGCCATGAGTGCTTACCAAATATTGTAGATTTCTAGGAACCTAAATTGTAGAAAGGTCTAGATTGGGGGAGAGTCAAAAAATATTACCAAATGTTAAAAAGGGAAAATGAATCCTCCTAGACTATCAAAAATATAATAAAGGAGCCTAAAGATATTATTCAATCTTTTGAGAAGTTCTATATTGATCATGCCTATTGAAAAAGAAACATTGTGGCTGATTGTTTGGCCAACCTTGGGGTCAAGGATAAGGAAATCATAATGTGTAAAGGTGAAAAAACTTTGGATATTGATGTTATCTCTCTCCTCTCTCCTTAGATTTCATCACATACATGAGGGAATTGAAAAATTTCCTATTAATCATGAAGATGATGATTAATAAAGATGATTTTATTACTAGATGTGGCAATTGTCCGAGAAACTGGGGTGTCATTAATGTCTTCAAGTACTCACACACTTTCTGGGTGCTTTTGTGTTTATTTGGGGCTGCTGGAGTTTTATTGGAAAGTGGTTTGTTTCTCAATATTGGATGTCTCTACCCTATTACTGTGAATATGGGAGGCGATTTGAGAAGAGTGGAGCCTGCGAGCTGTGATGTTTGGAGGAATGGTGCTACTATTTGGCATCAACTGCGGAAAGGTGGCGTGACCCAGTATCTTGAAAGACTCCATGGTTATGATGACAAAGTGACAAGGATTTTCATCCAAGAATGGAGGAATGGGAAGATTAGTATGGGTATGTGCACCAGGTTGTGAACCAAAAAGGGGTATAAGTGGACACATTTTTCTAAAATTTGGTAAATATGAACTTGGAACAGATGTTTGAGGTTCATGGAATCAAAATAAGAATATGTGTAAAAAATAAAACTTGTAGTACTCTGAATCTAGTTTCTAAAATACTAAATTTAAAAAAAAAAAAGAAGATTAAGAGGGTAAAACCTCATGCACATGAAAACCTATTCCTAATTTTTAAAGAAAAACATAACATAGATGTTTCCGTGTCTTGTACAAAAGAAATAATTGTATTCAATATGTTTCAAATCCTTTTGGTAAGATGATAGGTAAGAGTGAGATCTATAAGTTGTGTATTTTTTTGTAATTTTCTGATGAGTATTTTTTTATCTGTGATTTTTTGAACTATCTGCATCTTGAAATTTTGGTATATGTTCGTGCGCTGGGCATAACTTGCATCAAAATAATTGAAAATAAAACTTTCTTTTAAAAGTGTATAGAAGCAAGTGTAGAACAATAATGTGTAATTTATTTGTAATTTGTTAAGTATATAAAAATTTATTAAAACGTGATAGACATATGTCTATGGGGACTGTCAAGACACTAGTAAAGAAAATTAAAGTTTACTATGCTAATGTTGTCCAAAAATAGAAAAACTTATATGGTTAAAAATCTATGAAGACGTATGAGATTATGGTAAAAATTATAGAGCTATGTGTTATGCCCTGCATACCCATCCCTACATTTTGTGTGCAAAATGTTGGGTCCCCTTTTTCGCTTTTAGCCTCTTGCCTTATTTTTTTTCCTTTTGTTTTTGTTGTTTCTTCTCCAGGTTTTCCTTCCCACGAGGTTTTTTTTCTCTTGCTTTTGTCTTTCGTGTCTCCGGGACCCGGTCCCGAAGCTTGTTGTTTCTTTTCCATAGCCAGATTCTGGACTCTGGGATTCTCCCCCACGATGTCTCTTCGTCGTGAAGAGGTATGGATGCATGGAATCCCTAGGCCCGGACTCCAGAGGTTTGCCTGTTCCAGAGTTTGCGGAGAGAAGGGTAACTTTCTTTTTACCTTGGGTATAAATAGAAATTACATGTCACTTTCACAATTACCGCGATTAAAACACTTAGAGCTTTCAGAGCGATTCCTTGGCGATATGAAGTGTGATTAAGTGTGAATTACTCTGAGCTTAGTGGATAATTACGAGTTGATTTTCGGTGACTGTTTGTGATCGCTAAAGGTTGATGTTGTTGCATAGCGGTCCTAGTGTCTTCTCTCCTTGTTGTTCTTTAGATTTCTAGGTAGGTCCTCTGGTTCCTGCCTTCGTTCTTTTGGTTTTGGTTTTGGTTTTGTTTTGTTCCTATTTTTTGCATTTTCTATTTCTGGTTTGCCACCCGTTGGTGGGTTGGCTCTGCTAGAGGGTTGTCCGCCCTTTGTGCAGCTATAGAGTAGTGTACATTTTGTATATTGTCTTAGGGTAGCTTCTGTGCATGTGTTAATATTGTTTATATCTATGTAAAAATATGTAAATGATGTATATTTCTGTATATCACATGTATATATGCTTTGGCCCTTGGCCCTCCTATATTCTTTGTATATATATTATATATATCCTTTTGAGCTCGCGAGTTCCTCGCACTCTATCATGCATTTTGCTTCATGGGGCCAAACTCATCAAAATAGAGTCACCACAGTTCAAACTCAGCACCTCACTGGTTCAAGCCATGGTAGCTTTCTCTCTCCTCTGTCTCATCACCTTAATGGCGGGATGAATTTCCCACAAGTGGGCATTCAAACCATTTCCCATCTGGCATTTAATTCCCTCATGTCCACCCACTTGTTGCCATAAATGTCTTAATGCTGCTTGTTGCCCCACCACGTGCCAACACACATCGACCAAATTTTATCTTATTGCCAGTCACATCGACAATGGCTAGTTTGTTTTGATCTCCAGACCTTTGGTAGGACCTTGTATTCTGCTTCTTCCTGCCACCTTGTTAACACACTCTAGAATGCTAAGTTGTGTTCATTCCAGATACCCCAAAACTTTTGATGTATGTTCTAACGCTTGTTTGACAGGTGCAGATTGGTGAAGAATTTCCTGGAGTTGTAACTTATTTTTATATATATGTCTTGATGGTTCTCTGGTCTTATAGGTTGCATATAGATTGATTGAAGATGTCTGATGTTATTTCCCCTCCTAATAGTCTGGAACTACCTACCACTTCCTCCCGGGCAGCTACAAAGTCCAAAATGGAGAGAATGTTAGAAAATCTACCTTTAACATCCAACTATCCAAAGGAGGGAACTATTGCAGGGTCCAAGGTGGACTCCAAGGTCCAGGAAATAACAGATGCGGACCCCAGAACTTGGGCCAAATTGCAAGGTCTGATTCAGGCCATTTACATGTTAAAGGCCGAAGGAGACAAAATGGCTACTTACTTGGCCACCTCCAACATCATAAAGGCTGCAAACTTTCCATGTTCGGTGCAGTCACCGAAATTAATAAAGTAGCTGGAAATACTATACAATGCACCTACTCAAATAGTTCTGCTTCTCGATCCCCGACCGCTACAATAACCTGCCACAATCATCACCTTAGACTCTCCAACTTTTGCTTTCAGGTTGGGGATTCCTCAGTTCAAAGGGTCCGCTGTTGTCACATAGGTCGACTCACTAAAGGAATTCAGCGAGGCCAAAGGCATGTCTCGACAACACCTCAACAATCAGTGGCTGAAGTCTCCAAAGTGAGACCAAAAAAGAATGAAGTTGAAAATTCCCCGCGGGTATTTTAAAGAGCTCATCCAAGCAGGTATAATATTTCTATGCAGGATCTTCGGATGGCCCCACACCCAAGAATTGTCAGGGTGGATGTACTATTTTCTATACTACATCACAACCCACTACTGAACCATCAACTGGGCAGCTATTATAGTTAATCAGGTAGATACGCAAATGAGGACAGTTGTCTAGAATTCCCAATTTTAAATGACATCGTATGTGTTGAGGGTGTTAGCCCAACAAATACTAGATTTTCTAGGTTTTGGAACAGCTAGGGAACTCGGGAATGGTCCATGTCAGGTCACACCATGGGATCATTATCCCCAATTAACATGGGAGCTCAGTTTCCTAAACTTTTGTCAGGTGAATGACGTGTTCATTTACCACAATATCTTAACCCTTACTTGGGATTCTAGGTACATACTATCATAGGCAGCTATGACTCTAGTCAGCTCCTACAACCAGTATTTTATTCAGTTTCGACATCACACCTACATTAGGGTGATAGGCTTCAATGGTAAGCCCTATCTTCTTCCCCAGTATTGCTGGGACATAATTATTCTTTTAGAATTTTTCAGGAAGAGCCTAGATCTACACGCCTTCTTCACGTTGAAGAATGTCATCAACGTCCCATTCCATTTCTCTTGTGGGAATTATACATGTAGCCTCGCCGCAGCCCAAGAGGCAGACAATGAACTGAAGAGCTTGGGGCTGGTCGAATTCCACCACGCCCAGAAAAATTATGATCACCACGACAAGATTGCCACAGCACTACCTCAGGCGCCCCCACCCCATGAAGAAGAGATTGAAGACTTCTAGGCAGATTTTCAGGATAGTTTTGATCTCAAGTCCTATTAGCACACACGGATGAGCAAAGGGCTCATGAAAGTGCTCGACCTTCAGACTTTCCCAAAGGGTTTCAAAGATGATGGGCCACTGGAAGATCTAGCATACAAAGGACAAGTGCTGGATAAATAGGATCTTCCTCCGGTGGATTGGGCCACCCAGGAGGATCTAACGATTGAAGGGGTATGCCACCCCATTTTAGAGGTGAGTCACCAATAATTTTCCTAGGTGTGTCCCAAAAGCACTGGAAAGAAATCAACAGTCAAGAAGACCATCCCTTCTTTAGCCATCACCAGATCTTCTTCATCTGTCGTGGCCGTTGAAGAAAGAATGAGTAGAGGGAAAGAGAAAGAGGGTTCCTCGGTTCCCAAGGCACCTCCCTAGATTCCAACCCTTTTGATGGCTTAATTGCATCAACAAATGGAGTCAGCAAAGATAACCAGTCAGCAACTAAGTATGCAGGTATCCTTGGGACTTCTTGTAGCTCCAGTGCCATCCGCTCGCCTGGTAGGATCCCCGTCGTTGGCTATGATGATGAGCAGACAAACTTTCACTGAAGCAGAGTCTACTAGATTTCTAGATATTAGGGCTTCACTTATAAGAAAGAAGAAAACAAAAGTGACACCTACACCTACCGTAGTCGCACGTCCTGGTATGCCAGAAATGACCCCAATGGATGTAAGTTTGGACTCTCCCAAACTAGAAGATATTCCAGACTCCTTGCCCTCGCATCACGATTTTGACGACACCTTCTCGGTGGAGGAGCTCCTGGAGATTGAGCATGGTATAGGTCATGCGGTGGAGGAGATTGTGGCTCAGGACAAAGAAGAGGCCCCAATAGAGAAGGAAATCCTATTGGAAAAGTATACATCAGAGCAAGAGGCTTAGGAAGAAGTATAGATAGAACCTGAGAAGGAGAGACTACCAGTCCAAGAGACCAAAAATGCACCAAGGCAACACATAGATGAGAAACTGATGGTCAGGGAACCCAGACCCACAGGAACAACTATACCCCCGACTGTCACACTCCAAACACCTTTGTTAACTCCGGGTGACCAAGTGCCCCACAGCCCTTTCGGTGAGGTAGTAATAGTGGCCGCCTTGTTAAACTTTGGCTATAGACTTCACCCACCTCCAGAAGATGTCTCGGTGGAGGAAAAAATCCTAACAGAAGAGGCCAATGTAGCCCAGGAATAGCAACAGCAAATGGACCAAAAAGTCCCGGATAAAGAAAACAAAGAATCAACTGACACCAAGGGGGATGAAGAGGTCCCAAAAAATACAGATGATATTGAGACTGGGGGAAAGGCTCTAGATAACACAATGGAAGATGCCAGTATAGTAGAAAACCTTGAAGGTTTCGAAGAATAGGGAAAAAGAAAAGAACAAGAGAAGGAGGAACTAGAACAAGAAGTGGATAAAGAGCCTAAAGATAATGTGCATTCCAGGAACGCGCCACCAGATTCCAAAAAGAATCCTGATGAACAGGTATTAACAGTAAGGCCACCCTATCCACCCCAATGGCTGGTGGAATCAAAGAAGAGGAAAACAATGGTGGCTGCCACAAGTGCTCCACTCTTGTTGGCTTAAATGATGGCTAGGAATACAAAGGCTAAGAAGCCCAAGAAAGCGTGGACAGTCCATACTCTCTAGATTGGTCTGACTAATATTACAATTGTGACCATTGCAACACCCCCTCTTGATGCAGATGCAGCAGTCGTAAGGCTCGAAGACTAGACGATAATAGAAGTAGCATTGGGGAAAAGGGATAAGCAAGGAAAATTGGACTTTCTGAAAGAAGCCACCAAGGCAATAGAGGCCAGATACCTCAAACAGGGCCAGAAGCTACAAGAGGAAAGAGAAAAAAATGCCAATCTCCTTGCACTACTGGCAGAAAAAAACACAGCCTTTAGGAAAAGTCCATCCAGAACCCCTTCCTCTAGATTACCGCTTGCACAGGGTTATGTCAACTCTCTGTGAATCATGAAAAGAAAAGCACAAGCTGTGGATGGGTGGGCTACCGAGTAGGTGACCATGATAATAAAATTTCTTATGGCATCCCTCCCAGGCCTTTATTGGGTCAGTTCCCTCCTCAATCAGGCAAAGGGCTCCGCTATTATATGGGAGCAAGATCTAGCCAAGTATGAAAAATGGAAGGCCGGGTTAAAGAGATCCGCAACATTGGCGAAGAAGTAACCATAGAGACTAAAATTTTGGAAGATGAATCATATGATTCCCTCGAGGCCAGTACTCTAGACTTGTCCTCAAAATTGAGGTGTGCAAGGAACTGGTTAAGGCCCTAAAAGAGAAGGTGAAAACAGTCCAGTATCCCTTGGGCTTATTTGAAACATTTTTGGCTGGGGTATCACAAGTTGATATCTTCACCACCACCAGATGTACCCCAGAGGACTATGTCCTCAGCAAGTTTGATGAGCAGATGGAGTCCCTGTATCTTCCTATCGGAGATTTGGTCTAGAGAAGGCTATCCAGATTGTCTAAGATGATGATCCAATCACACAATGCCATCAAGATCGTTGATAATTTCCGGAATGGGGCCATAGACATTGAGGAAGCAGTGGAGGTTGTTCGTAGCCGGTGGGATAGCATCAAATATGTTGATGAAGAAAGCATAGGCCAAGTGTTAGAGGCTTGGGAAAAATCGTAAGGAGTAATAAATCCCTCTAGATTTTGGAGATGCTCAGTAGAAGATGTGTTTTTGTATTCATTCATTCTTTTGGAACATGGGTTTTTGGATCCCAAAATTTTGGATCCTTCATTTTTGTATTCTTAGAGTGACCTGTGTCCTGATTCCCAAGGCTGACCGATCACTTTTAAGGTAGTTAATAAAGGTTTTCAGAGGGTGAGTAACTGCAACAAGGCACATCAGATTGACAAAAGGTTTCCTGACAGATGGTCTTCCGAAGGTGCCGCTTCAACGTTACACCTGGTGCATCAAATACAGGGTGATGCTTTCCCATTTATGAGGCATGTAGCCTCGATCCCTGGGGGGTCAGATTTCTTCTCTCGCCTCCTGGCCCTCTTCTCGAGGCTGATTCTTCCACTCCACTTTTCTTGTCTTATTCTTCTGACATGTCAGACCTTCTCTGTCTTGAGGTCTTTTGTAGGGTGGTGCAAGTAGTACCGGCAACCAACAAATTGTATTATATTATAAAGTATAAAATAAGTTAGGTTAGTTTTAGGTCAAATGATGTGTATAAATAATAAGTCTGACCTCATTCCAAGGGTAGGCAAAATTGATGATTTTGCAGTCCATAGTTAATAGCAATTTGGTTTTCTTATTTCTTAGTTGCAGAGCTCAATGCTCCATAGTTTCTAAGCTTTCAGTAGTTAAATGCTCCACTGGCACCTCCATTGTACCATGCACTAGTGCTTGCTAGAAAAAGATGTTAATGAAGAAGGAAGAGTTCTCTCGATGATGTTGTTAGCATTCTATCTTCTAGGTTAACGGTATTTTATGCTTTGTGTTCTTCATGTCCTTTTCTCTGATACTTAAAGTAGATTAACGACCTCCTTTCTTTTGCTACTAATAAAATATGAACTGATGGTTGTATATTTCTTCAGTATTTAGTGTAGTGTGTTAGAGCATTGTTGATGTTTTGAATGTTTAGTATAACTACAGATAGATGAAATCCTTCTAACTTTGTAGTATCTTTTGAAGTTTATTTGTTAAGTGAATGCACGCTTGCAGAAAAGCCCACTCACTTGAATCCCCAGAGAAGATGAGTTGAAGATAACCAGCTATCCCCCTCAAATAAAATAGTCACATTTCCCAACTGAGCCCTGCACTGTCGAGACCTGGCTCTCACATGCTTGGATGCCTAGGGAATCTCATTTCCCTGGAAAACCTTTACAAGCAAATTTGGCCAGTACCTAGGTACCCGGTGACAACTTACCTCTGTTGGCGGACCCAGTCACAAAGTCTCATCAACAGAAACTAGCGCTAGAGGGAGGGGCATGAGCTCGTCCCCTTCTAAGGATTTAGATTTTACACCACCCAAGGGTCCCCCAAGCCATAGTTTTAGGAGTCAAGCCTTCAATGGGATTGGATCATTCTCACCAGTGAGATTCAAAAGAGTGCTTAGATCAGCTCCCAACCCCAGAAGGTTTGTTGAACTTGAGCCTCCTGCTCGAAAGAAATGGACCTTGGAAGCCAAATCAGCCACCATTGCCTAGGGATCTAGCATACCACAAAATACCTAAGTCCCCTAGGCAATCCCAGGAATTAATGTCCAACCTAGTCAAAATCCAACGCCCCCGAGGGATGCATATTTTGGAAATACCAGGTCCCCAATGGGAATGTTTCCGTGTGCAACCAATGATTTACCTTCGCACCTAGAAAATATTTGTCCCCGATATTAGCACTTAGGCTCACGAATCATAGAAGAGCATCTGTAAGCATATAAAGATGCCATGAACTGACACCAGATCCAACATCAAGATGTTGTGACCTAGATTTTCCCTCTGTCCCTAGGATAAAACAAACTAAACTGGTACTTCAATCTTCCCACAACCTCCATCAATAGTTGGTAGGACATGGAGGATGCCTTCCTGGCTGCCTTTCATGTACACGTAGACCCATCATGGTCCTACAACCAGTTCATCTCTATAAGGAAGGAACTGAATGAACAACTTGCAGCATTCAATCACCAGTTCTAAAGTGCCTTGAAGCGGTGCACAGGTCCCTTCATCCCATCCATGGAAGTGACTATCCAAACCTATCTCAATGTGATGGACTCCTTCATTGCCACTCTCCTCTGGAGAACTATCACCCCAGGCAACCGGGATACTTTGGTGAAGGTTTAGAACCTAGCCTTAGAACTATCCCATGGCCTTAACAAATCCCAGGTGGGATTGGGCAGAGCACATCATTCAACATGATCCCTGGCGGAACTTCTTACACTAGGGGATAGACCAGCAGGCCCAGTACATATATCCATCATAGACCCATACAATACCGGGTCTAGAATATTTTCCTTGGAACCAACCACAAAAAATGAAACAACTATAGACACAACCACCCAGAGTGCCTTTCTTCCATTCCTCCACGCCTGGATAATTTATGCCCTCAACTCCGGTGAATGCTACCACTTTCCCAGGGAACCAGCAACAATAATTGTCACACTGTGATGCAAATACCCAGTTAACCGCTGAGATTGAATCCCTCCAATGAATGTTGTCCACCCTGATGGTGGACATGGTTCAACTAAAGGTGGGGTCCTACGCACCCCAGAATTCTAATTCCCAGAGAGGGAATATTTTCTCTAGCCAACGAAACAACAATGCGAAAGGTAGAAATTTCAACAACGGGCCTCGGCCCAACCAAAAGAAATGGAATAATAATGCCAATGTCGAAGGTCCCCGTTCAAACCAAAACACTAATTAGAGTGGTGGTGGACCATCACATTTCATGCCAGTCACAAACTTCCAGCCCATGACCAATTGGTGTAGACTGCATGACACAGGCTCCCACAATGAGGTAAACTATGCCACGCTAGAGAAAGTCATCATGCTTTTCCAGCTGGACAAACAACAAGCGTCTGATCATACACCCCTAGAGCCTCCTTTGCAAGATCCCACTCATGGTGCATTCACCTGTGAGACCATCTTCTTTGGGACTGCCAGAGAAGATGAAGAAGAATCTAAACTATAGGGATTCTTTGATGAGTCAATACGAGCCTTTGAGGCTAATGCCTTCACCAACCCACAGGCTCCCTACAACACTCAGAGTTAGACTAGTAAAGGACCAATTTACACACCCACACCTCCTAAGGAAACTCCTCCCCAGGACAATACAACTGAACGGTTTGTCCCTCCAAAAGGTTCTAGCTCTAACCAAGCAAAGGACCCGGCCGAGGGAAGCCACCAATTCCTGGGAGGAAGGTTCAACATCACGAAGGCATTAGAACAAACCACCACCTCCATGACCTTGATGGAGGTTTTTTTGAACTGCCCAAGTAGAAGAAGTCTCTTTTGAAGCTCTTGGGAAACCTGAAAGCTATCAGTCACCCACCCAAGACTATCTCTTTTGAAGACACCAACACGGCTGTCTTCTGCGGAAATACTGAATATCCCCCCTTCTTGCTAGGCCTGAACATACAAGGGAAAAACATACCCAACTACTTAGTAGATTCTGGGGCTTCGGGCAACATCATGGCCCTATTTATATGCCAGAAGCTCAGATTCTGACCCACCCCGTCTAATGGTGTAGTGATCCAATTGGATAAAACTACGATGAAAATGGTGGGTGAATTGAAGAATGTCCAGATTCATCTCATCTTGGACCCCAGGATAGCTAGTACAATTGGCATCCAAGTGGTAAACATCCTAGAGACTTATGGGATGTTATTGAGTCAGAATTGGTCTAAGTCCCTGAACAGACACTTTTCAACCAACTTCTCCCACTTATGACTCCCCTCGGAAGGAGAATCTAACAAGATCTAGGTTGAAAGTGAGCCCTAGATGAAACAGGCCCTCACAGAAGTTAGGAGGGTGAATGAGGTCTTATTCTTTAAGACCTCCCCCGGGGTGTACCAACCCCTTGAGATCCTAACATTCAATTTCACCCCCGGAAGGATCCCATAGTTCTGCAGAGAACCCAAGACCTAGAAGAAAAATTGAGGGTTGAGGTTAACTCTCAGGGTGCGACAGCGACCCCCGCCACACTATTTTCTGGCACTTGGTCTCGGGTGCATTACAAGAAACATTCAGAGCTAGAGTGTGAGCCTTGCCTTGCCACTGCCACTCGGAACATAGATTCCCTCCAGAGAAAAGAGCACATAGATGATTCCTAGGGGCTTAGAACTTCTGCTAATGGTGTTTCTTCGGCACCATTTGTCTGGGAATCACCTCCAGAAGTCTCTCTAGAGGTAAACCTCACCCACATACCATCAACGCAGAGGAAAATCGTCCCAGGACTCCCAAAAAAAATCCAAAGACCACTTCATCTTCCCAGCCCCAGATAACAAATGATGACTTGTGGACCCTTAAGTTTGATGGGTTCTGATCCAAACAAGGCTACGGGGCCAGAGTGGAATTAATCAACCCATGAGGGAAATCCTTCCTCACATCCTATAGGCTACAGTTCAACTGCACAAACAATGTCATAGAATATGAGGCCTTGGTCCTTGGACTCCTATTTGCACTAAGGAAGGGAATCACTTGCCTTTGGGCCCTGGGTGATTCATAGCTGATTGTGAAATAGGCCCGGAGTCAATACACCTATCACGATAAAAGGCTTGCTACATACCACAACCAAGCATGGATCCTTATTAATGATTTTGATGCCTTCGACATCGATCTTATTCCCCAGAGATAGAACTATGTCCTGGATGCTCTTGTTGTTTCTACCAGTACACTTGAGGCCATGGTCGGCTCACAACTCTAGATATTTTCTATTGAGATGATCCCCACCCTGTCCATTCTAGATAATGTCACCCATTTTTTAGGTCTTTGAGGGCAATCAACATATCCTTGCCTTCATGGCCAATGTTGGTGTCTTTATAGACCAGATAGTGGATGAAAGAGATCATGATGATACTGCACAGGGTGATGAAGATGACGGGAGCATTGACCTACCAACCAACACCATCCCGAAGGGGATGGTCGCACTTGAATGAATCTTCAACTCAGACCCTTGGGGCTGGGAAAAGATATCATCCTCCTTTGAGGGAGGAAAATTTGAGAAAGTTAAAATTGGCCAACCCGGTGAAGAGAAAATGATACACATTGGCATCTCCTGCTCCCTTGAGGAGAAAAAGAAGATTCTCATGGTTCTCCGAGAATACATTTATGTGATCATGTGGGGGTATGAGGATTTGAAGACCTATGACACATCCATTATGACTCATACTATCCCACTCAAACCTGATGCCAAGCCTTTCTGGCAAAAGCAGCGATCGGTCAACCCACTTATTGAGCCTCCGATTCATTAGGAGGTCCAAGTACTACTGTCATCCAGGATAATATTTCCAATCTGGCATACTACGTGGGTGGCCAACCTCATCCCTATGAGGAAGAAAAGCGGTGAAATTCACCTTTGTGTGGATTTCTAAAATTTGAACAAGGCCTCGAAGAAAGACAATCATCCTCTCCCCTCATTGGATGAGGTATTGCAAATCATGAATGGATCTCAGATAATTTCCTTCTTGGATGGGTACTCCGGATATAACCAAGTCATGGTTAAATTTGAGGATAGAGACAAAATGATGTTTACCACCAAGTGGGGAATGTTTTCCTACTGGAGAATGCCCTTCATCCTAATTAATGCAGGGGCCACATTTTAGAAGGCTACGGACATTGTGTTTGAGGGCCTTGTGCACCAGTGCATAATCATCTACATGGATGATTTGACCATCTTTTCCCAAGACAGGCGTGACTACCCTGACCACCTTGCCTAGAGTTGTGAGAGATGTTTCCGGTATGGAATGTCCCTCAACCCTAAGAAATGCATATTCGGGGTCACCAAAGGGAATTTTCTTAGGCATATTGTCTTTGAGAAGGGTATATCCATTGACCCTGAGAGATTTGAAGTGCTACTAAACCTACAAATGCCCGGTAGAAAGAAGGAGATGAGGTATTTCTTTGAAAAGATCAATTTTGTCTGGTGATTTATCACTGGATTCACCGAGATCATAAAACCACTCAACAAGATGATGAAGAAGGATACCAAAATTGAGTGGAGTCCTTAAGAAAATTAGGCATTCACCCAAATTAAGCAGACGATAATGGAGGCACCAATTCTTGCTAGCCCAGACTATTCCCTCCCTTTCTATATCTATTCCTCTGCTTTTCCGCATTCTGTCGAGGTAGTATTTACCCAAAAGGTTGAAGGGGAAGAATGACCAATAGATTTCATGAGGTCCCCCTTCAAGAATGCAAAATTCCAGTAAAAAATAGGCCTTTTCTCTTGTTTGTGCCATGAAGAAATTTTGGCATTACATTCTCCGGAGCAAGGTGCATGTCATCATCCCAGATCAGGCGATGAATTCTCTGCTCATGCAAAGTGAATTGGGTGAAATATGGGGGAAATGAATGGCCATCCTCTAGGAATATGATTTGGAAATGCAACCCATGAAAATAGTTTGAGGCCATGGACTAAGTAGAGCGATGGCAGAAGAGACTCCCCACATCGAATGTCAGACATATACGGTGGAGTCCATTACTCGAGATCCATGGTACACAGACCTAGTGTACCTATTGTTAAATAACAGATGCCTAGAGGGATTTCCTTCAAACAAATGACCGGCCCTACGATTGAAAAGCACATACTTCATGATAAAAAATTCCATGCTTTTTTGTAGGAATTATGAGGGAGTGTACCTCTGATGCATCGATAGGGTTCAAGCTACAAAGATAATCAAATAATTTCATGAGTAGTTTGGAACCAGGCATGGCTCAATTGATGCCACTACCCATAAGATCCTTCAAGCTAGATACTATTGGCCCTGTATCTTTAAATATGTCTACACTAACGTTCGGAAGTGCCATACTTGCCAAACCGTGGTACATCGTGAGCGTAACCTAGCTATGCCTTTGGAGCCAATTTTTGAGGCTAGACCTTTTGCCCACTAGACATTTGACTTTATCATATAAATCAACCCCTACTCATCTACCAATCACTGGTACATCTTGACTGCTACTGATTACTGCACCCGGTGGTCTGAAGCCATACTTTGTAAAAACAACACGGCAGACATAGTTATCAAATTCTTGGAAGAAAACATTGTCACAAGATTTGGAATGCCTTTTTCTATAGTGTTAACAATGGTCCAGCAATTTCTTTGGCATAATTACTAGAATGGACCTATGATCAAAAGATCACTTTGAAGTTCTCCAGCAACTATTGCCCCCAAGGGAATGGTGTTGCTGAATCAACTAACAAAATTTTTATTGAAATTATCAAACACTTGTTAGAATAGAATCCATGGGATTGGCACCAAAAGCTGAGGTTCTCCCTCTAGGTGGATCACATTGAAATTATGGTAGTCCTAGGGACATCCCCATTCTATCTGGCTTACGGCCAGAACCCAGTATTCCCTATTAACTTACTGATCCCAATTTTATAGTTCATGCAGGAAGTCAACAACCAGGAAATTATTGTGGAGGTTCATCTCCTAAATCTGATGTGGATGGAAGAACAAAGAGATACAGCCCTTGAACATTTTTCACATCACCAAGTAGTATTAAAATGTTCATTTCACCGAAGAGCCCAATATAGGGCTTTTCAGATTGTGGACCTGGTCCTCTTGTGGGATAAAGCCTGAGAAAAGAAAGGAAAGCACACTAAATTCCAATGGCTCTAGCTCAGAGCATACTTGATCTTAGAGATCTGTGGGGAAAATACCTATCACCTTAGTACCATGACCAGGTAACCTATCCCATTGCCCATGAATGGATAGTTTCTCAAACATTATTTCAAGTGAGGCAGGCTTGTCTGGATTTGTATTATATGTAAATCTTCTCGCTTGTAAATATTTCTTTCCCAGTGCCCCATTTGGGGCACCTTGTCTTGTAAATAGTTTTTCTGGTGGTCCTCTGGGACCGAATGTTTTCCTTTTTGTTTTTCTTTTGTTTTGTTCTTTCTTTCCTGGGTTTCTAGTGTTTTGCTCCCCCTTTGTAGGCTGGTATGCTTTGCATAACATCTAGTCTTCGGGATGGTGCCTTTTGTATTCATGTTGAATTCAGAATCTACTGTTAGTATGGTGGAATTGGTTCGGTCTCCAGAGTTATTATGTGATTTTGGTAGTAGGCTATGAGTAATCTCATCGCATTTATCTCTGGAAGTCTGAAAATCAATTAAATCAAAGTCAAGAAGAACAAGTAATCAGACACACCAAGGGTAGATCGGTTGCATTGGTTTATTGGCCCAAGTCTGAACTTTTAAAATTCTTTCTGGGTCTGGAGTTTTCCTCCCCCATTCAGAAAATTGAATTCAATGAAAGGGTGAAAGAAGTACCACCATTGAATTAAGCTAATCTTGAGCGTAATGGTGAAAGAAGTACTGCCCTCTCATCTAGAAAATAATAAAGCAAAAAGAAGGAAAATATGGGATGAAAACTCTAGTATCTGGGAGAAACGAGCAAATTTGATGAATTTGGAATGATATATTTAGTGCCTCTTCTCTGCTTCTCCTAGAGGTCATAGGCTTGATTCTCTTTCAAATCACACACTTCACAACTGACAAAAGAGCAAGGGTTACATTGTGTATGAGCCAGATTTTCTCAAACACCTCACGCCTAGTGAGCAAGATACTCCGAATAATGATTGATTTTGGTTTTGCTAACCAGAGATTATATGGTTCTCAAATGTGCTAAGGCATTTATCCCAGATAGTCACCATTTGTAATGCCCTGCATACCTGTCCCTACATTTAGTGTGCAAATTTTTTGGTCTCCTTTTTCTCTTTTGGGCTCTTGCCTTATTTTTTGTCCTTTTTTTTGGTTGTTTCTTCATTGGGTTTTCCTTCCCACGAGGTTTGTTTTCTCTTGATTTTGTCTTTCGTGTCTCCAAGACCCAGTCCTGGAGTTTGTTGTTTATTTTCTAGAGCCGAATTTTGGACTCTAGGATTCTCCACATGATGTCTCTTCCTCACGAAGAGGTATGGTTGCATGGAATCTCCAGGCGTGGACTCCGGAGGTTTTCCTATTCTAGAGTTTGCGGAGAGAAGGGTAACTTTCTTTTTACCTTGGGTATAAATAGAAATTACATGTCACTTTCACAATTACCATGATTAAAACACTTAGAGCTTTCAGAGTGATTCCTTGGCGATTTGAAGTGTGATTAAGTGTGAATTACTCTGAGCTTAGTAGATAATTATGAGTTGATTTTTGGTGACTATTTGTGATCGCTAAAGGTTGATGTTGTTGCATAGCGGTCCTAGTGCCTTATCTCCTTGCCATTCTTCAGATTTATAGGTAGGTCCTCTGGTTCCTGCCTTTATTCTTTTGGTTTTGGTTTTGGTTTTGTTTTGTTCTGGCTTGTGTTCCTATTTTTTGCATTTTCTATTTCTGGTTTGCCACCCATTGGTGGTTTGGCTCTGCCAGAGGGTTGTCCGCCCTCTGTGCATCTGTAGAGTAGTGTACATTTTATATATTGTCTTAGGGTAGCTTTTGTGCATGTGTTAATATTGTTTATATCTGTGTAAAAATCTGTAAATGATGTATATTTTTGTATATCGCATGTATATATTCTTTGGCCCTCGGCCCTCTTATATTCTTTGTGTATATATCCTACATATCCTTCCGAGCTCGCAAGTTCCTCGCACTCTATCATGCATTTTGCTTCATGGGACCGAAATTGTTGAAATAGAGTCACCACAGTTCAAAATTGGCACCTCACTGGTTCAATCCATGGCATCTTTCTCTCTCCTTTGTCTCATCACCTTAATGGTGGGATTAATTTCCCATAGGTAGGAATTTAAACCATGTCCCATCTAGAATTTAATTCCCTCATGTCTACCCAACTGTCGCCATAAATTTCTTAACGCTACTTTTTTCCCCACCACGTGCCAACAAACATCGACCAAAGTATGGCTTATTGCCAGTCACATCGCCAATGGCTAGTTTTTTAATCTCTAGACCTCTGAAAAGACCTTGTCTTTCGCTTCTTCCTGCCACCTTGTTAACAGACTCCAGAATGCTAATTCATGTTCATTCTAGATACCCTAGAACTTTTGATGTATGTACTAACACTTGTTTGACAAGTGCAGATTGGTGAGGAATCTCCCAGAGTTGTAACTTATTTATATATATATATATATGTCCTGACAGTTCTTCGGTCTTGCAGGTTGCGAATAGATTGATCGAAGATGTTTGATGTTATTGCCCCTCCTGATAGTGTGAAACTACCTACCACTTCCACATGGGCATCTACAAAGTCCAAAATGGAGAGAATGTTAGCAAAGATGCCTTTAACCTCCAAATATCCAAAGGAGGGAACTATTGCGGGGTGCAAGGTGGATTCCAAGGTCTAGGAAATAAAAGATACAAACTCGAGAAATTGGGCCAAATTGCAAGGTCTGATCCAGTCAATTTACAAGTTAAAGGCTAAAGGAGACAAAATGGTCACTTTCTTGGTCACCTCCAGCATCATCGAGGCTACAAACTTTCCATGTTCGCTGCAATCACCAAAATTAATAAAGCAGCTGGCAATACTATACAATGCACCTACTCGCACAGTTCTACTTTCGGATCCCCAACCGCTATAATACCCACCACAAGCATCACCTTAGATGCTCCAACTTTCAATTCTGGGTTGGGGATTCCTCAGTTCAAAGGGTCAGATGTCATCACCCGGGTTGACTCAGTAAAGGAATTCGATGAGGCCAAAGGCATTTCCCATAAACACCTCAACAATCAGCGGCTGAAGTCTCCAAAGCGAGACCATAGAAGAATGAAGTTCAAAATTCCCCATGGGTATTTCAAAGAGCCCATCCAGGTGGGTATAATATTTCCATACAGGATCTTTGGATGCCCCACACCTGAGAATTCTTGGTGTGGATGTACTATTTTCTATACTGCATCACAACCCACAACTGGAATTTCAACTGGGCAACTATTATAGCTAATCACGTAGATACACAAATGAGGACGGTTGTCCAAAATTCCCAATTTTACATGACATAGTATGTGTTGTGAGCGTTAGCCCAACAAAGACCAGCTTTTCTAGGTTTGGGAATAGCTAGGGACTCAGGAATGGTCTAGGGCAGGTCACACTATGGGATCATTATCCCCAATTACACTGGGAGCTCAGTTTCCTAAAATTCTACCAAGTAAATGACGCGTTCATTTACTATAATATCTTAACCCTTACCTAGGATTGTGGGTAAAGACTATCATAGGTGGCGATGACTCTGGTCAGCTCCTACGGCTAGTATTTTATTTAGTTTTTGCATCACACCTACATTAGGGTGACAGGCTTCAATAGGAAGCCCTATCTTCTTCCCCAGTATTACGGGGACAGAATTATTCTTTTAGAATTTTGCAGGCAGATCTTGGATCTACATGCCTTCTTTATGTTGAAGAATGTCATCAACGTCCCATTCCCTTTCTCTTGTGGGAATTATACATGCAGCCTTGCTGCAGCCCAGGAGGCAGACAATGAACTTAAGAGCTTGGGGCTAGTGGAATTCCACCACGCCCAGAAAAATTATGATCCCTGCAGCAAGATTGCCACAGCACTACCTCGGGCATCCCCACCCCGTGAAGAAGACATTGAAGACTTCTGGGTGGACTGTCAAGATAGTTTTGATCTCTAGGCCCGTCAACACACATGAATGAGCAAAGGGATCATGAAAGTACTCGACCTTTGGACATTCCCAAAGGGTTTCAAAGATGACATGCCGCTAGAAGATCCAACATACATAGGACAAGGGCTAGATAAATAGGATCTTCCTCCAGTGGATTGGGCCACCCAGGAGGATCTAAAAATTGAAGGGGTATGCCACCCCATTATAGAGGAAAGTCACCAATAATTTTCCCATGTGTGTACCAAAAGCACCCAAAATAAATCAACAGTCAAGAAGACCATCCCTTCTTCAGCCGGCACCAGTCCTTCTTCATCCGTCATGGTCTTTAAAGAAAGCATGAGTAGAGGGAAAGAGAAAGAGGGTGCCCTGGTTCCCAAGGTAGCTCTCCAGATTCCTACCCTTTTGATGGCTCAATTGCATCAAAAAATGGAGTTGGCAAATTTGACTAGTCAGAAACTAAGTATGCAGGTATCCTCTAGACTTCTTATAGCTCCAGTGGCATCCACTCGCCTAGTGGCATCCCTATCATTGGCTGTGATGATGAGAAGATAGACTTTTGCTGAGGCAGAGTCTACTAGCATTCAGGATACCATGGCTTCACTTATAAGAAAGAAGAAAATGAAGGTGACACCTACACCTAGCATAGTTGCCAGTCCTGTTATGCCAGAAATGCCCCCAATGGATGTAAGTTCAGACTCTCCCAAAATAGAAGATATTTTAGACTCTTCATCCCCGCATAACAATTTTGATGACACCTTCTCGGTGGAGTAGCTCCTAGAGATTGAACATGGTATAGGTCATGCGATGGAGGAGACTATGGCTCAGGAAAAAGAAAAGGCCCCTATAGAGAAGGAAATCTCAGTGGAAAAGGATACATCAGAGCAAGAGGCTTGGGAAGAAGTACAGACAGAACCTGAGCAGGAGAGATTACTAGTCCAAGAGATCAAAAATACACCAAGGCAACACATAGATGAGAAACTGATGGTTGGGGAACCTAGACCCACAGGAACAACTGTACCCCCAACTATCATGCTCCAAATGCCTTTGTTAACTCTGGGTGACCAAGTGCCCCAGAGCACTTTTGGTGAGGTAGTAACGTCAGCTTCCTTGTTAAACTTCAGCCAGAGACCTCACCCACCTCCAGAAGATGTCCCGATGGAGGAAAAATTCCTAATAGAAGAGGCCAATGTGGCCCAGGAACAACAACAAAAAATGGACCAAGAAGTCCCATATAAAGAAAATGAAGAAACAACTAACATCGGGAGGGACAAAGAGGTCCCCAAAAATATAGATGATATTGAGACCGGGGGAAAGGCTCTAGATAACACAATGGAAGATGCCAGTATGGTGGAAAACATTGAAGGTTCTAAAGAATAGGAAACAGGAAAAGAATAAGAACAGGAGGAACCAGAATGAGATGTGGATAAAGAGCCTGAAGATAATGTGCATTCCAGGAATGCACCACCAGATTCTGAAAGGAATCCTAATGAATAGGTATTAATAGCAAGGCCACCCCAGACACCACAATGGTTGGTGGAATCCAAGAAGAGGAAAACCCCAGTGGCTGCCACAAGCACTCCACTCTTGTTGGCCAAAATGATGGCCAGGAATACCAAGGCTAAGAACCCCAAGAAAGTGCTGGAAGTCCATACTCTCTAGACTGGTCCCACCAGTATTACAGTTGCGACCATCACAACTCCCCCTCTTAATGTAGATGCAGTGGTTGTAAGGCATGAAGACTACAACGTAACAGAAGTAGCATTGGGGAAAAGGGATAAGCAAGGCAAATTGGACTTGCTAAAAGAAGCCACCAAGGCAATAGAGGCCAGATACCTCAAACAAGGCCAGAAGCTACAAGAGGAAAGAGAAACAAATGCCAATCTCCTCATGCTACTGGTAGAACTAAAAAATTCTTTAGCTAAATTCCACCCCGGAACCCCTTCTTCCAGATTACTACTTGCACGGGGTGAAGTGGACTCTCTGCGGATCATGAAAAGAAAAGCACAAGCTATGGATGGGTGGGCTATTGAGCAGGTGAGTGTGATGAGAAAATTTCTAGCGACGTCCCTCCCAGACCTTTACCCGGTCAGTTCCCTCCTCAACCAGGCAAAAGTCTCCATTATTATATGGGAGCAAGATATAGCCAAGAATGAAAAATGGAAGGCCAGGCTAGAAGAGATCTACAACATCGGCAAAGAAGTCACCATAGAGTCTTATTTTGGGAGACAAATCGTATGATTCCCTCCAACCCCAGTACTGCAGACTTGTCATCAAAATAGAGGTGTGGAAGGAACTGGTTAAGGCCCTTAAAGAGAAGGTGACAGTAGCCTTGTATCCCTTGGGCTTATTTGAAACATTTGTGGCTAGGGTATCACAATTTGATCCCTTAACCACCGACACATGTACCCCGGAGGACTATGTCATCAACAAGTTCAATGAGTGGATGGAGTCCCTGTATCTACCTGTCATAGATTTGGACCAAGGCAGGCTATCTAGATTGTCCAAGACGATGATCTGATCACACGATGCCATCAAGATGGTGGATGAATTTTAGAATGGGCCTTGAGACATTGACAAAGCAGTGGAGGCTGTTCGTAGCCGGTGGGATAGCATCAAAGATGTTGATGAAGAAATCATTGGCCAAGTGTTAGAGGCTTGTGAAAAATCTTAAGGAGTAATAAAGCCCTCCAGATTCTGGAGATGTTCAGGGTAAGATGTGTTTTTGTATTAATTTATTCTTTTCGAACACGGGTTACCGGATCCTAAAATTTTGGATCCTTCATTTTTGTATTCTTAGAGTGACCTGTGTCCCTATTCCTAAGGCTGACTGATCACTTCCAAGGAAATTAATAAAGGTTGTTAGAGGGTGGGTAACCGCAACAAGGCACATCGAATCAACAAGAGGTTTGTTGACAAATGGTCTTCCCAAGGCGCTACTTCAACGTTACACCTGGCACATCAGAGACAGGGTGCAACTTTCCCATTTATGAGGCATTTAGCCTCAATCCCCGGGGGATCAGATTTCTTCTCTCTCCTCCCAACCCTCTTCTCAAGGCTAATTCTTCCACTCTTCTTTTCTTGTCTTATTCTTCTGACATGTCAAACCTTCTCCATTTTGAGGTCTTTTGTAGCATGGTGCAAGTAGTACCGACCAACAAAAAATAGTATTATATTGTAAAGTGTAAAATAAGTTAGGTTAGTTTTAGGTCAAATGATGTGTATAAATAATAAGTCTAACCTCATTCCAAGGGTCAAAAAAATTTATGATTTTGTAGTCCATAGTTAATAGCAATTTGGTTTTCTGAGTTCTTAGTTGCAGAGCTCAATGCTCCATAGTGTCTAAGCTTTCAGTAGTTAAATGCTCCCCTGGAGCCTCCATTGTACCATGCACTAGTGCTTGCTGGAAAAAGATGTTAATGAAGAAGGAAGAGTTCTCTTGATGATGTTGTTAGTATTCTGTCTTTTGGGTTAACGATATTTTATTCTTTGTGTTCTTTATGTCCTTTACTTTGATACTTAAAGTAGATTAATGATCTCCTTTCCTTTGCTACTGATAAAATATGGACTTATGGTTGTATATTTCTTTGGTATTTAGTGTATAGTGTGTTAGAGCATTGTTGATGTTTTGAATGTTTAGTATAACTATAGATAGATGAAATCCTTCTAACTCTATAGTATCTTTTGAAGTTTGTTTGTTAAGTGAATGCATGCTTGTAGAAAACCCCACTCACTTGAATCCCCAAAGAGGACAAGTTGAAGATAACCAGCTATCCCTATGAAACAAAATAGTCACATTTCCCAACTGATCTCGACACTATCGAGACCCGACTCTCACGTTCTTGGAGGCCCAGGGAATCTCAATTCCCTGGACAACCTTTACAGGCAAATTTGGCCAGTACCTATGTACCCGATGACAACTTACCTCTGTTTGCGGACCCGATCACAAATGCTCATCAACACTATGATGTTGACAAATTGCAAACCGGATGAAGATAAAGTGGAGAATTCATTTTACAAGATGAAAAAATGTTGAAAAGAACAAAATTGGAGGGTAAATGAGCCTCCCAGACTTTCGGTCATTTTCCAAGCCTCTTCTCAAGGAATAACCCAATCGGGTTTCTAAATTTAAAATAACTTGATCGGGTTTTGAAAAGCAAAAAATTACATTTTCAACTAGTCCATAACCTGACCGAGTTTTGGAGATTAAAATGCATAATTTTCACTTCTTCTAAACCCAATCGGTTTATGAAGAAGTAAAAATTATTCATTTTAATATATATATATCTCTCTCTCTCTCTCTCTCTAACTCTCTCTCTGCTTTGTTCTTAATTTTTTAGAACCCGATCGTGTTCTGAGGAATTAGAAGCATTAAGCCTTTATGTTCGCATAACCTGATTAGGTTCTATTGAATTAGAAATTTTACTTGCTTCAACGGTCTTAAAAAAATCATTGCAAGTGGTTTTTAGGTCCCACTGTTGTGTTTCTATTGTTTTGCACTAGTAACATACAGGACTACACTTTTTTACATGTTTTTTCTTTGCAATGATTGAATTGTGTTGTTTATTGGTATTTTTTATGTTATTTTACCATTGTAAGTTCTCATTTCAATAAAATTATTTATTTTTTCTTATTTTTTGGATTTGATGTTCACATGTTATTCTATGTTCATGATATTATTTGTAGGTTCCATTCAATACAAACAATGGGAAAGAACAAAAGAGAAACTATTGAACAATGAGAGATAGA
>MU224631.1:1092928-1103617 GCA_018584345.1 Thuja plicata | reverse complement strand
AATTGTTAAGGAAGATGTTGTTTATTCCATCCCAGCCAAGAGTTTGATTACTGTTACCTGCATGGAAAAAGGTTTCTTGCTACTGGGGGAAAAAATGTTGCATAAATTAATATATGGCAATATAAAGTTCTAATTCTCATGGATTATGGTAGTTCTCAGGAGAATGATGGTTCCCTCTCTCCTACTAGGTTTGAGAAGACCCATTCCATGAATAATAGAAAGGGAATCTCTCCTGCTACCTCTAATGATTTTGATCCACAACACTTTAATCCCAAGATGGAGATTGATTTTGGTGTTTTGGAGACAATGAAGAACAATTCAATGATTTTTTTTAGGTTATTTAGGTGGGTTTTCCATGAAATCAAAGCTCTATGTCTGAAGTATCCTAACCTATCATCAAAGTTTGAGGATATAGAAACAAAGGAGGGTGGTGATAATGGGGTTTCTATTATGCTTGCTAATACTAATAAGATTTCCCCTGAACCCTATGTTTGTGCAATTTGGACAGAGAAAGAGAAGAAGGTTATCACTAGTTTTCTGACTAAGAATGTGCAGGTGATTGAAAAGACCAAGGAAAGTTTTAACAAAAAGATTGAAGACATGAACTAGAGGATCAGGAAGTGTGGTTTCACCCTACAAAATATTATGGAATATATTCACAAGGTGGTTAAGTCCTCAAATGATAATATGAAGATTTTGGTGGCTCGACTTGAGAAACTTCACCAAGACAGGTCCATTATGGATCTAGAGTAGGATAAAGAGGTCAGATGTAAGGAAGATATTGGTCCTAGCAAGAGGATGAGAGCCAACACTAAAAATAAAAACTCCACCTTTCTTCATGATATCATTGATTTGAAAGAGGTTTCTTAGAGGATGTAAAAGATGGAAGGGGAAGTCACTAAGACCTTGCAAAATTTTGGTTAGTTGTGTTTTGTTTTTTGACGTAAGTTGTCTTGCGCTGGCTTTTTACTAGGTTGGGGTTGGGTCTATATTTTTCTTTCTATTATTAGTCTTGTTGTCTTTTTGGGTTTTCCTATTGTTTAGAGATTAATGGAGAAATAATTTGTAAACTTTCTTTGTAAAGGGTTTTGGGTCCCTTCAAAACCTTTTTTTTCCTTAATCAAAACTTATTTTTGTAACAATGCAGTTTGGAGAAAAATAAAATGTTCTACCACATGGTGGTATGGTGTTTTGGAAAAATATTATACGGTTGAAAAGAAGTCTGATAGAAGTTTCTCCCAGGTGGTTGTGGTAGATTGTACCATGGTCTCTTCCCAGGATGTTTTGGTTACTGTTGATAGGGGTGTGAAGAGGGCGGTGGTACCCTAAATTTTGATAATTTAGAATTACCAGTCCATTATCAAGAAGCAAGTTTATCCATATTAAAAAAAACAAAGGAAGGAAGCTTTATGACACAAGTAAATAGAACTATCTAATTGAAGCCTTCATAAAATGCTAGACTTTCAACTTGCTACAAAGATGATGACAAAAGAGGCTGAAGATGGTCAAATTTTAAAACTCTAAAACTGACCCAGTTCGGAAAATCAAATTTCCTATGTCCAGAAAAAATATTATATTTTCACGAGGTGTTTTTAATTTTTTGGCCAAGTCTGAATCTGAAAGTCAGGTAGTTATTTTTAGTTAGTTTATTATTTTTTCAAAATAATTTGTAATAAGAGTTATGTCTTTTCACCCTAAAGAGGTGTGAAAGCCACACACACACACACACACACACATACACACACACACACATATATATATATAATGTAAAGAGATAAGACAATACAATATAATGCAATTTCACATATTTGTATAGTTCTGGATCTTCAACTGCAACTATGAACTCTTATGTACCATTTTTTCAACATCAATAAAGATAAGTGCCATTTTTTTTAATTTGTGGTTATAAGTTATATATTTTCAATTAGCCTTTTGGATATTCTATTTTATAGAGTGTTTCATTGTGTTAAATTCCCAGAATGTTATAACTCAAAATCAATATACTATTTGAATATCAACTAAAAGATCTGTGAATCTTCCTTTATTTTTGTCGGTCTCTTGAATAGAGTTAAATTCGATAAGACTAACTGTGTAACTTGGTTTGAGTTATATTTTGAGTGGAAGCCCTTGAGATTATAGTCTTATCTTATTAAAGAAAGTTTTTTAAAATTGTCTCCGATCGTACATAGAATTAATTTTTTTTTGACTCTATAGCCCAAGTATTTAGAAGGCACTAATCTAATCATTATTTAAAAATTGGCATTTGGTTCATACTTTGTAGTTTGTAGATCATTAAATCATTTATTTCAAAGCCTTACAATTAGGATATTAGTAATTATCAGTTTAGTTAAGTTTTATAATAGAGATTATCAAAAGACTGCTTTTTTTTTCTCCAAGGGATTGTTTACCACCTTGGGAGGAACTTTGCTTTTTTGCATGCAATTGATCGATTAGGCCTGCCAGCCTTGGCTTGATTTAGCCAAAATTTCAGAGGTGTCAAGTGGTGCATCACCATTATACCCGTCAATTGGCCAAAAGAGAATCCATCATTTTTGGGCACCAACAAACTAGCGACTCTACTGGGGAGTTGTTCAAAAGAAGATTTTTGTATTTTACCCAAAAGCTCTAGTGATATATTTAAGACTCTACTAGGAGAAGAAAACTTAGAAGATAGTAAGTATTTTCCTTATAATAAGAAGGTGGTGAATCTATTTAATAAATTATTTGAGTCAGTGACTCTACTAAGGGAAAAGACACAAAATTAGATACGAAGGTGGCAACTCCATTTATCTAAAAGTTTGGTTAATGACTCCACTGAGGGAGGAGATCCATAAGGGAGATGAAATTTCATCTCATTATTGAAATTTTATTACCATGTTTAAGAGAAGAATATTTATCCCTATTGACTTCATGCCTTTAGATCTTATAGAATTTAAATGCAGTAGAAATGATGGTTTTCAAAATTTGCACACAAGGTTCCTAGATTCTATGGAAATTGTAATAAATCAACTTCTGATCATTTGGATGCTTTTTACACATTCCTTAATGATTTTTAAATTGATACAGAGGGTGGTTCCATGAGGTTTCTTCCCTTGTCATTAAGGGATAATGAAAAATAAGTATATCAATCATTACCTTCACAGTGTATTTCATCATGGAGGTAGTTTGAGCAATGGTTTCTTTATACGTTTCATGATGCCTGTGGTGAAGAAGACAACATGTGCTATGAACGATATGAAGACCAAAGTTACAACATGGAAGAGGATCCTAGTAAATCTCCACTTGATGCATTTTTTTTAGCTTGGAGAGATTTGAAGGGGAGTCTTCTGCACATTTACTGATAAGAATGGTGAACATTCTTTGAGAAATACCTTCAAACATTATGCCTTCACAAAAATAAATCATGAGAAAGGTCAAAAAATTGGGAATCACATCGTATGATCCTTCTGTAAAGTTCCTTGTGTATATATTAGAATAAGATGATGAAGACAAAAAAAGGGAGGCTTATGCTGAGATTGAACAAGGCCTTGTGCTTGAAGATTATCTTGGTGAGGAAGATGAGTGCACTAGTCATACAGAAGATAAAGAAGCATCCATTCTTGAGAACCATAATACTACTTGTGATGACATGGAGGAGAGAAAATTAGATCAGATTGAAGAAGAATCTGTAGGTAGTGAGATTTGCATGGAAACAAGTATCAATCTTATATTTACTAGACATGGAACATCAAAAATATATTGAGAAGAGGGGTCAAATTGTTTCTCAATGTACCATGATAAGAAATTTGATGGATCAGTACATACTTAGGGGTTACTAGATGAAGAAGATGACAAATTTTAGGAATCAAATAATGAAGATGAAATAGAACAACATACAACATATGAACATGGAGAAGTTTAAGATGAAATCTCTCAAGGAGATATGCCCGAGTTCTCTATATCCTTGAATCTATTATTTGAAGAATATTTTCAATTCAATCAAGTCCATTAGCCTCGTGATAAAGATAGTGGGCCTAGTGATCATTTTGAAGTTGATGAAATTCAAAATATGTATGGGGAAGTGTATTCAAAAAGTGAGACATGCATTATCTCATCCTATGAGAAGAAGTTGTATCAAACATGTAAAGATTAGATGGAATCAAATAGAAATAATGAGGAGAATGTGCTGAATATTAGTTCTGAAAATTATCCGAGTATATTATCTGATCAAATTCTTGATAAGAATGAAGGTCCTAAATGTGAGTTATCTCCAAATCATTTTTGTGAAGAGAAACAACATCTTGAGTATAGGGAAGATTATGTATGTAAAGGCATCCAAGTAGAAGAGCTTAATCTAGCTACTTGTAGGGTTGATCAAATGCATGGGGATATTCTATTTAGAAAGGACTATAGTGCACTTTCTGACTTTACTAAGGGTAAATAAAAGTCAAAGCATGTTAATAAAGCAATGAATTTTGTCCATAAGAATGGTGGCTTCGTGTTAATGAGATCCATAGTATTACATGATCATAATTATGTGTTTGATAGAGGAAAGAAGCAATGTTAACTTTTTTGGGGGGGCCTGGGGCCACCCAATTTCACTTTGCATTAGATTAAGTGTGGATACTTGGTCTACTTCTCCAGAGATAGATGGAGTCTTGCTATGCTCACAGGGAGCATACGTCCCCAGAAAGAGCCATTGATGGTACCCTAAATTTTTAGAATTTAGTAGTCCCAATCCATTATCAAGAAGCAAGTTTATCCATACTAAAAAAATCAAAGAAAGGAAGCTTTATGACACAAATAAATAGAACTAACTAATCGAAGCCTTCAAAAAATGCTAGAATTTCAACCTGCAAAAAAGATGATGCCAATAGAGGCTGCAGATGAACGAATTTTAATAATCTAAAAGCATCCCAGTTTGGAAAATCAAATTTCCTATCTCCAGAAGAAATATTTTCTTTTCATGAGGTGTTTTGGATTTTTGGCCAAGGCCAAATTTGAAGGTTAGGTAGTTATTTTCAGTTAGTTTATTATTTTTTCAAAATAATTTGTAATAAGAGTTATGTCTTTTCACCCTAAAGACGCATGAAAGCCACTCAAACACATATATACGTAAAGTAAAGAGATAAGACAATACAATATAATACAATTTCACATATTTTAATAGTTTTGGATCTACAACTGCAACTATGAACTCTTAAGTACCATGTTTTCAAAATCAATAAAGATAAGTGCCATTTTTTTATTATTTGTGGTTATAGGTTATATATTTTCAATTAGTCTTTTAGATATTGTATTTTATAGAGTGTTTCATTGTGTTAAATTCCCTGAATGTTAATTCAAAATCAATATACAGTTTGAATATCAACTGAAAGATTTACGAATCTTCCTTTGTTTTTGCCGGCCTCTTGAACATAGCTAAATTCGATAAGACTAACTCTGTAACTTGGTTCAAGTTATATTTTGAGTGGAAGCCCTTGAGATGATAGTCTTATCTTATTAAAGAATTTTTTTTAAAATTGTCTCTGATTGTATGTAGGATTGAAGGTTTTCTTACTCTATAGCCCAAGTATTTAGAAGGCACTGATCTAATGATTATTTGGAAATTGGCATTTGGTTCATACTTTGTAGTTTGTAGATCATTAAATCGTTTATTACAAAGCCTTACAATTAGGATCTTAGTGATTCCCATTTTAGTTAATTTTTATAATAGAGATTATTAGAAGATTTTTTTTTTCCAAGGGATTGTTTACCACCTTTGGAGGAAATTTGCTTTTTTGCATGCAGTTGATCGATTAGGCCTACCAGCCTTGGCTTGATTAAGCCAAAATTTGAGAGGTGTCAAGAGGTGCATCACCATTATACTTGTAAATTAGCCAAAAAGAGAATCAATCATTTTTGGGCACCAACAGAGGGTTGTTGTCCCTCTAATTGTTAGGATCTTGGTTGGTTCTTTTACTCCTATTAGTGATGTATTGGCCGCATCTCAGTAATGTGATGCCTATGATATGGATGTTAATGGAAATTATATTATAACTCTTGAGAGACGTGCTATTGTTGGCGCTATCTCTCTAGTTGTTGATGGCCCTATCTCTAGTTCTTCTATGGGTGGTGTTGGTCTTCTTGCGGGTATTGGCAATCAAATGTCGAATTCTTTGGCTTGGTAGGATGTGGATCGTAAGGTGGAGGAGTACTGGACTACAATGAAGGGTAATAAATCCAATATGTCTAAGCCCTCCTTTGATATGACCTTTAATCCCATAAAGGTATGACTAAAGGTAAATCTTAATTTGTGGGTGTTAGGATTTCCTTCGTCCTTTGGCCCTTTTCTTTGATCTGGGTAGCAAGTTTTTTTTTTCTGTGTAGCATTTGTTTCAGGTTATGAGTGCTTAGTGGTAAAAGCCTCATCTTGGTCTTGTCTCATTGCTAGTTGAGGCCTTCATGAATATATTTTTAAACCTTTTTGTAAAGGGTTTTGAGTCCCTTCAAAACCCATTTTTTCACTTAATCAAAAAAATGTTTTTTTGTAACAAATTTGCAGACTGTTGTATAAGATGACATTTTCAAAGGATCCCCATATATGATGGAAAATATTCTGATAAAAATTTATATTTCTTGACCTTTTACAACCAAAAGAGTGATTTTTTTATGATATTAGCAAAGATCATGGTCATTGTTATGCGGAAAAAAATATCTGACACAAACATCCACTATTAAAGTAAATTAATTATATCAACCGTTCCATGGTCAAAATAGACCAAGAAGAAAACTCTAGAAACACATGAAACACATGTTGAGCCATTCATATCTGGATGCACAAACTACAATCATTAATGTTTCAGGGAACTACCTATCTAAAGTCATTGTAATATTTATTATACATTTGGCTATAAATTTGAGTCCTGAGCATGAGATATCAACACTCATTTTGGTGAAGTCCTTTGTTATATTTGTTGTGTCTTTGCGTTATGTTTTTCTAATGGTATCAGAGCCTGGGTAAGCTCTATAATTGATGAGTGTGGATCTAAGTGAAATATGTATGTTGTGAGAGAGTTGTTTGTTATATACTAAGTTGAGGAGAATAAAGTAGAAGTGGATTTTTTTTCATCTATGAAAAGCTCAACTGTTGCATTAGTTAAAGGACTAGTGGATATCTTGGAGATTATGGAATTTGTTGAGTTTTTTCTAGGGAGTTTGTGGAGAATTTTTGGGGCGATTTCAACAGTTTGACGTTAGTGAGAAGAAAGGTAACAGTTGCTTACAGGAGCTACATGTGCTATAAGTTTGATTGACTTGAAAGGTTATTAAAGGTATTCTTATTGATAATACCATAATTCTTGTTCTTGTTATTTTTTAAAAAAAAATGAGTTTAAAGGTGTTATCTTTATAGAGAGTGGAGTGTTCATGTGATTGATAAGGAAGAGTGGAAAGTGAGAATTTTTTTTTTGTTAAAGTGAAGAGTTTGATATTTGTAAGTCATAAGTATTTTTAAGTCCTTGTTTGTTTAGCTCATAAGAAGGCCAACATCAAGGAAAAATATTGTGTGATTTATAAAGGCCTTATTTTTTGGTGTTTTCATGTTTTTGAAAGTTTTATTGTAATTTTGATATGGCTACCATTGAGATGTCTAATATTGTTATCAATGCAAAATTAGAGATATATAACTATAATAGTTGTTTTAGAATAACTGAGAGGGGGGGAGGGGGGTGAATCAGTGGCCTGAAAAATATTCCAATAAATCAAACCAAAAACTTAGTACCACAATATTAAGCCTCTAGTTATCTTTAGTCCTACAAGATGATTGCCTTCAAAAAATCTTAACAAATAACTACTGCTTGGAGTTCACTATTAAACCTTATTCTTATTGTTTACCGATTAGCAGTCTTTCATTTACCAAAAAATATAGTAAATTTCTTAGTGTATATTGATCAATCCAGATTAGTTGTGTAATGCAAAACACTAAAATAATGAATCATAAACACATTGACACATGGATTTTTAACGTGGAAACATTGTTAAGGAAAAATCCATTTGAGATCGGTAACCCAAAATTTTCACTCTTCTGAAGTGAGCTCAGTGAAGAGCCAACCTTGTGAAAGGTTACAAACATACTGTTAGGTGTGACCTTGTTAGAGGATTTAAATAGAATAGTTTTTCACTTGATATCTGGCATCTCTATGCCACCTTCTATGACCAAGCCTAGTGTAGTTTGTCAAATGGTATCTGCCATCTCATTCTATCTTCATGATCCTTGGGATGTATATAAATATAGAAAGGATTGTTAATTCCTATTTGATTAAGAGACTTTTTGAATCAATGGTTAAACTAAAATAGTAAATGATTTTTTCACACATACAACTTAGACTTGCAAATTTTTAGATCTATTGTAAGCTCTTTATACCTTTTCGATCAATGTATCTTTTCAATACCTTTGCTCCACTTCTTTCTACTTGGTGATACTATGCTTCTCTATTTCTTGGTATCCACAGAAATCTTTAGCTCTTTCCTCTGCTTGATTAATCAGGAATGTATGAAGTTGTTTTTCGTCAGTTTTTGTCCAGCATCCTCTTTGTCTATTCACTCCCCTAATTCATAATGAATTAGATTGTCTCTTTATTGACATGATATCACAATTTCTCACTTCTTAATTTTCTTGTTCTTGGCGTGATCCACAATTCTAGCCAATCTTACTTTAAAGATTTACTTCAGTTTTATCTCATAGATTGCTCCTTGACAAATGGATAAAACAAATTTAAATCCTTTACTTATCTCTGGCTTTTACTTGTAGATGAAAACAATTTTAACAACCAGTTAACTCTATATTTAGCTCTTTCCAGCTAAGTGTTTTGTCATTTTTGAACTTGAGTTAATTTTGGTGTTTAACTCTTTGATAGCTTCGGTCAACACTTTAGTTCTCCTCATGCATCTCCATCAAGGTTGTCTGTCCATCAACATTTTTTGCCCGTCAGGAATCACTGTGAAGTTCTACTCATGGGTAATTCTTGTAATTTTTCTTGTCACTAATTCTTGTTTGGTTTCTTGCTCGAGCAACACTATGAATTTACTTTTGGGTTTCTCTATCCGTCGAGGGTGCACTGCCCATCGGTGTTTGTAGTGACTTAGTGAATGAAGATATTTTATGCATTACTGAAAGAATAATCTTTATCTCTTAGATTCTCTGAAGTCTTTGACACTTTGTATATAACTAATCAAATTATATCAATTTGACATCAATGACAATACAATCCATTAACTAATTTAATGTCTTTCATTGTCTTTCTGCATTTTGGTGGTCAACTTAACATCTTCAAACATTCAATAAGTTATATGTCATCAATCTCTCCCTTTGGAATTAATGGAAACACACGATATTATTACTAATACAATATGAAATATATCAAGTGTATTTCATCCACCTATCCCAAATCTTTTTGTTCTATAACCAATACAAATGGCAGGCTTTCGATAAGCTCATATAGCCTAGATTTTTTCTTGTTGAGTCCCTTCTTCAATATTTAATCCCTTTAATAGATATATGTATCATCTTATTATTCTATTTTTGATATGTTCTCTTCCTTAACTATTCCTCTCCTTGATCATCTCTTTTTTTTTTGACAACAATCTCTCCTTTAGTATGTATTCTCTCCCTAATGTTACTTCTCTCCCTATGATGGATATTTTATATGTAATCTCTCCCTTTGGATAATGAAATTATCTCTCCCTTTGAATCTCTCTCCTTGATAATGAGACAATCTCTCCCTTTGACAACAATGCCAAACAATTCTTCCTTCCTTTTTATAATATACTCCTTGAATTTTTGTATTCATCAGCAATACATCTATGTATTACCTAAAATTATCTCTGGTGTTCGGTCAAGATTTGTACCTTACTATGTACAAATATATCTTTTCAATCCATCTATGTGCTTGCATCAACATGAATGATCTTCTGATTTGTGTATAGGTTGATGCAATATCCTAGTCATCTTATTGACCAATAGATAAGGGTTGTAACCCTAGTCTCTTTCTTAGGTACTCAAGTGTATCTTTTGGTAATGGTTTTGTGAATATATCAGCTAATTGTTCCTTTGATTTAACATATTATAGTATTTCTTCTTTTTCTTACACTTGTTCTCGTAAGTAATGATACTTGATTTCCATATGCTTAGTTTTAGCATGCATCAATGGATTCTTTGATATGTTTATTGCACTGGTATTATCACAGTAGATAATCACTAGTTTAAGAATATTCATATTCATTCCTTCCAACAATTGTTTTATCCATGCAATATTTGAGAAATTTATAGCAGCAGCCACATATTCTGCTTCTGCAATAGACTGTGAGATGCATCCTTGCTTCTTGATGATCCATGTGAAATGTCTGTCACCCATGAAGAATTCTCCTCCAGTTGTTCTCTTTCATTCATATATGTTTCCAACCCAATGAACTTCTATATAGAATTGAAGCTCAAATTTTCCTTTTCTTTTATAACATAATCCATAGTCCTCGGTGTTCTTTAGATATCTCAAAATTCTCTTGACACCAGTCATATGCGATTCTTTGGGATTACATAGAATATTGCAACTATTCCAACTACATGTGCTATATCTGGTCTGGTATGAACAACATACATTAGTTTTCCAATCATTGATCTATACAAGGTCTAATTGACCTCATTTGATTTGTCTTCTTTTTTCAGCTTACATC
>MU224631.1:1052232-1066351 GCA_018584345.1 Thuja plicata | reverse complement strand
ATAATATGAAAGTGTACTAAGTGAGTGTGCTAAACCTACAAAAATAGAGGTTCTTCCATTTTAAGATGATACATTTAGCCCCTACTTTATCTTAGATATGACACTACGTGAATATGCAAGCTAAAGTAAGAAAACATCATAAAGTTAAAAAAAAAGGATATAGCCAAGTCCTCAATGTGGAGATCCTCCAAGAAATAGTTAGTACCCACAACCTGCAGCACAAAAGGTTAATGAATAATCCATAGAGAACCTAAGCCTTACTAGGATGAATTTTAGAAGTTCATAGAGCCCCTTATGCCCCCTGTTTTGGCTCACTAATTCTGAAAGGTGAAACAAGGTGATAAGGTTAGATCTAAACACTAGATATGTAGTTTATTGAAAAGTATATTTCTAAACCTATTAGAAGGATTCCAGACCTTCCTAAACTAACTAAAGAGGTTAGGTATCTAAACCACGATTCCAACACCATAGATGACACTGAAAATGTAGCTACCAAACTAAAGTTATGATGAAAAGAGTGAATGTCTATCTAAATGCATATAAAGGGAAATTTGAATTTAAACTAGGTAAATTCAAACGAAACCCTAATAAAACCCTAATTTTTAGATATAAATAAGAGAAAGAATCAGTTACCTTCTCATTCTTACCATTTGTAGAGTTTATAAAAAGAAGCAAAATGCCGAACAGAGAAGAACTTCGAGCAAGTCACATGGAGGTCCTGAGAAAGACCCTAGCTAGTGGACAACCACTTCTTGAGGTAAGTTCCTTGTTTTGATATTTGTGATTAGAAAATTCATGTTTTTATAGGAAAGGTTGACCTTGACCCAAAAAGGTCAATCCTAACCTAGTTATATCGACCTTGACCCTTTAAGGTCAACCATAACTAGGAAGGTCTCATCCTTTCTGGGGATAACGTCGAATCTGACCCAAAAAGGTAGACCCTAACCCAAAAAGGTTGACCTTGACCTGGTCAAGTGGGTATTATAGTTGTCTGATGATAGAGTATTGATATGATGCTATTTGTGCTGATAGGATCTTGTCCATCTCTGAGATCACCCCATCGGAGGGCTATTACTAACTATTAAAGATAACTTGTATGAGTTACAATAGGATGAGATACAACTATTGAGAGATGTGGGATTGTACTGGGTAGCAGTCCTAGCAAAGATGAGGTTCCATCGATCCATGATATCAGCCATGATAGAGAGGTGGGATGGGGACACTTGTTCCTTCCATCTTCTGTCAGGAGAGATCATGGTCACACTGGAGGATGTATATACAATCCTATGACTTCCAGTCTGAGGCAAGCCTATCAGACCAAGACTACAGTGGGGTCCTAGTGAGGTTTTTTCAGATGGGGAGTATTGTTTGGGATGAATACCATAGATGAGAACCCGATCAAATAAAATCACTCTATCAGCCATAATAGAAAGCCCGAAACCTTTGGTATAGAGAGTGATGCTATGTATACTCTCTTTGGTTGTAGTACCCAACACAAAGGGTACAATCTTCTTAGCACCATTCACCCATCTTGTATGCAGGATGGAGAGTAGCACGATTTTTTTCTCATGGGGCCGCAGCATGTTAGCCCATCTCTACCATGAGTTGTTTTAGTTAGTGAGATTCCAGTGGGAGAGTCTTACAATATGCACCTTGCTACAAGTTAGGGTGTTTGAGCATTAAACAGGTACACAACTACAGTGTGTTCCGTTGATGGTAGATACGAGCACATCGAGAGATTTTTTGTATCTACTAGAAAATGTATGGCAGTATGGGGATATCCTCTTTTGGAGGGTACACTTTGATCGTATACCAGGTATTGATGTGATATGGAGACCATGCTATTAGATGAAAGAGCGACCAGATATCAACCATGCAGTGATGCCATATTACTATGATAGAGTGATGAGATAGTTTTTTCTAACATAGGGGGTCCCTTACAATACCTCGATATGTGTACCTGACAAGATACTATCAAAGACTCGGTGCTATACGCTGACCTACAATAGTAGATTTTGTAGATAGGGAGATAGATGAGATCGAGGATACAGAGGCAACTCATAATGTATCCTATTCAGGTGTCACCAAAGACTATATCAGATATTGGAGTCTACAGGGGACCCACCCCATCTTCCTTGATGACTACCCCATAAGTGATCCAGGTCTTTCAGAGAGGACATACCAAGGAAGTGACATACTATCAGAGGAGGAGGAGGATCATAGAGACAAGGAGGAGCCCACCTCCAAGGGAGATCCTATGGAGGAGGAAAGAGCAGAGGAGAGAACATAAGAGAAAGAATAGTCTAGAGTAGAAGAGGGGACATAGGAAAGAGAAGAGTCTAGAGTAGAAGAGGGGATGGAGGAAACAGAAGAGGAGATTCCCCAAGGTGGTAGTACAGGTGTAGATTATTGTGTGGTCTATTTTGTACCATTGAGATCATGACGACCTCCCCGTGCGCATACAGAGACACCACCGCCTAGAACTAGACATAGTGAGCAGGGAGAGGGTAGTCAATCCATGCCCCCACCATCTATATCATTTGGAGATACCCAGGAGGGAGATCCATGCACATGACATATGCAATTGATTAGAATATATTAAGTAAATGTTTTTCTAGAAGTACTAAAAGAAAAATATGTTTGAATTCTGTAGCTAGCATAGCAAAGTGGACGAGCTTTGTATCTGAGGTCCTAAAGGATGCATGTATATCCTATCAACTGTCAAATAGCGAGTGAGAGTCCCTTATTAGACAAAGGGATCCTGATAGACATGCATATATTTTTGCATGTGTCCAACAAGAGCTAAGGTTATGCAGAGAGAGAAAGAAGATAAATTGATGGCTGACCTACAAAGAGATCAGGAACGTAACTATGAGACGAGCATGTCGAGGAGTTGCACACAAAATACTGTACCAAGATCCTCAACCTCACACCATAGATCAGAGAGAGCTAGGAGCCACCAACCATCAGAGCGTAGAGATAGAGATTGATAGACATGGCTGCTGTGCCATATATGTACCAAACTCATAGAAGGTTATATATAAAGTTTTTTATTTTCCCAGTTAGTTCTATGATTGATTACTTGTACTTTTCACCAATACAGAAAACTTAACAGAAAGAAAGAACGAAATTATATATGAATGTATTCAAATCACATAACCTATAAAACATAAATAACTATTCTATATAGAATACATAAATACACAAAGAAAGAATGATGTATTAGGGATAATAACATTTGAGATGCATAATATTAATAGGTTCCTTAAGAGGGACACCATTCATATCAGAAATCTTATAAGCACCTAAAGTAAAATCCTCAATTAATATGAAGGGTCCAAGCCAATTAGGGATAAACTTCCCCTTTTCACTAGGTAAAGCATTCACATTCCTTTTATTTTCATACAAGACTAAATCACCTAAAAAGAATGACCGTTCAATCACCTTGTGATTATATCATTTCTAAAGTAATTTACGACAAGCCTTTATATGTTCGAAAGCATTTATTAGTTGTACATCCAACATTTCTAATTCATGTAGTCATTGTTCCCAAAAAGTATCCTTGTCAATTATCCCATCAAATGAAACACACAAAGAAGGTATTTCTAATTCTAAGGGAAAAATAACATCAATACCATAAACAATATTATAAGGAGAAGTACCCGTGGTAGTACGGACACTAGTCCTATAAGTCCATAAAGAATAGGTAGGTTTGGTGTGCCAATATTTCACATGCTTATTAACTATTTTCCTTAGGATTTTTTCAATAACTTTATTCAATGCTTCAGCTTGACCATTAGATTAAGGGTAGTAAGGAGTAGAAAATCTATGTTGAATATGATATTTCTCCAAGAATTTTGTGAGTTCTTTATTCTTGAAAGAAGTGTCGTTATCCAAAACTATCATTAAAGGAATACCAAATCGTGCTATAATATGATTAAGGATAAAATCACAAATAACATCCATAGTAGTAGAATGGAGAGGAATAGCTTCTACCCACTTCGTAAAGTTATCTATAAATGTCAGTATGTATGTATGTATGTCCTTTGGAAGAAGCTGGTGAGATTTTTTCGATAAGATCAAAACCCCAAATACTAAAAGGCCATGGAGCAACTTGATTACAAAGCTCACAAATAGGAGCATGAATTAAACTACCATGATGTTGACACTGAGGACACTTCTTAAAAAATGTAAAAGAATCATGTTCCATTTTTTTCCAATAGTATCCCATTCTAAGAAGTTTATTAACTAAAGACTTCCCACCAAAATGTCCCACACAAGAACTAGAATGAGTTTCTACTAAAGCTATCGGAATTTTGGTTCTACCAAGACATCTTAATAGAAAACCATTATAATAACATTTTTAAAGCATATCTCCTGAATGATATAATGTGCTACAATTTTTCTAATAAGATTACACATGTTACTTGTTGCTGATTCCAGAAAAGTATTATCTTTCAAAAACTGAAAGATATGCGAATACCATTCATCCAAATGAAAGTTAAAACAATCAACACTAACCTTATTAAAAATTACAGGGTGTTTAAGAGTATGTATAATAAATTTAAAGTCTTCGGCATTATTATCAAGACAAACCAAAGAAATTGTGCTTGCCATGGCATCCACATGTCGACTATCTTTCCTAGGTAAAGTTTGAATCATATAAGAAGAGAATTGTGATAGAATATCAAGAACTAAATCTCTATATTGTGTCATTTTATCATTCCTATTCTGATAACCTCCTTTGATTTGTTTAACAATCAATTGTGAATCCCTGTAGATTTCCAATTTTTTAATATGAAGGGATGAAGTTTCTCATAAGCTAGCTATAAGAACTTCATACTCCGCAATATTATTAGTACAAGGAAAGGTCAATTTATACGACATAGGGATCAATTTATTTGTAGGAGGGACCAAGATAATGACTACACCAGAAATTTTCTTACATCTAGAACCATCAAAATATAATTTTCCCAAAAATCCTCTTGCTTAATAGCTAAAATGTTCTCATCAAGGAATTCTATTGAGGTAATGCTTGTATCAGAATGATGACAAGGATCTTCAACTAAATAATCATTTAAAACTTTTCCTTTAATTGACTTTTGAAGAATGAAATTAAGATCGAATTCCATAAGTAACATCACCCTCTTTGTTAGACGGCCAGAGAGATCAGTATTTGAGAAAAGGTGGTTTAGAGGATCAAATTTAACAATCACATTGACCTAAACATTCAATAGGTAATGCCTTAGTTTTTGACAAGCATAAACTAAAGCCAAGCATTTTCTTTCCAAATCAGTATATCTCATTTCATAATCAAGTAAAGTTTGACTAATGTAGTACACTAGTCATTCCTTACATTCACTACCATGTTGAGCCAACAATGCACTTACGACAGTCGGTGTAGTAGAAGTATATAGATAGAAGGGTTTATTAAATTGAGCGGGTTGCAAAATAGGAGGATTAGCAAGATACTCCTTAAATTTATCAAAGGATTGTTTACATTCCTTATTCCAAGAAACACATGATCCTCTCTTTGTATAGATTTCGCCAAGATATCATCCACATGATCTTCCAAAATCTTATGCATGTAATCATGAAAAACCAAAGTCATAGTGTGTTGATAAGTTGCTCCCGCATTTCTTAATCCAAAGGGCATCATGACCCAAAAAAATGTTCCCCAAGGTGTTATAGATGTGGTCTTAAGTTTATCTTCAATAGGAATAAATATTTGATTATAACCTGAAAAACCATCCATAAAAGATAATAAAGCATGACCCGCAGTCGAATCCACAATCATATCAATATTAGGTAATTGGAAATCATCTTTTAAGGATGCCTTATTTAAATATAAAAAATCAGTGCACATCCTTATCTTATTTTCTCCTTTAGAAAAATCCACAATATTGGAAATCCATTCAGAGTAATCAATAAAGTGAATGAACACAACACCTAATAATTTTTCAATTTTGTCTTTAAGTAATAAGGCAATGCTTGGATTCATCTTGCAGATTTTCTATTCACAGGTTTAGCATTAGGTTTGAGAACAATATTGTGAGTAACAATCTTAGGAACTATACATGACATATCTGAATATGTTCAAGAAAATATATCCTTATATTTAAGTAAGAGGGAAACCAATTGATCATGTTCATCTTGATTCAAATATTTCCCAATTTTGATTTTTTTTCAGAGTCATTCACATCCATTTGAACTTCCATAGTCTTAGTTATTAATAAATTACTTTGCATGGGAGAATCTATTGGCAATGGAGAAATATCTTGTTCATTATGTTCTCCAAAATAGGCTTCATTATTTAGACAATAGGGCTTTCTTCTTTTATAATGAAATGTAGGTAGATCCTGATAAGCCCCTAAAAAATCAGCTAAGGCTTCATCCCCGAGAAAAATATCCAAACTAAGTTTTTGATCCATGTCAAGGAGAAGCAGATTAACCAACTTCAAATGTCCACCACAAATATGATTGACATTATGAGGAAGTGACGATGGTTGTTTATAAGGATTGAATCCTAACCCATAAGTATAATCATAAACTTCATTGTCCAAGGGAACTTGTATACCTTGTTCATCTTTACCACATCCTTTCCCATTGAATCCTGATTTCTTGAGTAGATGATAACCAAAACCATATCTATTGGCCATATCAGATTGAGTTAAAGGAGCGGCGTATGTCACAATGTCATAGAAATCTGGTTTTATTGTCTCAATTGTTTCTTCAAGTGAAGCAGAAACATAGTTACTTTTTAATTCCTCAAAAAGTGGAGGAGTAAAAACTTTTTTTCAAACCCACTTTGTTCTTTCATAAACTCTAAATCAGAAAATTTATACTCTCCCATAAAAGAAGGATTAAAATCCAATGTTACCCAATCATCTCCAGTAAAAGAAGAAGATGGAGCTTTAGCTTTTTTAACTTCAGGTGGTTGCTCAGGTTCCTTACTTGTTTGTATAGGTTTAGAAACCTTAACATATTTTGCATTTAGGCAAGGATCGACACATCATCCGCATGTAGTGTATACATCAAATTATAAATGAACCTAACCTTATGATGAAGAGTAGAAGAAACCAAATGCACACTATGTAACCAAGGTCTTCCTAACAAAAGGTTATAATTGAGAGGTCTAGGCATAACATGAATAGGTGTGTTGAGAAGAATTGGACCAACCTTAATAGGTAGTGTAATAATGCCCAAATTTTTCTTTGTGATTTATCAAATCCCTGAATATGGATATTATTCAGTTGAATAGTTGTAAGACCAGCCTTAATTTTCTTAATCATATCCATGCTACAAACATTAAGCCCAGATCCATTTTCAATTAATCTTCTACAAATTATACTCTTATCGATAGAAACAACAACTATAAGAGCATCATATTGATTTTTCACCTCAATAGAAGATAAATAATCATTCGTAAATAGAATAGGAGGTATAGAAGTCATAGTATGTATGCACTCCAAAAATGAATTGATATTATCTTGGTTAGGAGGTGGAGAAGGAAGAGTAGATAAAGCTTTTTACAAAGCCTCATGATATGTAGGAGAAGTTTGAAGCAATTCCCATAAATATGTCTTAGCTGGAGTAGCGCATAATTTCTCAACTAATTCATACTCCTTAAACAAAGAAGGTAACCTAGGTGCTTGAGGAAGCACGAGTTGAGAAGGAGGTAACGAAGCTGGAACAGTAGGTTGAGGATTATTCCATGTGCGATAAGCATGTGAAATGAAATTTGTGTTATCAAATAAATCCAAAGGATCCTTAGGTTTACCCTTAATATTTATTCAAGGAAATCCTTTTACCGTCCTCAAAGGTTTAGGGAATAACATTCTAGGTGCCTCAAAGTTACAAATAGTGGAACATGAAGGTAACCATGCACAAACCCTATGGTAATGGTCAACTAGAGAAGTTGTGGAGGAGGATGAAATAGGAATAGGATCCATGGAGATCTCATTCGAACTATTTTCATTCTCACTTCAATGTACCTCCTTAAGGGATCTATCCTCTTGTGCAATAAAATCATCATCAAAGTATTCAAAAACAAAAGTCATACATGTTGAACACTGAGAAATTACAAGCATGTAAATGTTTTTGTGTTTTTAAAGAAATTTTATAATTTTTATATATTTTTGAAATATAAATGCAAGAGCATAAAATAAATGTACTTCTATATTCATGAAATATCTAATATAAAATATAAATCTAATACCAAAAAGAAAGATTTGTCTATCGTGGGTTCACCAAAATGTAAAGGGTAAATTTTGATGATCTTTTAAATAGGGTTTTAACAATGGAAATTTGCATATAAAAGAGACCCTATGCCATATTCAATCATTTATATTTAATTTTTATGATAAGGAATCTAAAGCTTGGAAATAATAGAAAAGAATAATGGAGTAAAATACCTACCTCACATCATAAAAGATCTGGAAATACCCCTTTTTTAATGCCTGTGTTGAGTTTTTGGAAAATCTGTAACCGGATCTGGAATAGAAACACAGAGATGGACAAAGCCCAGAAATCATTTTTGGATCTAGCTGAGTTCCAATTTTGACCCTCAATTCAATGTCACCATTGACCCAGAATTTTTGATTCTGACCTAGGGAAGAATCAATCTCCGATTCTGACCCAGCACAGAATATCAATTTTGACCTAAAATAGAATTTCTAATTCCAACTTACAACTCCCGAAACAACACCTGCAAATATCTTTAAAAATGGAGTTTTTGGGTGGCTATATAGGGTTTTGCCTTAGTCAAACCCCCATTTTGGTGGTTTCCACCTCCACGAATAGCCAAATATAGTAGAATGTATTTGTGTGTGTTTATCTTAGGAAGATCTTTGAATGTAAAATGCCAAGATCTAATCCTCTAAATTAAAACTCTAACATGAATTGAAAATGAGAAAGCAATGCATATATTTAAATATGATGAAGAAAGCATACCAAGCCCCCAAGGATAAAATATTCCTACCAAACTCACAATCCATAGTTTCTACCCCATGATAGTATCCTTTGAATGCTTGAATGTTGAAAATATTAGATCCAAGAAGAAGGAAGAACTCTTTCTAGCTCCAAAGAAGATCCACAATAGTTTGTCTGCAAAATGCTTGTATATATTAAGGCATCATAATATCTTGTCCTTCTATATTTTCCTCTTTCTTTCTTGCATCATCATCATGTCATAATTGCAATTTCACAATGTGCTCTCACGATTTTGTTTCATGAAGAAATGAAGGCAAAAGAGAGTGTTTATATAGAGATCTCAATATAGACCTCCTAGGGCAATGCAAGGGACCCAAATTAAAATTTCACCTTGAATTATGGTCCAATCACAATCACCAACCAAGGAGGGGATGTATTAATTCAAATATCTAAGAAAACACTTCTGCATCTAGACCCGGGGACCTATTTTTAAGTTTAAAACCCCAATAAGTTCCAGATCTGAAAACGGGGACCAATACCCAATAGAGGTCAAAATTGACCTTGACCTTGACCTAGGTCAAGGTAAAACTCAATTTTGACCTAGGTCAGAATCAACTTCAATCCTGATGTGAGGTTTTAGGCAGGTCACCTTGAGAAATCTACAAGATTTCCAGGTCAGTCGGGGACCTAGGAAGGTAAGAAAACACACCAGAGTCTTGAGAAGAGGCACAAAGGCCATAGAGGAGGTATGATGAAGATTAGGAGAGCCAATACATATTTTCTACCTAAAAATAAAGCCATAGAGAAGGAAATTAAAGAGGATCCATAAGATCCTAACCCTAGTTTCATCTAGAAATGGATAATTAAGTGCAAATGCATCCTAACATGTAGATCTAATATGCAAGTGTACTAAATGAGGGTGCTAAACCCACCAAAATGGAAATGATTCTATTTTAAGATGATACAATTTCTAAACTCAAGGCTTTCATAATAGTACTCATGATCCAAATTTGTATGTGAAGGAATTTGATGATGGTGTTATCATAAATATTGTGTTTTATGTTGATACTTTTATCATTACAGGACATAATATGAATTAAATAAGTGACATAAATTTAAAATTACAAGATACATTTTAGATGATAGATCTTGGTTTTCTACATTACTTTCTTGGCATATAAGTATGGAAAAAGGATGATGGAATTTATCTCTCTCAAACAAAGTATTCTCTAGACTTGCTGAAATTGTTTAGAATGGAAGATTGTAAGAGTGTCTCTACTCTAGCTACACCAGGCTTAAAGATAAGAAAATATATGTAAGGAGAAGATGTTGATCCTACCTTATACAAGAAATTGGTTTCTATTCTTGATTATTTAACTCACACTAGACTAGATATGTCTCTTGTAGTCAGTAAGGTTTCTAGATTTTTGACTCCCCTAAAGTCCCACATTGAATAACAACCAAAAAATATTAAGATATGTGCAACGTAATTTGACAATGGTTTTCTATTATTCATATCATGGAGACCTTTCACTTATTGGGTGTTTAGATTTAGATTGGGCAGGATGTGCAAATAACCACAAATCAACTATAAGTTATGTTTTCTATCTTGGTTCAGGTCCTATTTCATGGTGTAGAAAGAAAAAAAAAATATTTATCTATCTACTATAGAGACTGAATATACCAAAAAAAATGAAACAACTAAAGAAATAACTTGTCTACAAGCTAATTTATCACTATTCAAGCACCATCACACATGACCGTCTATACTTCATTGTGACTATCAAAGTGCCATCTCATTATCCAATAATCCAGTATTTCATTCTTGTAGAAAACATATTGACGTCTATCATCATTATATCAGGCATCTCATCGAACAATAGGTGATTCATCTTCAATTCTATAATATAGAAGATCAATTAGCTGATATATTTACCAAGGAATTATATGAAGATAAGTTTGTATTTATTTGACATCTTGTAGGATTAGGAGTAGTCACATGACTATCTCATGGTTTTCATTCAGGGGGGATTGTAGTGAATTTCAACCACTATATTAAGTGAATAAATAATTGTAAATGGGTACCGAACAAGGATTTGTGATAGGACCCATCCTTTCTAGATTGTGGTTGATACTTAGAATATTTAGAATAATTAAATTTAGGGGGATGCTGAAGTAAATTAATTATCTTATCCATTCCATGGTTGTCATAGGCCAAGAATAAGGCTCTATAAATACATGAAATACATTCTCAACCGTTCATAGTTAATTACACCAAATATAGTCATTAATGTTTCAATGAACTACCTATCTATAGTCATTGAAATATTTATTATACATTTGCAGATAAATTTGATGTCTAAGCCTGGGATATCAAATCTCATTTTGGTGAAATACTTCATTATGTTTTCTATGTCTTTGTGCTATGTTTTTCTCATCCACTACCTGGGTAGGATTAAGAAAACAAGAATCATAGACTGAAAAAGAAGAGTGACCACAAGTAATTATGTTTGATAGTTTTTTTAGTGTCAATAGTAGAAACACAAATGGTGGCACACATTAATGTTTAGGTACATTTTTTTACAGTTAATGTTCTATATAAATTATTGTACTATCTAGAAGATTAAGATATAATAATATTATTTTTAATTTTTTTAATCGCATGATCTTGTACTCTACGACTATTAATAAATTTAAGTTTGTTTGGGCTTTCCATGTCTACCTTAAACATTGTATGAAGGAAAATGAAATAATATATCTGTGTTAGCTAGAAACATGACCAAGTTATGTCGTAAAATATTTATCACACAAAATTCTTCTAATATTACAAGACCATCCTTTACTTAGGGGTGTGTCAACAAGTAGGTAGATTACATTATCATTTTGAGGAATGACACCCTCATATCTTGAGTAGGCATGTCAATATAAGCATAAATTATGAAGGAATATAATTACATACATGATGAGACATGAACATAGAGACGAAAAAAGGTGATAAATTATTGTGATTGCTTTGGTGCATAACTATGCCATGCGTGAGAGCCTAAAAGATTCTCATGGAGTTTCAATGATATGAAAGTATGAACCAACTTCCAATGGAATGGTATAAATATTGGAAGTTACAATATCCATGGGTTTTCCCATGAGGTATTAACATGATTTAATCAAATGTACAACAAAATTATGTCAAATGTGATCACTCTTTCTTTGCAATAATAGTCCCTATCTAGACCGATATAATAGTTTTCAAAGAGAGCATAACTATTCATCAAAGAATAATGGACTTTATAGTTTTGTTATGTGTGGTAGTTGTAAACACGTTGATGAATACAAAATAAAATAAAACTATTTCATGAAATGCATCAAAGAGATGTAGTTTAATAGATTCTAATTATTGTAATATATTTGCAAAATAGATTTGTTGAAAATTCATTGGATACTTTCAACAAATTGCATCTTAAATGTGCAAATATAGATTCTATAACCTTTGCAAGCATTCTCTTCACCTATTCCCAATAACATCTTTGGAACAAGTTATAAATCAGGATCAAAGACAAAAAAAAATATTATAGTCATAACTCCTCATATATGGATGAATGAAAGACAAGGGAAAATATATGCTAGAGTTTTCAAGGATACCACAGGTTGACAAATATAATTCTCAAATCTCCTCTTTCTTTTCCTTAGTATCATTCTCTTAATTTTCTTTCAATGAATAGTTTGTATGAATTAAAGGAATCGAGCTTTCAAATATGATTATTAAGGTACAAACATAGTAACATAAAATTTATATAGAAATTTTTCTCCAAGGGATATTTATTGGTAATTTTAGCTACTTATCAATTGTGATATATATATTAAAACAATGTGGAGAATTAAATAATAAATAAGTTATGCACAACCTCTTTCTCTTTGTAATAATTTTTTTTATTTATTAAAACTTTGAGTAAATTATATTTGGTGAATCTTATGTTATATGATGAATTTGTAGCTAGCGTGGGTTTTAAAATTTGAGTTTAAAAGCATAATCATGTGTAATAACCATATTGGAAAATTAAATTTTACTTCAGCCTTTGTGCACACTCCCATTCACCTACTAGTTAGGAACAAGTGCAACCTCAAAGCTTAAATTGTAGACATTAGGATCTTGTATCAACAAATTTTCTCTTAATGTGTAATAAATAATTTCTAGTGAATTAATTGCTAGTAGGTGAGTTTGAATTTTATATTTGAGGAAATATTTTTGTGTGAACAAAAATAGAGAAATGGGGGAATGTTACCAGCATTCTATAAGTCTGGAAGAAGGTTTTGAAAATTAGTTTTAGGTAATGGAATTTGTACAGTTGTTGTCTAAGTTTGTTCAAAGACTTGTAATTATTTTAGGTACTTTGTAGCTCCAGGAAATAAATAATTAGAGAGATATCTAAGGACCTCCAAACCTTGTAGGTGCATCTCCAGATCGATTCAAGTTTTTTAGTAATCAATGATATTTAGTAAATAATCCAATTATCTATTTGTCATCAATTTTATTGAATTTTACATGTCTTTGGCTTGCTATTTGAGTTTTATTCTGCATAAGCATTTCCAGTGATTGGAAAATTTGAGCAATAGTCTCAAAAGTTTATTTAACATTGTACTAGAGAAATATTTTGAGTAGTTTTAGATTTCTAACTTGGTATAAGTGCCATTTGGCCCTAAATATCTATAAGTTTGGACATATTTGTTTTTGGGTATTAAAAGTTCTTGTGTAGGAGAGATGGATAGATATGAAGGAAATAATTGTGTTGAACATATTATTGTTACGTTGTTATTGATGTGAAAATTTTAGTTTTGTACATAAGATAGAAACATTTATTTGGGAGTTGTGTTTTGTTGTGACTTTGTGTGTTTTAATGTGATGTAATGTCATTAATGTAGATATATTTTGTCAAAGATTAGTGGAGGTTAATAGAGAAGACAATAAAAAAGTCCCTCGATATCTTAGAATTTATTAAGAGTCACATGAAAATGAATGCAAAAAAAAGTTTTTATAATCGATGCAATCAGGTGATGCACGTAAGCCATCATTGGGATGTCAATTAATTAAGGTTTAAATGATATGCTACAATACTTTGGGGCATTATCTTTCAAGGATAATAAATGTTACGACTTTGCTACAACCTTGAACCTCCAACTAGTGACCGTTAAA